>JBAMJV010001018.1:0-112794 GCA_037951105.1 Echinarachnius parma | reverse complement strand
CCTCCTTTATGGCTTTCTCTTATCCTTTTTTCTGAGAGATCAGTACATCTTTTAACAACAAAACCTCACACGAGTACACACCATTGATATAAAGGTATGCACAGAATTTGAAATCATTTGTTAGTTGCCCTGACAGTTGTGAGCAAAATATTTCCATATTTTATATATCATTTTATCATTTTATATATCATATGGGTGCCAAGAGCAACCAAGTGTCAAACTTGGAGGAAACGGACCCATGACATGATTTACAAAGATCCCCATTCTCCATGACCACTAAAGCAAATCGAATAGGGTTTTCTGCAAGATGTAGTTAATAAGTTATATGTTCATACCCTAAAAAGCATTATGATAGATCTACTATCTTTAAAGTTATCGTTGCAGAGAGTTCGATTGTAATTTTGTGTTGGGACATACGTTATATTACAATAACAAGAACAAAGTATTCCAGACGTAGACAATACCGATTCCCGAGGGAGCAAAGCGACCGAGAGGGGGAAGGGTGATGGGAGGGTGTGATGGTAGGTGGGTATCCGTCCGTGCACGGTAAGGGTGCTTTTGCAATATTTTACTTGAAATTATGCAATCTGGTGCATACTTAGGAAGGAAATTTTACATGAAATGAAATAAAATCTAAGTTATCTTGTCTAATGAAATATCCCTTTTTTCAATCACTAGTATCGAATTTGACATAAGCCATGATTGAAATTTTATTTTGGGGGCAAGAGCCTCCCCCCCCCCCCCCCCCCCCCCCCACCAGTACGCCAGTTATTACTTTATATACAAAATAGTTATTAGGTCTGCATTCTGCATAATTTGGTGATTGAAGAAACACTCACTGACTGCATGCATTTCCCGTTAGTCTAGGCTATCGACGCGTGATCGAAAGTCAGAAACGAAACAAAGCCTTCTATCAAGTGATATTGGACCATATTGAATTGTGGATGGCAACTATACTCCGCAAAAAAAGAAACTGGACACTTGTATGAGACCAAATATTTCGTATTCATTAACGATAGAATATATGATATTGTATATCAAATTAAAGATAAAATTACCCTCTTCAATATTCGCATGAAATTCAGATGAAATCATTCATGCATGACTTTTCACGGTCAATTAACCACACCAAGGTCTGTTTTCAAAAATAGCAAAAATGGAACATCCACTCAACCATATAAATGTTGATAAGCATAATCTAAAACGCTATATTCATGACATGGCATAATTTTTCATTACAAATGTGACCTTTTCTATCTTCATCTCAATAAAAAGTATAAATGAAGACAAATTGTGAACTCCATGGCAAAGCTTTATTAGTCAAAACCACAGTTTGTGTCCTTATTTCAGCATGAAAATGGTATAAATTCTTCTGAAGAATTATACCGTAGTCCAAAGATCTTCAAAACCTGAAGTCACCCTTGGTCAAGCATTTGGGCAGTCTTTAACATGACATTTATCTAGGTAATTATGGTTAAAATTGCAGGGGACACATGAAATAGACAAGCTTCATGCCTGTAATACAGACCAGTATGATAATGCTCTCATAACCTGGCCCTGCTTTATTGACAAATTTGTATTTCCAGAGTTTGTTCACAACAATAAAATTGAATAATGTCATAATTTACTTGCCCCGCTCATCTTGTTTTAAGTGAAACGCTTACTATCATTTCAGTCGAATGGTGTGGTCCTCCATTGTTTTGCTATTTTTGAAAACAGACCTTGCTAGTGTTAATTGACCATGGCATTTCATGCATGAACGATTACACCTTTAAGTTATACCCTGCATGTAGAGGACTAAATTCCCTTTAATTTGATATATGATCATGTACACTTTATCGTACATTAATATGAAATATTTCAACTTATACAAGTGTCCAGTTTCTTTTTTTTGCGGAGTATACATGGTAATTATAATAACACGTTATAGCTTGTATTGTGTCAGGGAAATTAAACGTGCATTAATTATGATAACATATCATTACACATCCAACAGTTGTAACTTGTGTATAATATCATATGATGATGCATGTGCATGAGCCATATTGGCAGCACCCTGAAATCGAAGATGGCTCCCCCTTGGTTGATCCACTCATGCCTGTGCATCATTTGCATATTAATACACGTTATATACATCAATTTAGGTGATATTACAGCACCAGTCATGTTATTGACTCATCTTTGCACATACGTACATAAATGCATGTACATCTAAATCATACGCACTACAAAGGCACTCATACTCATACATAATTCAATTTTAATTCAATTTGAATTATACATAGCATATTTGATATACATGCATGCACATTCATCACTTGCAAGTATTCATACAAGTGTACGTACACTCATTCAAATAATAGGTGTGTATTTTGTAGTTAGTGTTCATTTTATCTTTATCTACATCACTAAAATTTATGTAGCAAATCACTATTGTTAAGTACTGTTTAATTATAGTGATGTAGGTATGATGTTATACTATATAATTAAGTTAATTGTTTTCAGAATACACCCCTAGCAACCTTGTTCCACACATGTTCACATTAATGTGATAACATGTATCTGTTCATTAACACTCAACATTTTGTTGCACTCTTTGAATAACTATTTAAGTACAATTGTTTTGATTTTACCAGTACTTTTATTGGCAGTTTTTTTTTAAATAATAAATTCATAACACAGGGCTCGACACTCACACTGGCCCGGGGCCAGTGAAATTGCACTTTGGGCCAGCAAAAATGTATAAAAGTAACATTTTGGTGGCCCGATCGGGTTTGAAAAAATAAGAACAATCTTGTTTTCTTCTATGTCATGCTTCATCTATAATCAAAGGGAATAAGAAAGAGTGATATATTGAATAGTAAAATGTTTACTCATTAAATAACATTGTTGGGGCCAGTAATTTTTCTTTCAGGCCACCAGAATAGGGGAATAAGTTATTTTACTGGCCCGATCAGGCCACTGAGAAAAAAGTTGAGTGTGTAGCCCTGCATAACATATTTACATTAATAAAACAAATTAACAATACATACATGTTAATCTTTAACTTTATTTTTTGTTACTTCATGTAAAGTATAATCATTATTGACGGTTTTGAAATCCTTTGTTAAATAAGCAGAACAAATGAGAGAATCATTGTGTTTACATTTGTCTGTTGTAAAGCATAGTGCCTGCTGTGTGATTTGCTCCTGCGTATTAGTGCGAAGAGATAGTAAACTCGGATTTGTGTTATTTGCAGTAGTTCTTGCAAGTTGGTTTAATTTCATTGCGTATGCGATTTTTTTCAGTTTTCACCATGAATTGTCTTTGTTGAAACCAGGCGATTGCTATCGACACCTTTCCTGCGGACGCGAGTTACGGCAATCAGGTGCGACCATTGGGTTTTATTGGCGACTTAGGTTTCAGGTGATTGTTATCAGGTACAGTTCACTTAACTTAACTTTAGTAACCAAAACCTGCACCATTACCATGATTACGGAACAAAGTAATAGTTATAACTTCACCATGCTCGAAAAGTATACACAATTACAAATGACTAAGTAAAACCCCTGTTATCACTCAAAAATAGCAGTTACAACTCAAGAGGGCACTATTTAAAACAAATCATTGGTTTAAGCCTTTTTTTCATACAAAATTGTGCATTTAATGTTTGTTAAAATAATGATTCAATAGAGATATCATCAACAACGTTTTTTTTTCAAAGTACATGTAGTCTTCGGGCATTTTTTGGAAATTTTTCTAAAAAAGTATAAATATTGCCCGGTGATTGCTGGGGAAAAAGATTTTGAATACAAATATATTCATGGATATTTCAGCCGTTTCTGAATTGATTTTGATCAAATAAATTTGTTTCCGTCATTAAAATTGTATGTTCTTTCAAATTTGACAGTCAGTTTTTCATTATCTCACAAACAAATATCGGGGGGCACTTCGGGAAATACCAATACTCACCACTACCTTTAAGTCAATAATTTAGCTTGTTTTTTGTAATCAATCTTTTTAATGAAAATCTATATGGTATAATTCCACCAGTTCTTTAGAAATCAAGAAATAACTAAATATATTTTTTGTGTTTTAAAACTTTTTTTTCAAACAAACTGAAAATATGAATAACAAAGCACTTTTAAAGGGATCTAGTAACTTTGTTGACATGTGCAAAAAGTGATGAGTGGCTGATACAATAAATATTGTTTTTATCCGGTATGTCCACTGGGTGTTGTGTGAAAATTTCAAGTTAAATGGACTTTAAATGGCCGAGTAATGAGCAAAAATGCAAAGTGAAATTCACTAACTCATTGCACTAGCTTTGTATTACAGTTCTGACGATCCGTTGGATAATTTGACATCTGAAAACTTCAATCGTAAATATCTTTTTAACAAAAGGGAAATTTGAAAAACTAAAACCTATCCCATGCTTGTTTGGTCAATTGATAGGAATATAACAAGGTATGAGGGAACCGCTAAAATTTCAATTGGATTTTGTGGATTTGGACAATGTTACTAAGTCCCTTTAAAGATTTTCTGTCCATGCAACGTAAACATTGTATACTCTGTCTCTCATATATTGTGGAAGAGCATGGTTCGAGGTAGTCTGAAGAATCAGGCCAATGTCTTGAGGGTTCTTTCACGAGTGTTATCTTCTCACCTGTCTCGACATAGTCTGAACTCTTCGCTATTCATTTGTGTAACAAAGCAACTTCACCAGAAAGACATCTCCTAAATTGAAATGCAAACTGGAGTTTTAAATGTTTTTCCGCAATTTGCGACGATATCCCAGAAATCGTGATCGTCGGTTGAAGTCGTGTGCGAGAAGGACGATTGAAGATGATCATCCAGGTGGCAGCCTGCAGTGTAATACTATGCAGACCGGAGGTTTTGTCTCTCAAGATGCATCTTTCAATGGTCTTTTACAAAGAAGTTGCATAAAGTGCTAGACTTCTTGATCAGTAGTTCGCTGAAGCGCCTTCTGTGCAGGTATGCGTGTCAGATGCTGTGCCAGATTCCGATGTCCACCAAGCCTGTGGAGAAGTATAGAATTGCAGTGCCCAGCGCGGTTAGTCTGAAGCTACGAAGTGCTGTCTAAACGAATGTCGTCATTCTTTTCAGCAAGGCATTCACTGTATGACTTTTGTGTTTCATGATGGGATGAGCATATCTGCAAAAAGAAATAAAGAAGAATAAATTTGTGTTTTAGTTGAGTCCAGATTGAGCTCTATTGGATTACATATTATAAAATAGAACAATAGATTATCATAAGGATGACAAACCCCAACCTTGACAGTACAAACCAATCAATTTGGAGAAGAGGTGGGGGGGGGGGGGGGGGAGGGGTGGGAGGGAGGCATTTCGAATTTAAGGTTATTTGTTTATTCATGTATTGTCTCTTAGAAGACGCGCCCACGACTCGGTATGCATGACTGAAAGAACCCATGTTCAATGCAATTTGTATAGCGCATCGATTCTATTAGTCATGCATGCCCAGTCGTGGTCACGTCTTTGAAGAGAGAAGAGAATGCCCCTTTTTAAAATGTTTTTGTTGTACTTTTTTTGTGGCGTACATGTAAAAAACAATTATTCAAATAAACCCCTTGACTACACAAACCAGGTGGGTTGTGTACAAAGTCTGTATACACTTTTCCTGCAGGTAGATGTCAATATTTCAGAATCTTGTAGGGAACAGTTTAAATCATTACAATAGATTTGTCTGTAAGAAATATGCGACCATACAGACATAACAATTGACAGGACAGGAATAATTTGTATACTTGTCATTTGTGTTGTAACATGACTTGCGAGCTCATCCTAGAATGAACATCATTAATTTGTAACGTTCAAAGTTTCAAATTATCTACATTTTCAATACTCACATAATGATATTGCTGGCTCACCTCAATCTGGCAGCTTTCTGACGTGCAAGAAACTGAGGTAAGCCCGTAGACTTGCAGGCAGGGTGAGGAAAGCACATAGGCGACATAGCATCTTGAAAGGTTGCTTTATGCATGCAGGCCCAACATCCAAGCTGTGGAACATTACTGCAAAATTAAAAGAAATAATGGAGAAACAATACAAATTATGCTTTGAGGCCATAAAAGAAATGACTGGAGCCCATGGTACGGAATTCCAAAGCAGCTAATTATTAGATGTCACCCATGTCAACCCTCCGTGGGGGTGAACGGCATAAATTGATCAGGTAGTCGTAGAAAATGTTCAAAGCCGAGACCAAGTACTGTCAACGAAACCAGGACCGGTCTAGACTTTTCGAGGCCGCAATCAGGACCAGTTGAAAATTTAATGTGACCAAGACCAAAGCCATTGGTTGAGAAATAATCATCCTGTAAGGGGGGGGGGGGGGGAAGGGGGGGGGGGTGGGGTAGTCGTAGACAAATTTTGAGACCGAGACCAGAACCGATCTAGACTTTTCGAGGCTTTGATAATAAATATCAGTCATAATAATACTCATGGACATGAAAGTTTGTTGGTACATTTATATTTAATTATGAATAAGAGAACAAAATAAATGGAAAACAAATATGAATAAAAGAAAAAAATGATGGACAAAACGAATAATAAGAAGACTTATATTTGTAATTGATCGATCACATGTTATGATCGTTCGTGATCGATCACAATTAGTGATGGAGAAAAGGGTTCAGTGCTTGACGAAAGGGTTCCTTCTAGCTGGAAATGCAGTGATTACCCTCGCAATCCCGAGGCATTTGGGGTTTGGCTACCTATTATAAGCCCCTATAGATTGGTGCAGTCTGATCTCGGTCAAGACTGAAGGATGTTAAAGAAAGGCAAAATTCAGTAGTGACGTGTTTTGTCTATTGTTTATTCTTATTTTTGTGTAGTGAAGGGGATGGGTGGCGGCTCATTCGGACGGTAGTTTATTATTATTCTTTTTTCGCACTTGGTGGTTCGATTCGATTTATTTGTTTTGTTCTTCTTTTTTCTTCTATGTATTGTTATTCTTGTGACTGTTTAACTTTTTTAATTTCTTTTCCAAGGGGTATGGCGGTAGTTCCTCTTTTTTCATATTTTTGTGGTAACAGTCAGAATTATGAGGGTTACTCTAAAGAAGTGTGTGTCCCCTTCTCATTACTCAGGTTATATTTAAATAGAAATGATGATAAAGTTTATATGTATTGATATTGATATATAATGACGGACTTTGATAATATATCGTTTAATTGTAATTTTGTATCCTTGAATGTTAAGGGAATAAGGGAAAGAACAAAAAGGGGTGGTATTTTATCTTGGTTACGAGATAAACGAGTAGAAGTAGCTTTTTTGCAGGAGACTTACAGCACTAATGATGTTGAAGATGTATGGGATTCTTTGTGGGATGGAACAATTTATTATAGCCATGGGACAAATCACAGTAGAGGGGTGGCTGTATTGATAGATTCTAAATTAGATATCCAGGTTCTTCAAGTGCGCAATGATAATGCAGGGAGATTTATTATTTTAGACTGTATTATTCAGGGATTAAGATTAATATTAATAAACGCGTATTTTCCAGTAAGAGGGAAATCAATGGAGCAGATTGAGTTTTTGAATAGTATTGATAACAGTTTGGATACAATAAATGGTAATGGTAACCCAATAATTATGGGAGGGGATTTTAATATGATTTATAATGTTGATTTAGATTATTTGGGAAGTAATAAAAAAGAGGTACAGTCGATATTTCTTAAACACTTTGATAATTAATTAGATATTTGGCGGGGGAAAAATGGTTTAAAAAAACAATATACGTTTAAACAAATTAACCCCTTTGTCCAAAGTCGTTTAGATTATTTTTTTATTTCATATAGTTTAGAACAAATTGTCTTAAAATGTAATATAATACCATCAATTGCACCAGATCATTTTGCTGTTCAGTTACAATTTTATAATTTGCCTAATTTTTCAATTAAAGGTAAAGGTAGTTACTGGAAGTTCAATAATAGTTTATGTGGAGATGGGGAATTTATTAGACAGATGGAAGTGGAAATAGGGAGATTAAGAAATATATATGAAAAAGAAATTAAAGATGTAAGAGTGTATTGGGATTTTTTGAAAATGAAAATTAGCAATTTTATTAGGAAATTTTCTAAAGAAAAATCTAGAAAAAGGAAAGAAAAAGTTCAAAATCTTGAAAATGATATAAGTGTAATTGAAAAAGAATTGATAGAAAAGGTAGAAAAGGAAAAGGTTGATTTGTTGGAAAATAAAAGAATGGAGTTAAAAAATGTTATGAATATATTAATGAGGGTTTGAAAGTTCGATCTCGAGCATCATTTTATGAGAGAGGGGAACAAAATACTAAATATTTTGTGCAACTAATGGAAGCAAATAAAAAGAAGACAATTATAAGTAAATTATTAGTAGATGGAGGAAAAATAAGTTTTGATATGGATATTATTATTCGGGAAATACAAAGGTTTTATGCTGGATTATATTCCAAATTTGTTGTTGATGTAGAATTATTTAATGAAAGTTTATTTTTTAAAGGTTTGCCAAAATTAGGTTTAGAATCAAAGGAAATTTGCGAAGGTAATATAACTCAAGGGGAATGTATAGCGGTTTTAAAAGAAATGAAAGGTAATAAGTCACCCGGAAACGATGGTCTTAGTGTAGAGTTTTATGAATTATTTTGGCCTGTTATTGGTGATATTGTGGTAAGGGCTTTAAATGAAGCATTTGTTAAAGAAGAATTATCTTCTTCACAAAAACAAGCTATTATAATATTGATTCAAAAGGAAGATAAAGACCCCTTACAAATAACAAATTACAGGCCTATATCATTATTAAATGTAGATTACAAAATTTTAGCTAAGATATTGTCTGTTCGGATTAAAAAAGTATTAGGGGAACTTATTAGTATAGATCAGGTAGGATATTTAAAAGGGAGAAATATCGGTGAGGCTATAAGATTGATAGACGATATGATTTTCTATACTAAAACAAATAATATACCAGGGTTTTTATTAGCCATTGACTTTAAAAAGGCTTTTGATACTGTTTCTCATGATTTTTTGCAAAATGTGTTAAAGACGTTTGGTTTTGGGACTTCATTTTGTAAATGGGTTCGTACACTCTACAAGGGCGCTCAGAGTTGTGTATTTAACGGCAATGTATCGACTGGTTATTTTAATATTATGAAAGGGGTAAGGCAGGGAGACCCCTTATCACCCTATTTATTTATATTATGTTTAGAAACTTTAGCACGCTCAATTAGGACCGACAATGACATTTCAGGGTTTATTTTGGGAAATGCACATATTAAACAAGTATTATACGCAGACGATATGACGCTTTTTGTAAAAGATAAAGATTCGTTGATAAAATTAAATGAAAAATTTGAAACTTTTGCTATAATATCGGGATTACAAATTAATCGAGACAAAACATATGTTTTGTTATTAGGCCCTCTTCATGGAAAAGAAATTGTAACTCCTTTTGGTACAAAAGTTGGGATGATTAAAATATTAGGTGTATATTTTTCTATGGACCCTGAAGTTCGAGAAAGAATGAATTATAAAGAAATTTTAAGTAAAATTAAACATTTATTAATATGGTGGAAACAGCGGGACTTGACCCTGATGGGAAAAATTCAATTGATAAAGACGTTTGTGATTTCTAAATTAATATTTGTATCTTCACTCACTCCAATTCCGCAAGGTGTAATAGAAGATTTGAATAGATTAACATTTGATTTTTTGTGGCATGGAAAAGATAAAATTAAACGGGAAGTTACTTTTTTGAATTACGAAAAAGGGGGTCTAAAAATGATTGATTTTCAATTATTTATTCGGACACAGAGAATAATGTGGATTAAGAGACTTTTTGAGGGGGAATCAATGATGGGATGGAAAAGAGTTTTTAAATTCTTGACTAGACAAGCAGGAGGTTTGTTGGTTTTCTTTTGTAATGTTTCATTTGATTTATTGAATTTGTCACTTCCGGGTTTTTACAGGGAAATGTTAGAAGCTTGGATAGGTTCAAAAGATTTTTTGTTAAAAGAAACTGGAAGCAGGAATCAAATTGTTTTTAATAATAGATATATTCGAATTAATGGACACATTTATTATAATGAAACATTATTTTTGAAAAATGTTTATAAAATACATCATATAGTCGATAGCAAAGGAAGAATAAAATCTGTCAAGGAATTTATGAGACTAGGATGTGTGATATAACTTCAAAATATATATATGATCATTTGTTAAATTTAAGATTAGAGAAGTCTTTTGCAGTTCGCAACATAGAACACTTAAATAATGTCTTTGGAAAAGATAATGAAAATATTTTTGTACGCTCCCGAAAATCCACGCTTAATAGTTCACTAAGGGAATTTCAATTTAAATTACTATACAATCTTATTTATACAAAGAAACACATGTTTACTTTTCATATGGGGGATAGTAATTTATGCTCTTTTTGTCATAAAATGCAGGAAACATATGAACATTTGTTTTACTTTTGTGAAAAAGTAAGAATGATCTGGGTAGACTGCGGTAACGAGTTTGATTTAGAAGAATTAATAAATATAGATTGGAAAGGGGTCCATGTAGGAATCAAGGTTAGTAATGTAGGAAAAGATCAATTATTAAATCATGTTATATTGTTGATAAAAAGTATGATATTTGTTAATAGTAGAACGAAAGATTATCCTCCAACTATAAAAGATATTACAGATACATTATTGAAAAATAAAGAGGAAGAAAGAAAGATAGCTGAACAGAGAGGAACATTGCAAATTCATTATAGAAAATGGAACACACTCTCTGACTAGGGTATGACACAGAGACACCATGTACAGAGTTCTTACTACCGCCTCCCCCCCCCCCTTTTTTTTTCTTTTTCTTTTTATCTTTCTTCTGTTAGTTCGCTATTGTTTCTCTGTTTTACTATAGATCTCTTTTTTTCTCAAACACTATGATTATCATTATATGTATGAGAACAGATTGTATATGTATATGTAATGCTGTACACAATTAGTTTGTTGTACTTATATGAATGATTTGTATTGTAAATTTACGTTGTAAATTTGTTTGAGAGAAAATAAAATACTATTACAAAACAAAAAAAAATACAATCGTTTACCAATAACTACTTATCGTCGCATCGGATGTCAACGTCGATGTCGTGAGTTTCCGTCTCCGGATTGCTTTGAAATTTTCGTAAAATGTCAAAAATAAAGTTCTTGCCAAACGTTTCATTTTAATGCCAATCTAAAGTGCATACTAGGTAGTATATACTCCGAGAAAATTAGCACGTAATGTTACTGTGCAAGAATTGTGTGCTTCATTTTGATAAAAAGGTGTAACATACGTTACCACTAACATTCACATGATGGCTAGTTAGTTTCAAAGTTGGTAACTGAAGGTTACAATCATGAAAATAAACAACAAAGTGTTAATAAAACCATTAAAACATATTTGTGAACATCGCATCTAGTCAGGCGTCCGCTAACGATTTCCAAAGATATGTGATTTGGCCGTAACGTATGTTTCAAAATGGTAACGTATGTTACATTAGTGTTGTTTGAATACAATTTTGGCCTTGAAAATGATTGCTATGCTCACCCTGAACCACATATAGATGGCGTAAACAAGTTTGCGACCAATTTAGATAGTTATTAAAGAGTACCACCACCCAAAAGTAATATTCTTATTATAGAAATTTAGTATTCCATTCCTTCAACAAGTTTACAAAAATATGTTTTCAGAAAAAATATATAATTGGAAACGCATCACCATTCTCAGCCATGCGTTCATGCGGTCTGAATGCGAAGACAATATTTGTGTGCGTAGCCAGAGCGCTCTGTGCAGAGCGAACGAATCATCCGGGATTCTATTGACGTACGCGCGAATAGCATTGGCGCACTCACAAATGGAACCAGTAAATAGCAGTGGTTCCGTAAGCGGTGGAAATTAATTGCTTTGTTTATGAATTACACGACCCTTTGCAAAATGTTGGGTATCTATTTGATATCACAAAACGGTACCAAAACATGTAATAATGTGTTGTCCTTTGCCTGGTGGTCCCCTTTAAGCATATCCTACACACATTTTTTTACGCATGGTAACGTATGTTACATCTCATAAGTTTTTCGTGACCTTCAATTGGTTGAATAAGCAACATTTAGCTGAACTTAATTTTCATTTCTGCGTAATATCAATCTACTTCATTGGCCTGAACTCCAGTATAATCATTTACATCATAGTGGTTACCTATATTTAAAATTTGTGGTAACGTATGTTACACCTCTTAACTCTACCTTTTTATCCCGTCTCTTTCTTATATTCCCAGTCACATTTCGTTTGTGTCTTGACTTTTAAACATGTTTTTACTTGTATGCCATGTTCTCATCATTAGAACAATAAGATAACTGTACAGATGTCAGCATCTAAGCATATCTCTTTATTTAGTAAGATGACGGTAACGTATGTTTCACTAGATTTGGCGACACATTTCCAATGGCCATCAAAATTTTAAATGAAGTGGGATCATTACAACTTTTATTATGTTTCATAGATTACTGTGCTGCTGTCGTGAAACCGCACTTGTTTTGCTCCTTTGTACTCTTATATTTCTACAAAACTGGAAAAACTGAACGATTTTGTCTTGGGGACATGGGGTTTTTGGTACCTCAGCCATATTCCATCCCCTGGCATTTGTTTATTTTACTTTCAATCGCTTTGAATTTAAGGTAACTTTTACGAGAAGGACCCTCACTATCAAATAAAAGTACAATTTTACTGGTGTAAAATTAAATCTCTTCTCTAGAAGAGCAGGATCACTGGAGACACACTTTTTCAACAATAATTAGTGGTTTTGAGCCTGAAATGTGATAAAGTATCATCCCGGTACAATATTTGTGTACGTTGCTTTATTTAGGCGAAACTATAATTTACACATTAGTATCATTTAGTTCTGCAGACGTTTGCTGGTGGTTCGCATCTACAAATTGCAGTTCCATGGCCTAGAACATGATCTGTCAAAGCTTAACTTGTATAAATGCATTTCCTACAGGCTGTATAATGGTATTATGTGAACGAGCAAAATAGACAGGCTTGGCTAAGTGTAAGAGTAAGGCTATTGTAATGTATTAAACGGATATGATCCTCATTCGCCTATATCCGAATGCATGTTTCATACATTTTCATAAATCAGACGATATTGACTTTGTATTTAATAATTTATTTAAAATTCCCATAACAGGCTATAACTACAACTATATAGGGTGTGAACAGCACGTTACATTTGACATAATAATGTTAAGAACGTGAAGTGTCACTAACGAATTATAAAAAATAAAAAAATAGTCCTAATCATGTTAATTATGGCGTGTTCTCTTTTACATATTAGACATTCACATTATTGCTCACATTACTAATGCGTATCGACATGTTGGAAGTACAGTATGAATAGAACTCAATGTGTCATCGTCAAAGTGACATGATCTAGTTGATTGGACTCTCGTCTTTCAATACGAGTCCCACATACGATTCGAATACCACATAATGGCGTCATTGTATTGAAAATATGAATATGATAAGGTATACTAGAGTTCCAAGTTAGTTTTGAGAATTTGAACAATGTTAATAAGTCCCTTGAAAATGCATACAGCCCTTTGATAATTGTCACTTGACTAACATTTTTTCGGCGATTTTGCATAGGACTAAATTTGGCTCTGCATCTCAGAGTTTGCCGTGCAGAGTCGTACTAGTCATGGAAAGTTGCAGTAGTGATGCTGATTGATTTAAATTCCTAATAGATTCCCACTCTAGAGCAAATAGACTGGATTACTAATATAGGATTTCTCGGTCAATTTTGTAAGTAAGCCGAACGAATTAATTTTATGTTCATTCAATTTAGCCGATTCTATCACCGCAGCTGTGATTTTTCGTTCAAATTTGTTTTTTAGCATTTTAATTCATAAAACGGTCATTCAAAAATATTTGTTTTTATTTGAATTAAAACGTGTTTCTTTTTGGTAAAGTTTGCATTCAATTTAAAGCGAGACGATTCGCGATTACGTAATAACGCCTTCCGTGAATTCAAATTCGTTTCTTTGCATACAATTTCACACGCTTTGCAGACAAATTAAACACGTTAATCATGTTAATATCACCCAGTGTAATCATATAACCCCGCTAGCTTAGTTCCATGCTAAATTAATTTCAAATTAATTATACGGTTTAGTGCCTAACAAGCATTTTACTTGTCCCCACTAGGGTTGTATACCCACTAAATCAACACTATTTAGCAACTGAACGATCATGTGTTTAGCATATACCTAGCCACATCATCGATATATATATAATGAAACTATAAGCTAGCGTATTTGTATGAATATGCCTGCAGCCCTGGTATGAATAAGCATGCAAAGTGTGTGTTTACAGTTGTATTTATTGGAGTGGCGTAACATGCTGGGACATTACAAGGGGTCAATACTCTTATGCATTGCTTGGTTTTCATGTTTGTTTGATCTTTGATAATTTATTCGGCGGTCGTGATCTCTTTTAGGCCAGTTTTATTTGTGTAAATTATATGTAGTCTTTATTTAACATGACTGTTAAATTGAATGATACAAGTTCTAAATCCATTGGCCAAAGAAGTAAATGAAATGAACGAAGTGGCATTTTGAATGAAATTTACCAGCCTACAGCTGTATTTCGCGAATTTGAATGACCCTTGTATCAAAACGAATGAAAAGCTTACGAAATTGGCCGATAAATCCTATATTATTGTGACATATCTCTTTCAAATATTACAGCGATCATAAACAAGTCCGTAGTTGAGCTCGTTTTATAAAACAGATAATACACGTTTTTAATTTTGTGGGTCAGTGTGAATGCAACACACTATTGATTGTTTTTCTCTCTCTCCCTCTCACTGTATGTTCCAGTAGCCTTTCCAGCGTGACATGTGGTCAATAGTATCAAATTTAGTTATGTATACATTCACACGCGATAATCGTTGACACTGTGTGATTACAGACTACATGCCATCGCGACACAGCAGTATTATCACAGGTAAACTGTGACTGCAGTCATACACGTTCGTGGTTGATCCTAACTTTAGTACTTTACATCTGTGTAAAATGTACTGAATAATCTTTTCGGTACCATTATGTACTTGTTGAATCAACAACAGCTTTACAAAATCTTTGAAGATTCGTCTTCTCAAGTAGCGTTTGATCAGTAATGCTTGTTATTACAATCCGAGCGTTTGCTAAATCTTAACATCACTTATCCCTAGAGAAAAAACTCTTTATGCTCTCAATACTCAAACACAAATCCTGACAAATGTCTTCAATCGATTCCAGATACAGGAACAAGGCAAATGCCTTCAGTTGTGTGACATCATAATGAACTGTCAAAAGTGCTAGGGATCTGAGGCGATCAGAATCCTGAAGCAAATTTAATTTGGTTAACTTTATTCAGGCAACTTTTGTTTTAGGGCAATCTTACCATATTTAACCATTCGAACATCAGCAGTGAAAAATTAAATTATACTCTAGCCATTTTTATCCTAGCCATATTATAATAAATTCTAGTGAGAAGTTCAAATGCAAGCAATGAATGTTTATCGCCATTTTCAGTGCAAACACGAAAATAGGCACAAGTAGTGTTTTGTAAATTTGTTTACAATCAGACATATTTCGAGATTCGCTAAAGGGAAAATTATCAAACAAGAAGCATCTGAAAGCCTAACCCTTTCCCTTCAATATGGTGTGCAAAAATCTAAAGATTTATAATATCATCATATTTTAATATTTTTGTAAACATGCTGTAGTGATAATTAAACAGTGTTGCAAAGTCTTACAGACCTATTGCCGGTATTTCACATCCATGTTATGTATACAATATGCAATTCCTTAGAACAGGAGCTGAAACTTAAGTTTCATAAATGCATTTCATACAGGCCGAATACTTGTTAATGATAACGAACACAAATGACAGTATAAGCTGGGCGCAAAACCATAATGGGTATTACACAGACATGACCCTAATTCGCGTATATCCGGATGCATGTTTCATACACTTTCATAAATCAGGCGATGTTACCTTTGTATTTCATAATTTGTTTAAGATTACTCGAACAATAATGAACTGCAATTATACCTACACCGGTACATTTAGGTTATTCAGGGTGTCCGATTAACGTCTAAATATTGAAAGCAGACAAATGATGTTATGAATGTGAATAGTGACACTAAGTGACATCCACTTCAAGTATCTCTCATTTCAATTATAAATTGTAATGTCTTGTTCACATGTTCAAGCATGACTGTATATAATACATTTGTAATGATTAAAATATGTTTGTTATAAAATGCTCATGTACACATCACTACGTCAACAGCTAGCAAATGACGTACCGATCGATGGAATATAATAACGACAAATATATATACGTGTTTGCTATAAAGATGATAGCTCATAAGTCCGCTCATTCACATTATTTAACAGCAAACTCGCATTTATAGGGTGTATTTACATTGTATCTACATTGCCCCTTTACACCGAGGTGTAGACAAATGTATACAATATATTGTGTATAAAGCGCATATAATGTGGTAATGGCTGGAATGCTCCCAGGAAGTAGACAGTGTGCACTTGAAGTGCTGGATTGATTGTGGGTGTGAATCCATTGACTGAGGGGCAATTCCACGATAAAGTGGACATGACCACCAAATTTTCAAAATGGTCAGATAGTTTCAATTTTGGTATCAAAATAAAGCTTAAGAACTGAATTTTTAAAGTCTGACCTTTAAAATAGATATATACATCAGGAACATATTAAAATATGCGCATAAAATATGAATAATTAATTTTCATCCAAATGTCTGGAAAACGTGTTGAAAATAAATCAATGTAGCAAGAGCAAGTAAGACAGGAGGTAAAAACTTATTATATTTTCTCAGAGGTTTAGGGTTGAATGTAATTAATAAAAATCATTGAAGTTCATTTTTTTCATTTTGATACGCTTCAATGAACAATTCATTTATGGTAAAGAATATTGACCCGGTGTTACGGTAAAAACTGATATTTGTAGCATTGTAAGAAAATTACGAACACAAACAAAAAAACTTAAATTGCCCAAATCTTGACCACACATATCTACAATAAACAAGTATCAAAATGATGATTGGACATTGTATTAATTAATTAAAAATGGTTGAATCGTGGTCCCGGTGTTACGGTCACTGTAACACCGGGACTGTAACACTGGGACTTACATTGCAATAGAGAATCACTGCATACTAAAGTGACCAGCTAGTTGCTGTCATGTTTGGGCGGTAGCTTGATGTACAATACTAAATTGTTGCTTGATCTACTACCTAAAGTAAAAATGTTTTGAGTTTTTAGTAAGACAACCCAATTTTCCATAGACTTTGTACATTACAGTCCCGGTGTTACAGTGCAATTTTGTATACTCTAGTTCATAATTATCTTGATAATAGTTTTTTTTTTACGAATAACACCCAATTATTATTATTGAGTCTCTACTACACCAAATCAACATAGCCACTTTTCAAAATGTTCACTAATTTCACAGAGCTTTGCCAGTAAAGTAAGACAACCTGATTATCCATATACTTCATACATTACAGTCCCGGTGTTACGGTACAATTTTGTATACTCTAGTTCATAATTATCTTGAAAATATTATTTTTTTTACAAATAACACCCAATTATTATTATTGAGTCTCTACTTAACCAAATCAATATAGCCACTTTTCAGAATATTCACTAACTTCACAGAGTTTTGCCAGTATAGTAAGACAACCTAATTTTCCATAGACTTTGTACATACCCTTTCAGAGGTCCCGGTGTTACGGTCCCGGTGTTACGGTACATTTTTTTATATGCTAGTTCATAATTATCTTCATGATAGATTTTTTTTCCAAATAACACCTAATTATTATTATTGAGTCTCTACTAAACCAAATAAATATAGCCAAGTTTCAAAATGTTCATTAACTTCACAGAGTTTTGCCAGTATGTAAAGTGTTAAAAAAAGCATTGTCCTTTTTGCGTCCCGGTGTTACAGTAGTAATTAATGATGCGTAACTCATTAATAAATGAAAATTTTGTATTAATTTTTTTTTTCAAAGTTGCTTGTGATAACAGTCAAAGATATACAATAAAAGATTGTTCTCATTCTTTACACTTAGTTTGTTATGTACATTTGGAAAGTGAAAATGTGTTCAGAAGTGTCCCGGTGTTATCGTGGAATTGCCCTGAGGTAATACTATTGAATAAAAAGCCTTATTTATCTTCTTCTTCCTCTACTTCTTCTTCTCCTTTTTTCCTTTTCTGCTTCTTCTTATTATGATGATGTGTTATTTATTGAAGTCTTTCAGGTGTAATACAAACTATTTTATAGGATTATGTTACCCAAGGACATTGGTCAAATGGCATCGATCACGTGTGTGACTATGCAGGTTACAGCTCGTTATTCCGAAGGTTCGAATACACCGAAGGTTCATGGAAATAGCATGGAAATAGTATGACCTATTTGTTCTACTTGATGTATCAGTGGCGTAGCTGGGATTATACCTGTCGGGGGCAGTGTATGTGATGGGGCGATATTTCTCACAAGGGGGCAAATCTAGTCAAAGCTTAGACGTGTGTCGTCCGGGGAGGGAGAATGAGAGGGAGGAGGCAAAACAATCATTCCCGTCCTATCATAACAGCTCGACGGCGACGCTGCCCCCTTTGGCTACGGCATGGATTAATTTTGGATAAACGAACTGTATTTCATTTTCGGATTAACGGAGCCTATTTTATATTCGTATTTACGAACCTTTTTCATTTTCGGATTAACGAACCTTCGGAATCATTTTCGGAGAAACTAACCTTGAGAATATCAAACCCTATTTTATTTACGGAAAAGCAAACATTCGGAATAACGAATCTTTCGGATTAATGCAACAAATATTCGGATCAACAAACCTGGTATACGTGTATTCGGAATAACGAACATTCAGAATAACTAGGCGTCCCCACTGGCACGGGACGCTTTTGAAAAACAAAATCAACTCAGTTTCATTGTGGAAATCATGTGAAATACGAAAAGCTATCATGTTCATATTATTTTTAGACAACTGATAGAGATCTGTAATACAGAAAATAGTAAACATACAAATAATCAAAAACAGTTGTTTTGTAATATAGTACGAAGTTTAATTTTCACAAAGTTGGTATCAGCATGTACAGGAGAAAGAGGAATAAGCTTGCTTTATAAGCATTATTTCGATATCTTGATTAGTTTCCAGGTTATGATTGTTTTTGTTTAATATTTAAATATGTAAATTAATGCACATGAGAACGAACTAGTCTTAATTCAGTGCAAAACATATATTTCATGAAACATTGACCATTGATCTTTCCAATAAAGAAATGAAACAACTTGGACAAAATTGAACTCTTTTCCAAAAAAGTTGCACTTCTCAAAGAATGGCCCAGTGCATTGTACATATTACAAGCAAAAACATAATATTTAGATTGTAAAGTCACTGTTAAAAAAAATAAACTTAAATATGAGTATTCATTAAGGCGTGTTCGCCCTCACATATAGGCAATCCAAATTATTGCTCGCATCCTAAACTGCATCATAATGCATATCCATACATGGATGTCAGTGTGACATCATCACTGGATGTTCATGGTCTAGTGGATTGGGCTCTCGTCTTTCAATGCGAGTTTCGCGGATTCAAGTCTCACATACCCGGCGAATATGGTCTTTTAACAAGGCAAGTTAAACGGGAATTCTACACCAGAATTGATCGCTGGCTAACATAATGTTAAGGGTGCAAAGCAATAATCAATGCAAATTTTATTACAGTCCGACGAGAAGCAAGAGAGTTATGCCTTTTTGAGCATTATGTAGAAAACATGGAAAATTAACGATTATTTCAATACTACCGTCAATTTAAATCACTAACAACTTGCCACAGTGTGCCCTCTTGGGCTATATAGAGTTAGGACTTTAGCATTAAACCATAGTATTATTGCAAGTTGACACATCTGATGGAATTAAACATGTCTCACATTACACTTGATCTCGTCATCATTACAGATACACTTAGATTTATTTTGAAAAGTAGGTGTAATATCACCAATAATGTCAGGTATAAATATGATACGAGTGAAGTACATCAACATGATGAACCTGTTTGTGCAGTTCAGTGACATTTGCCTGTAGCATAGTTGTACAGACTTTTGCCAGTGGTTAACAAACGTCTATTCAAACGGCAGTTCTCTATCACATGATCTGAAGCTTGAGTTAATATTTACATTAATTTCTTATCATCCTGCCGGTCGGATAATTGTCTTTGAGAACGAAAAAAATAGACAGGATCATTGGCGTCGAATTTGTATCGCCATTGGAGTGGGAGGGATGATACAAATATCGACCATCATCGACGAAGGAGCAAAGCGGCCAAGCCAGTGGCATGGCTAGGGTTTTATGACGGGGGGACACGTACAAATGACACGTACAGTCATCGTGCATTGTGTGTACGTATCAAACTTGGTGTGCAATTTGACAAGAAACCCTTAGCATCTTAGAGAAGGGTAGGGAGTAGGGGCCCGCTTTTTACACCCTGCCTATGCCCAGGGGGCAGAACCCCGTTAGCTTTTCTGATTTAGCTGTTTAGAAATGTTAAGAGTATAGAGTGCACATTGCAAGCACACAGATGGTAATCTGAATAGAATCATTCAAGAGATACCCACATAGGTAATCTCAATATGGTAGTCCAATGTGCGGAGCCGCCAAAAGCTTTAGGATTTCAATATCCAGAACTAAATATCTTATGTTGTTCATAATTTTGTTAATACATAAATATTTGGCTATTGAATAGCAAGTTATGTATATAACTTAGCAATACATCATAAACGTATGTGTACAATGGAGTGGGTTAGAGAGCCTGCCCTTAATTAATAGGAGTCCCGGGGGCGAATGGATTTGGGCTGTTTATTAGCAATCTCGAGATCTCAAAACAATTGTATCAAATAAAGAATGAGAGGGGGCAATACATTCCCTCTTTTGCAAGCCAAATTTCAAAAGTTGCAAGGTTATTGTCTTATATGAAAGAAAATGTCATTTAATAGCATGCCCAACAAACAATTGTGCATTATACGTATATTCCACGAAGTACCACAACGCTATGCGTAATTACATATTCTTCATTTGTGAGATTTTTTTCCGTGACATACCTTTACAAATGTCGGCTTCACAATACCTTTACAAGAATAAGTACAATATTGTTGTAATATTATGCTAAATCAGTTAAACTCTTTTATTGACCGATATATAGTCTAATGGAGGGACGCATTCGTTTTTCATTCATAGAATCCAAATTATAGGGCTGTTCGATCTGATTTTTTTTTGTGTGTGTTTCATTCATCCCCATCCGTCAACTGGAAACTGTTCAGACGTTTTGTAAAAGAGGGACTGTCCCTTTAATTGCTATGTAATGTTATATATCAGAACCCCAAATATATGTTGGGGGATAATAATACAGGCCATCCTCCGCACCTTCAATATTGGGGGATATGACCCCCCCCCCCCCCCCCCCACCCCCCCCCCCCCCCCCGTGAACGACGCCAATGGACAGGATAGGCAATTATTGGTATTAAACAGACATGATCCTAATATGCGTATATCCGAATGCATGTGTTATATATTTTCATCATTCAGGCGATATTTACTTTGTAAGAGATACTTTATAAGAGTTCTCGAACACTAATGAACTGTAATAAAGACACCAGTTTCTCAGGTTTTCAGGGTGTTCGACTAACTTTAAACAGCACAGGACATTCAACATATTTACAGCAGAACAAAAGTATTACGAACGTGTAGAGACACTGACAAGTGATTAAAATGAAATAAAAGTCTTAATCATGGCGTATTCGCTCTCACATACAGACAGTTAACAGTATTGACCACATTCATAATGCACATCCATCTGTCGGTATTACAACATACATGGCTGCAATGTGTCATCGTCACTGCAAGTCCTGTGGTCTAGTGGACCGGGCTCTCGTCTTTAAATTACATTGTATCCTCATTACAATTACAATGGCATTGGAATGTAAGGTTGGTAATTTAAATATTATTTATCTTTCTGTTCCAGCAGTTGTTATTCCCTCTGAGCAAATCATTACCCTTTATAACTGGCTTAATCATATTACATGTTTTAATCCTAATGCAACACTCAGTTATTCCTGAATCTGCTAGATATTGTAAGATGTCATCATCAAGGTGTGGTTGCAATGAATTCCAAGTTATTTAAAGGTGCTCCTGTAAAGTGTCTAACTCCACAAACCATTACTTTCAATTTCCACATTTCTTTTCTATCGTCTCAAATGTAATTGTGGGCAATATCTGACACTTTACAGGTGCACCATAATATGGTTTCTGTGGTATATCCCAAATACGTTGTATACTACGAAATCAATGTGCCTAAAATATCTTGCCTGTGCAATCAATGCGTACTTTGCATCCTTCCTTCATATAGCATATCAGGCTACAGTATCATCACAGGTGAATAGTTACTGCAATCATACGTGTGATTTACACCGGAGTCTCTGCTTGAACCTAATGTCAATATTGTCAATCTGTATAAACTGTTATGAAGTATCATCGCGGTACCATAATTTATTGACGTAACCTTATTTAGGAGAAACTGTATTTTACAAATTAGTAGCATTTAGTTTTACCTACGTTTGCTGGTGGTTCGCATCCTCAAACTGCAGTTCCCTGGCCTAGAACATGAACTGTCAAAGCTTATACATGCATTTCCTACGTACTGTATAATGGTATTATGTGAACGAACAAAATAGACAGGCTTGGCTAAGCGTAACACTAAGGGATAACGTATTAAACGGATATGATCCTCATTCGCCTATATCCGAATGCATGTTTCATACATTTTCATAAATCAGGCGATATTGACTTTTGATTTAATAATTTATTTACAATTCCCATAACAGTTATGAACTGCAAATAAACAGACACCGGTTTAATCAGGTTATTTAGGGTGTACGATGAATTTTAAAGCAGCAGGTTAAATTGTACATACTAATGTTAGGAACGTGAAGTGTCACTAACAAGTTATACAAAAATCAACAAATATTCCTAATCATGTTAATTATGGCGTGTTCTCTTTTACATAGACATTCACACTATTGCTCACATTCCTAATGCGGATCAACATGTTTGAAGTACAGTATAAATGGAACTAAATGTGTCATTGTCACTGGAAATGACATGGTTTAGTTGATTTGACTCTCATCTTCAATATACGAGTCCCACATACGAATTCGAATACCATATACCTGGCGTCATTTTATTGAAAATATGAATATGATAAGGTATACTAGAGTTCCAAGTAAGTTTTGAGAATTTGGAAATGTTATTACGTCCCTTTAAGTTTGGGAATGGAAATGCATACATCCCTTTGATAATTATCACTTGTACTGACATTTTTTCGGCGATTCCGCATTGGACTGAATTTTGCTCTGCAGCTCAGTGTTTGCCGTGCAGAGTCGAATTAGTCAGTTAAAGTTGCAGTAGTGATGCTGAATGATTTAAATTCCTAATAAATTCCCACTCTGAGCAAATAGACTGGATTACTAATATTATTGTGACAAATCTCTTTCAAATATTCCAGCAATCATAAACAAGTCCGTAGCTGAGCTCGTTTTATAAAACAGATAATACACGTCCTTAATTTCGTGGGTCAGTGTGAATGCAATACACTCTCAGTTGTGCCAGATGTACACAACCTCGAGCGTTTTTCATGTACATAACGCACTCTATGATGTGTATTATCTGTATAGCAATTCATGTGTAATCATAATTGCTGCATAATTATATAATTTATACATAATATATATATATGGTCATGTGTCATGAACTCGCCTCCAAATAGGGTGGCGCCGTTACATTTTGAATTTTTTTGCTACCATTTTCTTAATTTTCTTCAAAACCTGAAAACTGTTCTAAACAAATTTGGTATCATTTTAAAGAGCTTTCAGAATGCTATCTATCTGCAAAGTTTGAAACGTATACCTCTTCCCAAAGTGGAGATACAGCTATTTGAAGGTTGGAGCAAGAGGGTGGCGCAGGAAGCGGCGCCGCAGGAAGCGGCGCCCCTGTACAAAGTCTATGGGAAAATGCCTCTCAAAGTGCATTTTTTCTTAAAACGTTAATAACTTTGTCAAAACTAGATGTATAGCAACAATGTTGGTATCAAATGAAAGCTAAAATATTGAACTTTAATGTCAGGTGATTGAAAAGTGTTTTTGCCACATCAAATTGTTATTAAATCAACACAAACATAGAAAATTTGGGGTTTCCCACTACTTTCCAGTACAGACTCTATGGGGGCACAATCTTGACCGATACATTTTGTGAATTCTTGGTAAAAGCGTTAATATCTTCAAAAAGAAAAGGTTTAAGACTACAAATTTGGTATCAAATTAAAGCTTACTTATCACACTGTATTATGGTTCATCATAATAGGCTTTACTCTATATTCCATTCATCTAGTGACTCCTACTTAGTGAAAATTATTGATTATTTAAACCAAAAAAAATCATGAAGTATGAATTAAAAAATCTCCCGCAAAATAATAATTTACCCCAGACAATATTATATTGCTGTTAACGTCTAAGTCTACTCTGCCTGAAAACATTATAATTTCTTGTCTAGAGCTACTTTAGAAAAAGTTTAGAATCAGGAAAATATTGACCTCTAAAACTGTAAACAACATTTCATGTTTTGGTTAATATGAACAATTAACTGTACACCTAGTGTTATTTCAGAGTGCATATTTAGGTTCCTTGGGAAATTTCCTTTCAGAAAATGTATAGTTTTGATAGGGTAGGGGGTCTTCCTCAGAAAATATTTGCTCTCAACTGTAACATTGTCCCGCAGAAGCCCAAAACGGCATGTAACGCAAAAGGAGGCGACCTCACGACGCATGACCATATTATGCATGCTTATATACTTAATAATAGTTTTGCAACTTCATTATTTCTCTCTCCCCCTCTCACTGTATGTTCCAGTAGCCTTTCCAGCGTCACATATTGCACCATGTGGTCAATAGTATCAAATTTAGTTATGTATACATTCACACACGATAATCGTTGACACTGTGTGATTACAGATTACATGCCATCGCGATACAGCAGTATTATCACAGGTAAATTGTGACTACAGTCATACACGTTCATGGTTGATCCTAACGTGAGTACTGTTAATCTGTTCGGTACCATATAATATGTACTTTGTTGAATCAACAAACGCTTTACAAAATCTTCAAAGATCTGTCTACTCAAATAGTGTTTGATCATCAATGCTTATTCTACAATCCGAGACTTTGCTACATTTTAACATCAGTTATCCCTAGAGAAAAAAATCGTTAGGGTCTCAATACTCAAACACAAATCCTGACAAACGTCTTCAATCGATTCCAGATACAGTAACAAGGCAAACGCCTTCAGTTTTGCGACATCATTAGGAACTGTCAAAAGTGCTTGGAATCTGAGGCGATCAGAATCCTGCAGCAAAGTTCATTTGGTTAACTTTATCCAGGCAACTTTTGTTTTAGGACAATCTTACCATATTTAACCATTCGAACATCAGCAGTGAAAATATAATTGTACTCTAGCCATTATCATCATAATTTCTAGTGAGAAGATCAAATGCGTGCAATGAATGCTTATCGTCTTTTTCGGTGCAAATACGAAAATAGCCGGCACAAGTGGGGTTTTGTAAATTTGTTTACAATCAGACATAATTCGAGATTTGCTAAAGGGAAAGATGATCAAACAAAAAGCATCTGAAAGCCCAACCCTTCCCCTTCAATATGGTGTCAAAAAACCTAACGATTTTTAATAGTATCATATTTTGATATGTTTTACACATGCTGTAGTAATAATAACATAGTCTTACATAGTCTTACCAGACTGGTGTCGGTGTTTCACATCCACCTATTCAATATGCAGTTAATTACAACAGGAACTGGACCTTAACTTTTATAAATGCATTTCCTACAGGTTCATGATAAGGAACACAATTGACAGGATAAGCTGGGCGCAGAACAGTTTTGGGTATTACAAGGACATGATCCTAATTCACCTATATCCGGATGCATGTTTCATACATTTTCATAAATCCGGCGATATTAACTTTGTATTTCATAATGTTTGTAATATTACTCGAACAATAATGAATTGCAATTATACCTACACCGGTGCATTCAGGTTATTCAGGGTGTCCGATTAACGTCTACATTTTGAAAGCAGACAAATGATATTAGGAACGTGATAGTAACACTTAGTGACACCCACTTCAAGTATCTCTCATGTCAATTTTTAATTTGAATGTCTTGTTTTTACATGTTCAAGCATGTATATAATGCATTTTTAATGATTCAAATATCATTGTTATACAAATATGCTCATCCTCACATCACTACGTCAACAGGCAGTTTTCGATCGCTTAGACGAGGGCTGTTGACCAGCCGTCCCAGTGAGGTACCACAATAAGTTGACTAGGCACGTTGACTGTTGTCCGTTACCTTTTCGATTTCACACGACGACGTGCGTTCAAGTCTCTTGACATTTACGTCATGCAGTGCTCGGGCAAAATTTGCGCAGAAGATTAGTTTTGTAACAAATGGTTTTAAGATATAATGCAGTCAAACCTGTGTATAGTGACCACCAAATAAGAGTGGCCGCTATAAACAGGTGACCTTAATGGACAGGTTCTGTAAAGTCTTATAAAGTCTCACTTCTGTATAGTTACCACTCAATGGAAAAAATACAATTGTCGCTAAATTGCAAGTGACCTTTATAGACAGGTGCCAAAATATCGTTTAAAGTCAAACCTGTGTATAATGACCACCACGGGGATAAAAACAATTGGCCACTTTAAACAGGTTTCCATTACAGACATGTTCCAAAGTAAATTTTACTGTCAAACCTGTGTATAATGACCACCAAATATATATATTTTTTAAATGGCCGCTTTCAACAGGTTTCCATTACAGACAGGTTCCAAATTTATTTTTACAGTCAAACCTGTGTAAAGTGACCACTAAATGGAAATGAAAAATTAGCTAAAATCAGGTGACCTTTATAGACCGGTTTCGAAATATAGTTTACAGTCAAACAAGAAAATCGGCCGCTATAAAATTTCCATTAAATCATAATAACCTTTTGTACAATGACCACAAAAGGAAAACACGAACATGTGCCCCTTTAATAAGGGGACCTTTATAGACAGGTTCCTAAATACCGTTTACAGTCAAGCCTGTGTATAATGACCACCAATGGAAAACAAGAACAATGGCCGCTATAAACAGGTGACCTTTATAGACCAGTTCCATAAAATAATATGTAGTTAGCCCTTTGTATGGTGACCACCCTAGGGCAACAGGACATGAACAAATTGGCCGCTATAAACAGATGACCATTATGGACAGGTTCCCATGCTACAAACAATTGGCCGCTTTAAACAGGTTTCTATTACCAGACAAGTACCAAAATATTGTACAGTCAAACTTGTGTATAATGACCACCAAATGGAAATTTAAAAATTTGCCGCTATAAACAGGTATTAAACCATTTCCATAAAACAGGGTAATGCCAAACCTGTGTATAGTGACCACCTTAAGCAAACAATGAGAGTGGTTGCTATATTGAGGTATGTTATATAGACAGATTCCATAAAAATTAAAATCCCATTGTCAAACATGTGTATAGTTACCACCCAATGCAGACAAGATGTGCGGACGCTATAAGCAGGTTACCTGTATAGACAAATTCATTACAATCATTTAGTACATGTCAACCTGTTTACAAAGACCACAAAAGGGAAACTAGAAATATACAGTTATACGATGTGTTTCATAACCAAATAGTGCGTTTCGTCACAGATCTAGACTGACGACAAAACAGGGGTTTACTCGTATGATATGAACTACGGGCACGTAGATCTGCGCTTGCGCACTGCTTCAAAATATGACATCACCGTACCAGTTCACTAGACAACGTACAAATCGAAAAGTCCGTTATGACGTACTGAGCGATGGTATACAATAACGAAATATATACACATGTGTTTGCTATAAAGATGATAGCTTATAAGTCCGCTCATTCACATAATTTAACAGCAAACTCGCATTTCCAGGGTGTATTCACATTGTATTTACATTGCCCCTATACACCGATGTGTAGACAAATGTATACAATATAGTGTGTGTGTAAAGTGCATATAATGTGACAATGGCTGGAATGCTCCCAGGGAGTAGACAGTGTGCACTTGAAGTGCTGGATTGATTGTGGGTGTGAATCCAGTGACTGAGGTAATACAATTAAATACAAGGCCTTATTCATCTTTTTCTTCTTCCTCCTCTACTTCTTCTTCTTTTTCTTGTTCTTCTTTTTCTTTTCTTCTTCATCTTCTTCTTCTTCTTCTCCTTCTTCTTTCTTTCTTTTTCTTATTCGCCTTGTTCTTCTTTTACTTGTTGTTACTATATTTTGTATTAGTTGTATACTTAGAAGTGGTATTATTATTATTAAATCATCCAGCAACCGGAATCCAGGAATCGGAAAAGTAACATATCTGATTTTAATATAATCTGTCTGCTATTGCCAACATTTGCAAGGAATGTGTCAGAATAGTGATACAGGATCATTGAACTAGGCATTAATACATTCTAAGAAATATATTCATGTACATGTATGGGTTATGAACAATTGCTCACATTTGTATATCAGATCACCAAGATGTTATTAAAGGGTTTGGATGTCAGGGAGTCTTCTTCATCCCGACATCTAGCAACCTGGATATGCAAGATGCCACACCTGACCAAACTGAACATGAAGTCTTACATCTATGACTTGCATTTGCATGAATCCTTCATACAGACAGTTCATCAGCTAGCATCATCCTCGCACGAGGTAAACATACGTAGGCTATTGTAATAGTATATTGTATGTAACTTAAACATCTTAAAATTGTTAGTAAATTTAACATTCTTCATTGATTCTTATAATAGTTATCTTATAACACTATGTAAGGCAATAGTTTACTATCGAACAGTTTTACATGAATTCGTTAATTGAATTTAAAACGAAGTATATGGAATCTCATTGCCATTCTTCCCACATACATCAGGTCAGACGCCTTCATTATCAAGGTGGGATTGCAATCAGCCACACGTGGTTTATATTGAGGTCTGTTGAAAATCCAGAATTAGTTATATATTCATAATCATTGTGCCTGAAATATCTTCCCAGTGACATTTGTGCGTACGTTGGTTTACTAGGCTCAACCTTAGCTTGTATAGTTCAGTACATTGTAAAATGTGTTAAATGTATGATATATCATGTTATTCCGATGTAAAGGAGCAAGAAGTTCAAACATACACCATACCTGATAACCTTAAGTGTCTTGAACACAGAAGCATGCTATATCAATGAGTACATCCTAAGTTCAAGTCAAGGCAATCGGATTTGAAAACTAAATGTGCATATTCACATGTATCAGGAAGTCATTCATTCGTGATATTGTACTTCCCAACTGGTATGCATGTTTCATAACGGTTATGATGATTCGGGTGGCGTTAACATTAATTATTAATTCGTATAAGATGGATGTGTTAGACCATTCATGCAATGTAATAAATACTTCCCATACGGATTGCTTGTTTTTTCTAACGTTTATGATGATACGGGTGGCATTTTGTATCAATTCCTACATCAAGATGCAAGTATAAGGCTAGGTATGAAGATGTGGTATAGATACTTCCCAACATGTTATGCTTGTTTTATAACGTTTATGAAGATTCGTGTACCATTTACTTTTGTATTAATTCATATTCATGTACATGATATAAGGTGTGTATTATGGATCATATACCCTTTTTTCCAATTAAAACAGGACTACTTGCCTCATATCTCAAGCGGTGACTTCAAGTTCAATGATAAAACCTACACTAATGTCGGCACATTCCTGCAAGCAATGAGGGACTGTAGGGAAATCAAGATTTTCAGGTACATGATTACTTAACTAACATTAATTTCAAACTATGCCAGGGGCTTTGTATATTATGTTTGAAAACATGGTTACATCGAATCTATTCTTTTCAAACTTTTTTTGCTCATATGCCATTGGGCTTTTATGTATTGAAAAGTGTTTATGTCTTTAGAATACATGAACAATGAGAATATGTCGCTTCATGAAAGTGCATTCATTAATATTGTTAAAGCCATTATACTATTATGTTAAACTTATTTTGCCTACGTCACGACCCCATTCTGTACCCCTACTAAGAAATCTTTTCGAGCAGGCAAACTGAAACAGAGTAGTTCCATCATGTCAAGTTATCCTAACCATACTAACATGGCTCGGACCATAGTGATGTATTCCCCCTCTCAACTGCAGTTTGATTGATAAAAAATACAAGAACATCTTATACAGGGTGGCCCGAAAAACCCGGAACGGGGCACTACCCAAAATAAAGTAACAACATGTTTATGTCAATCGAATAGAGTGTTCTCTCCAATGAAAAACGATACCAAGAACAGTAGTTTTGGACGAGTAGTTTTTGGTGTAGGACGTCTTAGGGGAAACCATGTCAGGTTCCCATTTTCGTCATTTTGTACCGAGTCACTGCCTGATAAATCGCACTACCTGCCCGTCATTGATTCGAACAGCTATGCCCATTCTGTCGGCACAAAGCTGAATGCACACTAACAATGGCGCCCGTTTTTCAACGCTATGAAAAGCGGTAAGTGCGATTTATCAAGCACTGACTTGGTAAAAATTGACAAAAAAGGAAACCTGACATGGTGTCACAGCGCCCTAAAACAACAACAACTACGCGACCAATTTGACTGTTCTTGGTATCGTTTTTATTTTTAAGACACCTTATCCGATGGACATAATACATTTGTTATTATATTTTGGGAAGTGCCCCGTTCCGGTTTGTTGGGGCCACCCTGTATAAGGTCAGAAAGTGAATAAATTGGTCATAGTGTTTTCCTTTGTCTATTGTCAATGCCTTGTGTACCAAACATTTTGAAACACATCTGTCTTTAAATTATATAAACCATTCGTTAATTGGTCTTCTTCCCATCGTATGTATTAATTAAATGATAGGTTTTAATATTAGTTAGGAATAACTAGCAAACAAGACATATAAACTAGATTGTCCAATAAAAACTTGCACATTATAGATTATCAAATTATTATCATAAATTATAGCATATTCCAATTATAAATATGTATACACTATAGGCGGATATGTGATATTTTTTTCATGAAATAACACAACTATGTAACAATTGTGCTTTTGAAAATTTACTTCTGATTTGAACACCTTCCCACAACGACCAGTCAGAAAATGCCCCCTTCCACTGCACATGCTACAACTCTAATATTCCAACCTTGTTAAGATTGATTTGTGATAAGTAGTTTGGTGATTTTGTTGAATTATAGGAAACGAAATTATACTGTCAGTACATGTATCACTTTGTTATATTGATGTGTTTTGTGTTTGTATAATGCTATGTTTGCTTTTTGTTTTACATTTCTTCATATTCTGCACACTTTGCGTAATCAGTGGCAATCAGACTTCTACTGAGATCGTTCGAGATGAATCGATTGCTCATTCATCTAAAGAGGCGCAACAACTTCCACCTGAGGATGCCGACCAACATCTTTCATCCGAAGATGACCAACAACTGTCATCTGATGACGAACAGCGTTCATCTGATTGTACCCAACAACTGTTAGCTAAAGAAGCAAGCACAAATTCACCTGGAGATGCGCAACATCTTTCACCTAAAGATGCCGAACAACTTCCATCTGACGATACTGAACAACGTTCACCTGGGGATTTACAAAGACAATCTCACAGGCATACTTCCCCATCCGCGTTACCAAGCAGTAGCCAGCAGATCCCCTTTGACGTCACAAGCGATATGTCTACTGGGGCAGCGCAAGGTGAACTAACTTCTCAGTCATCTGGTGGTCTCCATCAACTTGCGTACGAACATAACTCTACATCAGTCTATCAGAAGATTGGATATACACAGTACAGTCAATCGGTTAACCCAACATCTGTAGCTTTTCAAGGGCATATTGAACCATCTGATCAATTTAATGCATCATCCGGAAATCGTCAGGAGTATCAGCCATTAAACCAACCTGTACATACTACATGTACTACCCAAGGTATGTCCAGTAACCAACCTAGTTACAGTCACACCCACACCACACAACAACCTTCATCCACATATGGGGCAAAGTACCCATCCGGTCGAATGCATCCGTACAAACATGACAAATGGCACCCCAATCATCGTGTTACAACCGATACCATCGCAGGCCATGGACTATGTAACATTCTCCTTCCAACTGGAAGTAGTACAAACTTCTCGTCATGCTTAATACCTGAATTTACTACAGACCCCAACCAAAACCTCCCTCCGAACCTCCCTGCACTTTGTAATGTTACAGTACCAAATGTAACGTATATCCCTTCCGTACAGCAGTCAGTTGGTAATGAACAACGCCAGGGACAATGGTATCCTTCACATCAAACTGAGAGGGTGCCAAGTTGTACAAGTAGTTTAGAACACAAGTTTCATGTATATGATCAGCAGCAATACATGGATACATCACATCTGGAACCGTCTCGCTGTCGAGTAAATCTTGTTCAAGCAATGTCAACCCAAGCAAATCAAGGAAATCTACAAGAATGTCCGTATGTATATCGAGCACCGCAAACAGCCTTAGGTATGCCGGGTTCCCATCAAATTTCCAATTATGGGCAAAGTGTGTTTGGAGACCCGAGTATCATCCAACCAGCATCTTCATCTGTCAACCCCAGAAGCCACCCATCAGATGACTACTTACATGCTGATCACACCTCTAGCATACCTATTCATCAGCAGTCATTGCAACCCACGGGCTACATGAATTATCACCAAGGCCCTTTATATGCGTGTCTAACAGACCCCTTCACCAACTATAATACCATTGGATATCACCATCAAACGCAGCTTTCACAAGCACCAGTTATCAATTACACCCGTTCAGAACATCGGCCAGCGCAATCCTCAAACTACACGAGTTTCCACCCGACTAACTTAACCAGGCACGATCCTGATGAACCCATGTCCTTAGAACTGAACCCCCTTACTCATGCCTCTTCAGCGCAGCGGTTGGCTCAGCTCCAAGATCACAGCAGTGCCCCTCAAACTCAATCAACCAGTCGTTATAATGAAGTACCAGGGTCATCAGCATTGCACCCCATGGCAAACATGCCACATCAAAGCACGGTTGATCCATTTGGACAACGACAACGACACCAGACACTGCCTTCACGAGCGCAAAGTACTCATGCCCCTTTAGAGCAGTTGCCAGCTCAGCTACAAGACCACATGCGTGCCTTTCAAAATCAGTCAGCCAGGCAGTATCCAGGTGGACCGGTGTTGCAGCATAGCACAGATTCTTATCAATATGGACATCGATATCAGACAATGCCTTCAGGAACACCGAGTACTCTTTCACACCAGCGTACAGATCAACAGTTAGAATACATGATTGTCTTTCCAAACCAGCCAGTTAGGTACATCTCACAGTGACAGTACACATGGTGGAGAAATCAGTGGCAAACCCTCATGAAAAATCAGGACTGATATGACACATGACTCTTGATAAGCTGCTGAATCAAGAAAGCCATCTTCAAGCCACGAGTTTACCGCACATGTAGCTATATTAGATGATGATAATAGCTGTGATGATAGTTAGATCTGCAACTTATCCTACCTCAAAGTAATTATTTGTGTGTGAATTAACATAGTCATATTTGTACATGTATGCATTACGTTCTTAATCTTCTGTTAAAGATTTGAACAATCATATAACAATAACCATTATTTACACACTAGGCTTAATGATGTATGTATGAAATATAATGTCTGCCAAACCCAAACAAATGAACAAACAAACAATGCGTGACTAAAAGACCCGCTGCGCTATACTAGTAGCATAGGTTAGTTCAGTCATGTAACCACGTCGTGAGCACGTCTTCAAAGAAAATGCCGATATTACACCTTTTCAGAACAGCAACCGGCTCAATCATCACACCGTGTCAGTTTGCGTCCGACTTGAGGCCTTCAGCAGCACCGATCACGCTACCAATTCATATCAATATTTGTCTCGGCTACCATGGCTCAAGACCAAAGGAGTTTAGTTCAAACTCAGTCAGCGAGGCCTCTATTTTGGTGTACCGGTGTCACAGCTGCATAGCACAGGTTATCCCTACGAGCATCGACATTAAGCAATGCCTTCAGAAGCACAGGATACATACACCCCTTCACACCAGCGGTTGACTCGACTATGGGACTACATGTGCTTTCCCAAGCCTGCCAAGCAGGTTCACCTTGCATCACACATGCTTTGGAGCTAATCAAGTGACGTTATGTAATGCAATGGATTCTGTATTAACCATTAAGTTATTATGTATGATCATTTTTTGAATGGGTTTGAATTCATGCAGTGACTGGCAAGGAACCCCCCTCCCCCTCCCCCTCCACCACACCCCGTTGATAGCTGCAACTTAACAATTCATGCTTTTTGAGGTTAATATATTTCGTATAGTTATTTCTTGATCTTAGATACAATTATAGTCATACTACCTTGTATCATTATATTGTTATATTCATGTATTAATTGTCATTTCTTTTGTTTTACTTTTTACATTTCTGCACATATCTTGAGAGCAGCGATCTTCCTTCGAACTCTAACGTCAGAGATATTACTTCTGCTGAGATCACTGAAGGTGAACCAACTGCTCATCCATCTGAAGAGGCGCAACAACTTTCAGCTGCTACTAGCCAACATTCACATGGGCACAGCGCGCCATCAGTACGATCGCAACAACTGTCAGCTGATGATACCACACCAAGTCCACCTGACGATACGCACCAGCATTCGCATAGGCACAATGCTCCATCAGCACCACCGAGCAGTAGCCATCAGATCTCCACTGAATCTGCCATTAGAAGCAATACGGCTACTGATGTAATTTACGGCCTTGACATGTCTACTTGTCATTCATCTGGAGGTGCCCAACACGATCCATATGGACATTCTGATCAGAGATACGATTGGAACATCCCTTTGCACCGGGTTGGTAATGGCCCGAGCTCAACGTTAAACCAATCATCTCTCGTGCATCCCCAACAATTTCTTCCTGTGTGCCCTTCAACATCAACAGGATCCTCACAAGTTGAGAGTTCTGACTCGTTTTTTAGTCTTGTAGATCCTAACAATATCATACCTAGATTGTCCTACGCTTACTGTAGAAACCAATCATCGGCAATTTGGCCTTCTGGAACTCTATTCGACCTACCACCTGAATCCTCAATGCAGAGTGATTTAGACGATAGTGATATTGTAGAAGTTCCTAGTGCGCATTTACTTTCCATCAACAGCAGTCGGTTCAACCACCGGATAACGCGAGTGCCATTGCAAAACAGGAAATCAGGGGCCACCTTGTTCCCACGTGCTCCACCGCACCTGCAACGACAAGCATCTCACAACACATTGATCACTGTGAAGACATGCCTGGCACCTCTCAGGAACAATCAGATGATAGGTCATATAACCCTTGGCAAGCTATTGAAGCACGTACACCTTCACCATCTTCCGAGTTCTCCGCAAAGAGGCGTAGATTAGACTACGATAAAAGCTGAGGAGCTAGTTAGAGCAACAATTTAGCCTACCTCAAAGTGTTTAATGTGTGTGAAATTACATTGATAGCAATACGAATAACATGAATGTACGTGTATGAGGTACTTTCTTCATATATATTCACGGGCGTAGCGAGTTACGTAATACATATTCAACTGGGGGGGGGGGGGGGGGATGTAATCCGATGTATGAATAGCTCATCCCCCCCCCCCCCCCCCCCACTTGAATGGGTATCAATGTCATGTCTACGCCCGTGTATATATTCAAGAGTTGAACCATGAAATAATGGTTGTTGATATACTAGGCTTGGTCCTTGCATTATATGTATGATCTCTGCAAATCAAATTGAAATTGAAACAATACAAATCCTTGCGTGCTGGTGTCTTGTATTGTTAATTATCCATTCCTATATATAATAGAGGTTTAAAAATACAATAATTCGAGTATTTTATTTCAAACATTAAGACATTAATCAGTCCATTGTCTACGGGAACCTGGTAGGCCCTAACAATTAACTGGATAGGGGTATTGAACAATGCAGTATTTAAGGAACTTTGTTAAGGTAGATTATACAAAGCAGATATTACCAGTTACCAGTTCGACGAAGGCACACAGTCTTGTGTTTTAGTCTATATAGGTGAGATATTTTGCTTAAATAACAATCCTTCTCTGCTTTTCACCTGAAAAAAAAGAAACAAACAACATCTGTGATGACCAAATGACTTTGGTGATGGTTTATTCCGAACAATAGGATTTTGCAGGAACATGAGACGGATTGGACCGAATTAAATATGAGTCTGTCTGAAAATAATATCAGTTTTCCCGAATATGACATGGTTTGCCCGAATATGGCGTGGCGTTGCCCGAATTGTAGGTGCCTTTTGCCCGAATATGGCCGTTTTTAAACCTCCGGGGCCGGGGGGGGGGGGGGGGGGGGGGGGGGGGGGGGCTACCCAGCCTCCCGCCTCCCTCGCCTATGTGCAGCCCCTGGCCTTCTACTCCTATGCCTGGTTATGCTTAATAAATACATCATCATATTTTCTGTGGCTAAAATATAAATTTAAGATGATCCATTTGAAATGTGTCATATTAACCCCTTGCCGACAGGAACCGGATAGCCTATGTGCAAAGTATATGTAATCTCGAAGGGAATGGGTTAAAGAAACATTGTACCTGAGGGTGTCACTTCACACTAGTCATGTACGCATGATCGGTGACAATTTCGCGAAATTTTCGAGAACAAAAATTATCGGAAATGAACAAAAATGTTTAGAATAATGTGTGGCCATATACTAATTCGCAAATATTTGCAAACTTTCAGAAATAGGATACACTTTCGTTAAAGGCCACAAATTATTTTGTTTCTGTGAACTCGGACAAATTAGGCCATTTTTGGATGCCAATTTGTATCAGTTAAAATGGGGTATAATTTGGTTAAAATTAACGCGAACTGCCACGAATAAAGGATAATTGTCTACCTCAAGAACGAACATGTATCAAAATTATATGAAGTGCCACCGCCATGACATTCATATTTCCTACCTTTCAAAATGATCCACAGTCGCTTTGAAGGAATGCTCCCCAGGGAGCACACAATTTTTGCTGGTTTGCATATTGTATCATATGACCGGGGGTAATATTATCATTGTAAAGCGTTTAGACATGATTATCAATCATATGAGGCGCCATATAAATCGAGTATATTAGTATTATTATGTATATTGTCCAAGTCACTATATCTACCAGGTATTGTAGTACTATACATTTTTGGTCAATATGACTTGATTACTTTGTCTAAAATAACAGGCTGATTCTAAGTCAACTATCTGTAACTAAGTAAACACTACGTATTTACACTATAGTCATTAAAGTGATATAACTACCTTGCCAAATATGACCAGAAACAGTCGAAGTGTACACATTAGTCTTGTACTTCGCTGTTGTGCTTTTGTTTACAGAGTAAAGGAATGTTTTCTTTGGTAATCCTCCGAATATTTCTTTGAATATGGCATTATTTATGATTGAGTTAAATATCGTTCCTGAATCGATGGGCATTATGTGATATCCGATATGTTCCCTATGATTCAGAATGATCTTACAATTTTACATGTACTGGTGTGTAATTGAAGTCTCAAATATCACATTAGGAAACAAATTCATGAAGTTAATAAGTCACTTTAATAGCGTTGGAAACAGTTCTAACAATTAGTTATTATTTTGATTCATATTGAGTCGCAGTCACTCGGCACTGTTTATTAAACTTTCCGCTTTTGACACAAGGCATACGGTTTTAATGTTGTGGCAACACACATTGCCACTGCAATTTAACATTTTACACAAGCCTAAGTTATGTTTTATAGCCGAGTTTTTCAACATATTTGTGAAATGTATTACCTTGTATTGTTTGACTTTGATTAAGACTTTGATGCTTGAAAAATTATGTACAATATCTGACGCCTGATGATTGTGTTTTCTCAATCTGATTTTATGTATTTTTGTAAATGTTACATATTTTACAAAAGTTAATTTGCAAAGCAAAATTGCCTGGAATTCACAAAGCAGGCTTAATTACATAAACCATCGTCTACATTTTTGGACTGCCGCTTGTAAAAAAGTGAACAAAGTTATTAATATCTCATGATATCACCGGTTTGGACTCGATTACCATAAAATTCTATCACCTGATAAGACAAGACATGTATTTAGTTTCATTTAGCAATTGTGTAGCATAATTGGGCGTCGATCACGGTGGGGATGGGGGGAGGGGGGGGATATATCCCCCCCCCCCCCAATATTTGAGGTGGGGGGATTGCCTGTATTATCATCCCCCCCCCCCCCCCCAAATGTTTGGGAGGGTAAAAAAAAATAAAAAATAAAGTATACTGGCGCATGTAATTGTGGAAGAGGCTACCTTAAGCAAAACAAGAAGTGCGATCCGCCCTTTGCTTTTCTGCAAACTTGATTTCATTAATTGTGTTTATCTATAACACGGTAACTCAGATACAAGTTTATAAAACGTGAAATTGATGCCTTAGGTATGCTCCAGATTGCACAATTTCAATCCCCAAAATGCAAAAGCTTCCTACCGTGGGAGGGGGGACACCCCCCTCCCACACCCAGCCCCCCACACCCCGGCGCAGATCTACGGGGGGGGGGGGGGGGGTTAAGGGGGTTTAACCCCCCCCCCCCCCCCTTGGGCTGCCAAGTGAAAATGTGATGTGCATAGAAAAACGCCATCATTGTGTCCAGACCCACAGTATCCGTATCGTCATTGGGTCAACCCCCCCCCCCCCCCTTAGCAAAATAGCCCCCCCAAAATCGCCTCGCCGCTACGGCTCGTGGACGATGCTCCGCATCGTCATTGGGTCAAACCCCCCCCCCCCCCCCTTAGCAAAATAGCCACACAAAAAATCGCCTCGCCGCTACGCGGCTCGTGGACGATGCTCCGCATCGTCATTGGGTCAAACCTCCCCCCCCCCCCTTAGCAAAATAGCCAAAAAAAATCGCCTCGACGCTACGCGGCTCGTGGACGATGCTCCGCATCGTCATTGGGTCAAACCCCCTGATCATGCCCCCCAACCATGAGAAGAAATCGACGCCCTTGTTGCATAAACATTGGTAACAGGTAGGGAGTGTACATAGTTTCTCCATCAGTGTACAAATGGCTCTCCATAGAATGTAGACCATGGTTTAAACCATGGTTAACACGATCCTTCTTTAGTGAATTCCAACCATTCGATTTGACTGTGTACGTTTCGTGATAAATACATTTGTATTTAAAGTGGCCAGGCAAACTAAACGCATGTTATATTCTGTTAATCTATATTAACGTACACATCAATTATTTGTAAACCATTTGACCCAAACATATATATATATATTTTTTTTTTTACATTTTAGTAATCGTTTTCTCCATATTGTAAAGCCCCAACTTCTGAAAAACTCTCCAGAGGAGAATTATATTGTTGACCTGTTGTGACATCATCAGCCATTCACTACTCAGTTACAAACAAGTTACCTTCACCCAAGCTGAGTGCCTAATCACAGTAGCATCACACGTTTTAATATGTTAATAGAATACCAACTCACACACTTTCAATGAAGTATGCGGGGCATGCTTTTGTGTGGATGTTCTTTTTGTACTTTCATATTTTGTTAATCTCATGGTAGCTGACCAGTGATTGACAGATGATGTCACAACAGGTCAACAATAGAATTTGCTCTGGAGGGTTTTTTAGGACGTGGGGCTTAGCAACATGAAGAAAAAATAAATGATAACATGTTTAAAAATATACAAAACATATTTAGGTCAAACCGTTTACAAATATTGAATGTGTACATTATACAGATGAACAGAAGTCAACATGCATTTGGTTTGCAGGGCCCTTTTAATTCTTCATCACAAATGCTTATTGTTTGTATTCGCAACTGCATTGCGTGACTTAATTTCGTTCATTTCCAATGATAGTCCTAGTAGTATAATACAATTTATAAAATGCTGCATTTATATTACATCATTTATACTGAGATGATTCAACAACATTTAAACGTGTGTCGAGAAGCGCACCGTTAAAATGTGTTATTCAATTAATGCATACACATGTACCCATTTTTAAATTAAATTTTGCCTTCATTTGATTGTAAATTCATCCCAATTCAAATGTTTTGCCTCTTCTTGCCTTTTGGTTATATGTGGAATATATTAAACATGTCAATTTTACTGAAATATCAATTACTCTTTATACCGCGTTAGTTATATCCTTTTGTGGTGTAGTTGTGTTAGGTACAGATGATGTTCAATGATAATAATAATTCTAAATTACTAAGTAACCAAAATACTAAGTGTTCATGACACCCTCTTTATAAGGGTAAACATTGCATCATCTCATATTTCTACAATGATGATCAATCTCTACACATAACAAAGAGTACAGATTGCTGTGTCGTTGGACCCACAATGGTATGTATTGATGAAAAAAGGATCCAATAATTTGCATGAATGTATCAGTAATACATAGGCTGTCAAGGAGTAAGCATACAGTTGAGCCTCAACAAGGACGTCGGGCAGGGGCGTCGATCCGTTTTTGCGATTGGGGGGCGAAATTAGAAACAAAAATTCCAGAGTGACCACTGAGAGAGCTAAAAGCCCCACATTGGCATGCCCGGAAGTTTTATTATGCGCTCATTGAAAGTGTCTTGATTGATGGCTCGAAGATCCGACTTTGGGGGGGCACCCACATTTGGGGATAATAATGGGGGTCGAGGGGGCGGAGCCCCCGGAAGCTTTTAGATTTCAGACATTTGCAGCTTCTATCATGTGTGTTAAAATTTTATAAAATAGTGAACCTACTCGTAACGTATTTTTAAAGGGCATAGCGAGGAAAAGATTGAGCCTTGCATGAGATGGATCCACGTGATCCTGTATAACTATAGAGCCATCGATATAGTCTAGGGCATTTAGCTCCCATGAAACTAAGCAAGGGTGTCAAAAATTTCTCAAAAGTAGAGGGGAGATATTGCGAGGAAGCGAAGCGACCGAGTGGGGGAGGTTGTGGGAAGGGGTGTCCCCCTCCCACAGTAGGGAGCTTTTTTATTTTTGGGCGTGAAATTGATTAATTTGGTGCACACAGTCCTGAGACAGAAATTTCACGTAATATGAAGTATATAAGTATGGAACCAAACCATACATAATTGACAAAGGGAGGGGGACAATCTCGTCGAATTTCAAATGTGGGGGGACATGATATTCCAATTTGATTTGCGTTCAGCGCATATGGACCGAATTGACTGAAATATATATTATTTCAGGTTATTTTATTTTCTGTGACGGTGTGCTATAGATGAGGGTTTATAAAACTTCGTTTGAGGTGTGCGTTTGAGAAATTATACTGTCCAACACATTTCGAAAGGCGAGTTCCCGCAACCGAGATACAGTATGCCGCGCGTCCTTTTCAAACAAAAAAAACACAGCTATATTGAAGATTACTTATTGATAAATGTGTCTTTCCCCTCTTTGGCATTATATCACTAGATTTTTTTCTCATTTTCGGAGTTATTGGGGGGCGAAATGATATGTTCACCCCCCCCCCCCCCCAATATTCATTGGGGGGGGGGGGGGGGCGACCGCCCCTCCCCCAGGATCGACGCCCCTGACGTCGGGAATACGACTCTTTGCAACAAAACGGTTATATCAAAACCTTAGACCTGAAAAGTAACCGTGTTATATTAAGAGGGCTTTGATTATCATCTGAACTTTTCATGAATAGCGAGCTGCCACTGTAAATCTGATTATTCTGTTTGTGTTTATTTATATTTAAGTGTGCACATGTGAGTGTGTTTGTATCAGAGGTGTAGATCTGTTTTGAGAAGTGGTGGGGGATGATGTGAGGAAGCGAAGCGACCAATCCTACGGCGCGGAGCGCCAAATAGGGGGAGGTTTGGGAGGATGGGTATCCCCCCTCCAGGGGTAGGGAGCTTTTGCAATTGTTCACTTGAAATAATGCAATCTGCTGCATTATTTGCATGCCTTAGACGGAAATTGATATATACATGTACTAAAATTTAACCCTAATAGGGCAGGGGGGCCGTAATGCCCCCCCCCCCCCCCTCCCCTCCGCGATTGTTTGTATTGGTCCAATTCAAAATAGTTAAATTATAGTTAGAAATAAAATGAACAACAAAAACAATACAATACATAAGTTTAAAAAAACAAAGAAATACATAAGAAATTAACAAAACAATAGAAAACATAAGGAAGAACCGGGCTCTTCCAAAAGATTTTGTCGTATTATCATTACAAATGCTCTAATGAATATATGTAGAGAAAATCAGAGTTTAATTATGAAGAATATATGATTTATGGGTAAAAATATGAATTTCATGACTTATTTGCATTAATTACCATAAATATGCAAATTAATGAAATTTTCAAAATTTTTAAAAACTACCATTGTAGGTTCTATACACTTCACTTATCATGCGTGCACAATTTTACGGCGATCGGCCGCTCCGCGTCCGAGATCTTAGGGGGGGGGGGGGGCTATGATGCCCCCCCCCCCCTCCCCCGGCCTGCTGAAGACCTCAAATAGCCCGGCCCTTTTAGGGTTAAGACAGCATGACCTTAATCATCTCCCTCATGATTATACCGATGTACAAACACAAACGAACCTACAAACACACACACACACACATAATTATCAATTTTCATTAATAGTACACACAAAGCAGACACAATAACAAATACTGTACACCGTTTGTTGTTTAATTTATACCCCAAAATGTAATAAAATCTCTTCTATTTAGCAATATTTACACAGCCATTTACACAACATTGTAATCACAATCATACATATACACAAGTGTAATATTCGACAGTAGTTGAAATACAATATAAGGGATGGTCTACCAAACTTCCACACACAATGTTCAAGATTTGGTACGGTAATAACGAAAGCAAAGAAAGGCAAATAAGTCACTAAATAATAAAGCAGGTAGCGAGAAATGAAACTTAAAGCACTAAACTATTTCTGATCATGATAAATATGACTGCATGATTATGGCAGTATGTATAATGATATACAACCAGTACAAAAATGTATGTAAGTCAACAATCTTACATGGAAAATCTAATTAAAAATACATTTCAACAACATTTGCTAAATTCAGACAGTGCAGTATTCTGCCATCTCAATATCTCAAATCGTCTAAAAGCTTAGTTTCAACACAGCTATCTTTCTAAGCATGATCACAATATAATTGCAACACAATTGAGAATATAATCGCAAAAACGGATCGACGCCCCTGCCCGACGTCCTTGTTGAGGCTCAACTGTTTGCTTACTCCTTGACAGCCTATTATTACTGATACATTCATGCAAATTATTGGATCCTTTTTTCATCAATATATACCATTGTGGGTCCAACGACACATCAATCTGTACTCTTTGTTATGTGTATAGATTGATCATCATTGTAGAAATATGAGATGATGCAATGTTTACCCTTATAAAGAGGGTGTCATGAACACTTAGTATTTTGGTTACTTAGTAATTTAGAATTATTATTATCATTGAACATCATCTGTGCCTAACACAACTACACCACAAAAGGATATAACTAACGCGGTATAAAGAGTAATTGTTATTTCAGTGAAATTGACATGTTTAATATATTCCACATATAACCAAAAGGCAAGAAGAGGCAAAACATTTGAATTGGGATGAATTTACAATCAAATGAAGGCAACATTTAAATAAAAAATGGGTACATGTATATGCATTAATTGAATAACACATTTTAACGGTGCGCTTCTCGACACACGTTTAAATGTTGTTGAATCATCTCAGTATAAATGATGTAATATAAATGCAGCATTTTATCAATTGTATTATACTACTAGGACTATCATTGGAAATGAACGAAATTAAGTCACGCAATGCAGTTGCGAATACAAACAATAAGCATTTGTGATGAAGACTTAAAAGGGCCCTGCAAACCAAATGCATGTTGACTTCAAATCTGTTCATCTGTATAATGTACACATTCAATATTTGTAAACGGTTTGACCTAAATATGTTTTGTATATTTTTTAACATTTTATCATTTATTTTTTCTTCATGTTGCTAAGCCCCACGTCCTAAAAAACCCTCCAGAGCAAATTCTATTGTTGACCTGTTGTCAGCTACCATGAGATTAACAAAATATGAAAGTACAAAAAGAACATCCACACAAAAGCATGCCCCGCATACTTCATTGAAGGTGTGTGAGTTGGTATTCTATTAACATATTAAACCGTGTGATGCTACTGTGATTAGGCACTCGGCTTGGGTGAAGGTAACTTGTTTGTTACTGAGTAGTGAATGGCTGATGATGTCACAACAGGTCAACAATATAATTCTACTCTGGAGAGGTTTTCAGAAGTGGGGGCTTCACAATATGGAGAAAACGATTACTAAAATGTAAAAATATATATATATATATATATGTTTGGGTCAAATGGTTTACAAATAGTTGATGTGTACGTTAATATAGATTAACAGAATATAACATGCGTTTAGTTTGCCTGGCCACTTTAAATACAAATGTATTTATCACGAAACGTACACAGTCAAATCGAATGGTTGGAATTCACTAAAGAAGGATCGTGTTAACCATGGTTTAAACCATGGTCTACATTCTATGGAGAGCCATTTGTAAACTGATGGAGAAACAATGTACACTCCCTACCTGTTACCAATGTTTATGCTACACAATTGCTAAATGAACTAAATACATGTCTTGTCTTATCAGGTGATAGAATTTTCTGGTAATCGAGTCCAACATAAAGTGAGCTAGCGCCATCTGTTGACAGCATTTAGATAGGTACTGTATCTGATGAACCTGACATACATGTCGAAATGGTATAAGAAAGTTCTTGTATCATATTTGACACCTTTATCTTTGTGTCAACATACATGAAGTTACTATAGATCCCTTTTAACCAGAATTCCAAACCAAATATATAGAATGAAGACAAGGCGGCGGGAAAAAAGAAAAGACAAGAAAAGAAAACTACAAACGGCTATCACCTGCCAGTGGTGGGACTGTCCACATGCTTGATGTGCGGCTTGCAATTAACATTCCAACATACATTTTTTCAAGTTGTTTGTATCCCTGTTTACATTTAAATCTTGTAAACATTTCAATGCCAATTATTGATCCTCATAATACAAAGAAAAGAAGGAACAAAGCAAGAAGAAGTAAAATAATAAAGAATAAAAGAAAAGCAAAGTACAAACGGTTTTTACCTGCCGGTGGTGGGACTGTGCACAGGCTTGATGTGAGGCTTCCACGTTGCAGTTGAACTAGAGTTTGGGTCAGCGGCATAACATCGCCATAGACACTGCACATAATCAAACAGAAATAAACTTGCTAAATATATTACTCATTGCGGGTATAGTATCAAAAATAATATTGCTAGTGATATTCGTTTGTCTCGCAATGTATGGTCAACAAGGGGTCTAAAAGATCACGACGTTTCGTGCGCCGCTGCATCACTTCGTCATCACCTGACGTTTGGGTCAGCAGCATAACATCTACATAGACACTGCACATAATCAAACAGAAATAAAAACTTGTTGCCAATCTAAATATTATGAGACCTTACATCATAAAATGACAGTCGCTTTTTATTAGCTGAAATAATCAAATTTTGTTAAGAATATGAACTTTGAGATTTTGGCATTTGCTGAATTAGTGTATATTAACCGGTTCCCTGATTCTGAAATCCCCATAGACTTTGTACACAGTGCACTCGGTTCCCGTAGGCAAGGGGTTAATCTACTTTCTGTGAAATTCTGAGCGTCAGAAATCATGTTTACATATATGATTTTTTCATCAAATAAAAGTTATTGAATTAAAGCGCTTGAATGAACGCAAATCTTTTGAAGTGGCCATTCTCCCTTATTTCCAAATCTTTGGTCCTCATTTTGAGAGGGTTTGAGTTGTGTAGTCCCATTATGACAAACATGTATTATATACCATTTTTAAAGTAATGACTTATATTTTAATGTCATGTGAAAACCATCACAATCAGTTTTCCCTACTTATTGTTTTGTGGTGTATTTCAATTTCACATGTCTTCAGTGTATTGCTTCAAACAGAAAAGGATTAGAATACTGTTTCATGTTTAAAGATCTACTAAATGTTATTTCTTTAAAAAAAAAGTATAAATTAACCATAACTTGGTATATCAACAGAGGCTCAATGTATAGTTTCAAAGAAAGGAATTAGAAAAGCATTGGTTCAAGTGATTGATTTTTGAAGAAATACCTAACATAACAAAGAAAATCAGAGCTAAACATTAGATTCAAATTAATCAATGCTGTCCCTTATATACTGTGCCCTCTCTAACTCTCTCTTTTATCTGCATGTCCATTCCTCACAATCTTTATGCAGACTGCTGATCATTTTACAATGTATGCTGTATGTGTCGTCCTGTCTTGTCTTTGTTTTATGTTTTCAGCTTTTTAGGTTTTTTTTCCTCATTATGTAATGTTTTCCTTATAATTAAGGTCGCCTTTTAGTGTCTGAGCTCTCTTTACCTGGATCAGCTCTGCCGCAGGGTGGCGCCGTCGGGCAAAGTGCTTCTGGCGTTGTTGCTGCTGGACTTGCAGAGCAAAACCGGGACCAAGGATACCCTACAAAATACAAGGACAGATACAAAATCATTTATATCACTTTGATAATAAGTATGTTTAGTAACAGCATCCCAACATGCTAATATAATGCCCACTGTACCTAACACTTTGAGAGCCATGGTTAACTCATGTCTAAATACATGTAAGATTAAACAAGTGCTTCTGTCATTGTTACTGCTGGATCGACCTGCAGAGCAAAACCAGAACCAAGAAAAATGAGGATAAATACATCAACATAACAATATTCCACTTTTGATAAAAATCATTTTTTATTAGATAGTGCCTATACATAACATAATTGTCGGTCGACTCATGTCTAAATACAATATGTACATGTACAAACATTAGAAGATTAAACAAGAGTTTCAGTCAATGATGATGCTGGATCGACTGATTCCATGCAAGAATATAGGCCTACCCTAGACATACAACATTCGATACAAATAATTCCACTTAGATAATAACTAAAGTTCCTAGTATGATTGATTATAATATACAGGATACTCGATTACGCAACATTGTCTTCTTTATCAAAGGGAGAGCAGTCATGCGGTTCTTCTGTCTATGGGAGGCCGTGGGGTGAGAATGTCTCAGTGTTCAGAGGATCGCTGGAGACGAAAAAGTAGCAAATTAGGAAACGACATTGCCTCAGAAAAATGGCCCTAGGATCCAAACGCCTTACCCAAAATCAATGCTTATGGTATCATTTTGTTCGAAAAAAGAATGTTCTACCCAATCAAACAAAAAAACGATGACATTTGGTCGATGGTGTTGATGAAATTAACGATCGTAGGTGTTGCATTCTTTCTGAGACACCCTGTATATTAACCCATTCAGGACTGATATAATTTGCTACATGTATATAACGTATTCTCAATAGACCCTAGCCAGAGTATTTTCAACTAAATCGATTGTAAGTTTCAATTGATAATAAGACTTTGCATGTTTCAACCAATCATATTTCCGCATTTAGAACACATGATCTGACTTGCAATTAATTGTAACTTAAGGCCCGGTCACATCTGACCGGATTGCGTAAACGTATGCCAAACGTATATAAGACATGCGAAATAAAAATCATTCGGTGACGAACGTCGTCTCCGTTGCTGCTCAAAGAACGGATATGAAACGGATTTAACGTACAAAAACGCACGATTACCAGACATCACCGTATGAGCAACGGACAACACCGTACGAGTAACTTACAAGAACTGGTCAAAACGAAAGTGGAACGCATAAGAAACTGACAAAACGTTCTTCGAACGTATTTATTAGCCCGGTCATATCTGACCGGATTGCGAAAACGTATGCCAAACGAACAGCAAAATTGTCAATCCGTTTGTCTCCGTTTCTCTCTGTTCGTATACGTTTCTTGTCCTTTTCTTGTTCGGCGAATACGTTCCTTGTACGGCGATGTCTGTTCTATCCGTTTGAAAGTTTTGTGCATGCAAACAACTTGAAACGGACACCACCGAATACAGTCGTCCGCTGGTCGTACGTTTGTTGTGCGCTGTGCATCCGTTTTGTTCGGAATTCGTACGTTTCTCGTCCTGTACTTGTCAGTTCGTATCCGTTGATGTCCGGTGGACCGGAAAACTAACGGATAACGAACAAAACGGATGCACAGCGTACAACAAACGTACGACCAGCGGACGACTGTATTCGGTGGTGTCCGTTTCAAGTTCAAACGGATAGAACAGACATCGCCGTACAAGGAACGTATTCACCGAACAAGAAAAGGACAAGTAACGTATACGAACGGAGACGAACGGTTTGACAATTTTGATGTTTGTTTGGCATACGTTTACTCAATCCGGTCAGATGTGACCGGGCCATGTATCTTTTGCCACAGACTTGCTGTTATGTATAGCTATTAAACTTTCATTAGTTGTATGTGTATATTTTTGTATATGATTTTGCTAGCATATTCCATATTTTGTTTGTTCTTTCTTCATTGAATGTTTGTATTTAATTTTGCTTTCATTGCTCTTTCTTTTACTGTATGCCCATTAATACAAAGGACGCATATACATGTAGATTCCATATGAAGTTCAACCTGTTCTAGCGACCACCTGGCTATTGAGACCTCCAATTTTGACTCTCTTGAATGCAATTTATGTGTAAATGAACCTGTCTATAGAGAGTATATGTTGATAAAGACCACCATGTCTGTCTCCTTTGAGTGGTCTGTATACAGGTTTTTTACTGTACCAATTATGTTGACCCATTGAAGATCAATTGCTGTTGGTATTTCCCCAAATAAGTTGGCCATATTTCAAAGGGTATGCTAGGCCTTTACCTGTGTGTACGAGCTCATAATCATCATGATCTCATGATTACCACTACCACTTTGTAGTGATTGACTGTTGAAGCAAAGGTGGTGACGATTATGTCGAGATTTGGTAATTAATGATAACATTATACCCAAGCAGAGGCCTACATACATACAGCCCCTGCCCCCCGGCCCCTAGTAACCATGTGTGTTAGGGGTGCTGCACCCCCATTTTGTTGGGGGGGGGGGGGGGGGGAAATATCCCGACCAGAAACATTGTTGCTGGTGCTGCACCATCCCTGCTGGTTTTGGACACGGTCACCTTCCTCCTGGTCACGCAAGTTAACAAATGACCACTCGTTCATTAGGCTGCATGTTTAACACCCCTGGGGTTAGTTCATGTTGCCCACTGTGCTATCAGTCTGCAAACTAGGGTATCCTCAAACATACGTTGTGACCAAATAATGCAGTATGCATAATTTTGTAGACCAAAACAAAAATATTTTGTTTTGATTTGTTTCCGTTAAAAATATTTCATGTCCTCGACCAATGATTAGGGCTTGAATGTGTTCCACTTCCATCAAATTCCAAACGTACCTTTTTAATAATGGTTCACGGCCTGTTGACCAGTAACTATATTTAGTTTTCCATATATTGTAGAATGCCGTATTTTATAAGTGACCATCAGCTTTCACAATGTAATTCTTTGCTTGTCGGTTTCCTATAATGTTTGTCCGCCAGCAATGACATTCCTACACTGCCTAAACAAAACAACAGGTCAAATAAACGGGTCAACAAAGTTCGTGCCGCGTTCACAGACATTGAGTAATCTCTAAACGAAAACATGTTCATTATACTACATAATATTCTGAATCTGGTATTTAAATCATTATGAAAGTCAATAATATAATTCTTTTTAAATTGGTGTGATTAAATGGACTTAGTAACATTGTCCAAATCCTCAAAATCCAATTGGAATTCTAGCAGTTCCCTCATACCTTGTTGTATTCTTATTAACCAAAAAAAGCATGGGACAGGTTTCGTTTTTTTCAAATCTCCCTTTTGTTAAAAAGATATTTACGATTAAAGTGTTTAGATGTCAAATTATCCAATCGTCATAACCGTGTACAAGGTGAGTGCAATGAGTTAGTGAATGTCACTTTGCATTTTTACTTTGCTCATTACTCGGCCATATAAAGTCCATTTAACTTGAAATTTTCACACAGCACCCAGTGGACATATCAGATAACAACACTATACATTGTATCTACCACTCATCACTTTCTGCACATATCAACAAAGTTACTAGATCCCTTTAAAGCTCGATGCGTAGCCATCCTAATTATTCATTGTTATAAATCTTGCTGCATATAACTGTTGTCTTCATATCGTCATGTTACGGTTAGCAGGGCGGTAAATCGATATTTGGCTAAATTTAGTTTGGAGCCTATTCTATGTTATGCTGCTATTTCAGAAAGTAATTGTTCATAATTTTACAAACATTTATTAAAAATAAAACAGAGCTTTATATCATATATATGGTTTATACAAGGCTCCAAATCTTTCATGGTAATTATCTCCGATGCACACAAAGAATTCGCTCCATTCTCAACCGATGATATGTAATTAGTAATTCTCTGCCACTAATTGATAAATTCCTTTTGACAACTAGATGACATTTACATGAACTTGGATGATACAGACAATTGAAATAATTGTGTTGGTATTTGGTTTGTACCAATGATTAAATTACTGGTGAGCACACTACACTGGCCGATGTGTTTATTATTGAATAAAAGTGGGACGCACATTAATTCCAATCAAATATATTTATTTATATTTCTGCTGTCTCTGAACCGACTTTGATCAAATAAAGTTTGTTTTATCTTTAAAATCACATGCGGTTACAAATATTACAGGGTCTTGGTTCTTCATTATCTCACAATTAATTATTTTGTAAAGCGCCTTCTAAACCAAATATCTAGGTCATTGTGGATGTAAATACGAGTCTGTTTTACTATGGAGTAACCTTGTATATCTGTCTTATGTTACAAATGACTTGTTGTCTTTTTGCAGGATGCATCATGTGCGTATGTCTCGTTTCAAATGAAAACTTTTGAATACGTAAACTACATTATTTTTATCGGAAATAATATCGCTAGTGATATTCGTTTGTCTCGCAATGTATGGTTAAACTAGGAATGCAGCGGCATACGAAACGTCATGATCTTTTAGATTCCTAGTTTGACCATACATTGCGAGACAAACGAATATCACTAGCGATATTATTTCCGATACTACATGTATATCCGCAATGGATTATATATTTACTATTACATTATTTTGATTTCAAGACACACAGTTAATGTGTTTCTTTGCGAGGCAAACAATTGTGTTGCAATTATATTGTGATCATGCTTAGAAAGATAGCTGTGTTGAAACTAAGCTTTTAGACGATTTGAGATATTGAGATGGCAGAATACTGCACTGTCTGAATTTAGCAAATGTTGTTGAAATGTATTTTTAATTAGATTTTCCATGTAAGATTGTTGACTTACATACATTTTTGTACTGGTTGTATATCATTATACATACTGCCATAATCATGCAGTCATATTTATCATGATCAGAAATAGTTTAGTTCTGATCATAGTTTAGTTCGAATAGATAGTTTGGCATTATATCACTAGATTTTTTTCTCATTTTCGGAGTTATTGGGGGGCGAAATGATATGTTCACCCCCCCCCCCCCCCATATTTTCATTGGGGGGGGGGGGGGGGGGCGGGTCGCCCCCCCCCCCCCCCCCCCCAGGATCGACGCCCCTGAAGTCGGGAATACGACTCTTTGCAACAAAATGGTTATATCAAAACCCTAGACCTGAAAAGTAACCGTGTTATATTAAGAGGGCTTTGATTATCATCTGAACTCTTCATGAATAGCGAGCTGCCACTGTGAATCTGATTATTCTGTTTGTGTTTATTTATATTTAAGTGTGCACATGTGAGTGTGTTTGTATCAGAGGTGTAGATCTGTTTTGAGAGGTGGTGGGGGATGATGTGAGGAAGCGAAGCGACCAATCCTACGGCGCGGAGCGCCAAATAGGGGGTGGTTTGGGAGGTGGGTATCCCCCCTCCAGGGGTAGGGAGCTTTTGCAATTGTTCACTTGAAATAATGCAATCTGCTGCATTATTTGCATGCCTTAGACGGAAATTGATATATACATGTACTAACATTTAACCCTAATAGGGCCGGGGGGGGGGGGGGGGGGCATAATTCCCCCCCCCCCCCCCTCCGCGATTTTGTTTATTGGTCCAAAACGCTGTACGATGACGCGCCGCGGCTTGGTGGCTTTTTTCTATCGGGTCTTGCGCACATTTTAAAACAAAAATTTCGAAAATCGGACCTACCGTTACAAAGTCACGTGACCTTTTGTCTATGCATGTCAGCCAGAAAATCGCTCAATTTCGTGATTTGTGTACAAAACATATGGAAATATCAATTTTCGTAAAATGAGGTGTATCATTAGTTATTTGGTGTTGTTTACATGTTATATGTTGGTTTGGGGATTCAAAATAGTTAAATTATAGTTAGAAATAAAATAAATAACAAAAACAATAAAATACATAAATTTTAAAAAACAAAGAAATACATAAGAAATTAACAAAAGAATAGAAAACATAAGGAAGAACCGGGCTCTTCCAAAAATTGTTGTCGTATTATCATTACAAATGCTCTAATGAATATATGTAGTGAAAATCAGAGTTTAATTATGAAGAATATATGATTTATGGGTAAAAATATGAATTTCATGACTTATTTGCATTAATTACCATAAATATGCAAATTAATGAATTTTTCAACATTTTTTAAAATTACCATTGTATTCTATACACTTCACTTATCATGCGTGCAACATTTTACGGCGATCGGCCGCTCTGCGGCCGAGGGGGGGGGGGGGGGGGGGGGGGGCCATTATGCCCCCCCCCCCCCGGCCTGCTGAAGACCTCAAATAGCCCGGCCCTTTTAGGGTTAAGACAGCATGACCTTAATCATCTCCCTCATGATTATACCGATGTACAAACACAAACGAACCTACAAACACATACACACACACATAATTATCAATTTGCATTAATAGTACACACAAAGCAGACACAATAACAAATACTGTACACCGTTTGTTGTTCAATTTATACCCCAAAATGTAATAAAATCTCTTCTATTTAGCAATATTTACACAGCCATGTACACAACATTGTATTCACAATCATACATATACACAAGTGTAATATTCGGCAGTAGTTGAAATACAATATAAGGGATGGTCTACCAAACTTCCACACACAATGTTCAAGATTTGGTACGGTAATAACGAAAGCAAAGAAAGGCAAATAAGTCACTAAATAATAAAGCAGGTAGCGAGAAATGAAACTTAAAGCACTAAACTATTTCTGATCATGAAAAATATGACTGCATGATTATAGCAGTATGTATAATGATATACAACCAGTACAAAAATGTATGTAAGTCAACAATCTTACATGGAAAATCTAATTAAAAATACATTTCAACAACATTTGCTAAAATCAGACAGTGCAGTATTCTGCCATCTCAATATCTCAAATCGTCTAAAAGCTTAGTTTCAACACAGCTTTCTTTCTAAGCATGATCACAATATAATTGCAACACAATTGTTTGCCTCGCAAAGAAACACATTAAAGGACAATGAAATCCAGACAAATTGTTGTATGCGCTATAAGACACTAAATATAATGAATAGTCTCTGAAAATTTGAGCACAATCGGTCAAGAAATAAGAAAACTATGGCTCTTTGAAAAGAGCCATGTATTTCTTTGAGTGACTCAAATTGGCAAGGCACTCTGGCAAAGTTGTGGACAACTCCCCATACATTTTGTACACAAAATTTCAGTTTTGTTAAATTTTCTCACAATTTATGTTTACCCTTCGTTTGAGTTCAATATATGTTTTGTAGAATGCTTTTATACATAACATATCATGAGTTGGGGGAATGGAAAAATGTGACTATGAAGAAAAATGTAAAAATGGGAACATTTGTGTACAAAACATATGGGCAGTTGTCCACACACTTATCAGAGTGCGCTGCCAATTTTAGTTCCCCATAGGAATAAATGGACATCTTCAAAGAGCCGTAGTTATCTTGTTTCTTACCCGATTATGCTCTAACTTTCAGAGTTCTTCTTAATCTCTTCAAGACTAGGAAAGCAACATTTTGCTTGGGTTTCATTGCCCTTTAACTGTGTGTCTTGAAATAATAATAATGTAATAGTAAATATATAATCCATTGCGGATATACATGTAGTATCGGAAATAATATCGCTAGTGATATTCGTTTGTCTCGCAATGTATGGTCAAACTAGGAATCTAAAAGATCATGACGTTTCGTATGCCGCTGCATTCCTAGTTTAACCAAACATTGCGAGACAAACGAATATCACTAGCGATATTATTTCCGATACAAATAATGTAGTTTACGTATTCAACAGTTTTCATTTGAAACGAGACATAAGACAGATCTACGAGGTTACTCCATAGTAAAACAGACTCGTATTTACATCCACAATGACCTAGATATTTGGTTTAGAAGGCGCTTTACAAAATAATTAATTGTGAGATAATGAAGAACCAAGACCCTGTAATATTTGTAACCGCATGTGATTTTAAAGATAAAACAAACTTTATTTGATCAAAGTCGGTTCAGAGACAGCAGGAATATAAATAAATATATTTGATTGGAATTAATGTGCGTCCCACTTTTATTCAATAATAAACACATCGGCCAGTGTAGTGTGCTCACCAGTAATTTAATCATTGGTACAAACCAAATACCAACACAATTATTTCAATTGTCTGTATCATCCAAGTTCATGTAAATGTCATCTAGTTTTCAAAAGGAATTTATCAATTAGTGGCTGAAAATTACTAATTACATATCATCGGTTGAGAATTGCGTGATTTCCTTTTTGTGCATCGGAGATAATCACGTTGAATTTTTTGGAGCCTTGTATAAACCATATCATTTATATTATATAAAGCTCTGTTTTATTTTGAATTAATGTTTGTAAAATTAGAAACAATTACTATCGGAAATAGCAGCATTACATATAATGGCTCCAAATGTAGCCAAAATGTAGACAAAGAATGACTTACCGCCCTTCTAACCGTTACATGACGATATGACGAAAACAGTTGATATATGCAACACGATTTATAACAATGAATAGTTGGGATGGCAACAAAGCTCACTCATCCAACTTTAATCACACCAATTTGAACAGAATTATATTATTGACTCTTAATAATTCGAATCCCAGATTCAGAATATTATGCAGTATAATGGAAATGTTTTCGTTTAGAGATTACTCAATGTCTATGAATGCTGCACAAACTTTTATGACCTGACTATTTGACCCGTTGTTTTGTTTAGGGAGTGTAGGAATGTCATTACTGGCAGACAAACATATGGGAAACAAGACAAGCAAAGAATGACATTGTGAAAGATGATGGTCACTAATAAAATACGGCATTTTACAATATATGGCAAACTAAATGTACAGTACAGTTACTGGTCAACAGGCGGTGAACTAACATTAAAAAGGTAGGTGTGGAATTTGATGGAAGTGGAACCCATCCAAGCCCTCATCATTTGGTCGAGGACATGAACATTTTTAACGGAAACAAATCAAAACAAAATATTTTTGTTTCGGTCTACAACATCATGCATCCTGCTTTATTTGGTCACAACGTATGTATTGACAATACCCTAGTTTGCAGACTGATAGCACGGTAGGCATCATGAACTAACCACAGGGGTGTTGAACCTGCAGCATAAGGAACGAGTCGTTATTGGTTTACTTGCGTGACCAGGAGGAAGGTGACCGTGTCAAAAACCAGCAGGAATAGTACAGCACTAGCAACAATGTTTCTGGTGGGGTTACCCCCCCCCCCCAAAATGGGGGTCCAGCACCCCTAACACACATGGTTCCTATGTATTACAATAGGCAAATGCCTCTGCTTGGAGATAACGTTACCACTAATTACCAAATCTCGACATAATCGTGACCACCTCTCTGCTTCAACAGTCAATTACTACATACATAGTGGTAGTGGTATGTATGCGATCATACTGATTACCGGCTTGTACACACAGGCAAAGGCCTAGCATACCCTGTGCAGTATGGTCGACCTATTTATTATTACCAACATCAATTCATCTTCAATGCGTCAAAATAATTGGTACAGTAAAACCTGTCTACACTGACTATAAAAGGGACTATCAAAGGGAGACAGACACGGTAGTCTTCATAAACATATATTCTCTATAGACAGGTTCATTTACACATAAATTGCATTAAAGGGAGTCAAGATTAGTGGTCTCTATAGCCAGGTGGTCGCTAGAGCAGGATTGACTTTATATGGAATCTACATTTATATGCTTCCTTTGTACTTTTGGTACAGCGCAAAAGAAAGAACAATGAAAACAAAATGAAAGACAAACATTCAATCAAGAAAGAACAACCAAGATATGGAATATGCTTGCAAAATCATATGAAAAAACTAACACATAAAACAAATGAAAGTTTTATAGCTATACATAACAGGAAGTTAAGTCTCAGTTTAGTCTAAGGCAAAAGAAAACCTCTAACATGCACTCATAAAAGAAATCAAGTTCAAGTATGGAAGAACAACTATCTTCATGGCATAGTTTCAGGAAAATGATATTAAGATTTGGCATGATCACAGTAATATTGCGACATAACATAACTAAAAAAACAAACAAAACATAATGAAATCAAATTATACGTTATAATGCTTTTTGATATATAATAGCGTGAATTATGATTACGTATTTAAGATAAACAACATAAATTAAGGGAATCGAAAAATAAACTGCCAATGACTCGGCTACAAATCTGTGTCGATATAATAAAGAGCAGTATTTCAACATTAAATCCAGAGCCGATCAAATACATGTAGGCATGTGCGACCTGGAAGGTTGTCATTGTAGTTTTCATGCAAAATGCAAAGTATTTAGAAAATGCACAATGTAACAAATCACTACAAAAATGAATCATTATAAAATTATGAACAAGTGAATCTGTTATTATATGACTATGTATTCTTTGTTCGTAAAGCGAAACTGTTATTATTCAACTTGCTTACTATCTTTAATCAACTATCATTGTAAATGGAGTGCATTGCTGTTTTAAATATAAAGCAAGACTGTTATTATTTGACGTTTTTATTATAATCAAGCTGGGACAATTTTTGGCAACAGCTCTGCTCACAAAGCATATTATTCATGAATAAGTCTCGTTGCGTGATGTATTCTGTATTTGCGGCAGTGTACATGTATATTCACTTATTCCGTAATGCTACCATGTTATGTATGCATTATGCACATAACGAAAGGAGTGAAGTTTACCAATGCATTACTGTCTATGGTACGCTGCGAGACAAACTTCAGAAAGCAGAATAGTATTAATTTGTTTTTTTATTTGAATTACTGCAAATACACTAAATGCAAAGTTGATTGCAACAATGGTGATTTCAGACACTGATTGAAGAATACCGCACATAAATAAAACAAGTACAGCTCGGCAAGATTGATCCATTATACTCTATCATACTAGTAACTACGTGTATGTCGATGGAGGAAAGATTGTTAATATACATTACATAATGAATAGCTAATACAGCAATAAACAACATTTACTGAACGGTATAAATAAAAATTCAATAACTAAGTATAGTTTCATGAAAAGTTTGATGGTACAGTACACCATTCTCCTCTACCGTATACTTCCATTAGACTGGCCACACGACAATGATGTTATTTCTCGGTCGCCAACATTTCACAAACTTCAAATGCGTGTTGAGATGTCCAATAAGTATTTTAACAGAGTATTCCAAATGTCTCCTCCGGACACACTCAGTTTGGTTGAATAATTGGTCTAGATTTACATAGCAAACCTCATTTGCTGGGTTCATATATGAAACTTACAAACATACACTTCAACAAATTTGTTGGCACTATTTTATTGCAGGTATACATAATGTCATCACTTGGTAAAAAGAATTCAACATTTCTATTCCTAGCAAACCCATTTTTGTTGGATCAACACTATTTGGTTTTGCTTTAGTCTGCAAACCTCATTGCATAAATGGGTTCTACCATGCTGCAAGAGAAACAGGACAAGTACATTTCATCAAGAACTACATGTTACCCAAGACTCATACTATACATGGCTTAGTATATTAATCTGGTTGCAGCTTAGCAGGCTATCGGGCCCATCAATCATTTTTGAAGGAATACGTTCTAAACAGATACCCATTTACTACACCAGGGTTTCGAACAGCAATTATGGATAAACTACACTGCTAAAGGAAATACGTGCTGGAATAAAGAAAAAAGATGTTGTACCAATTCTGATTTCTTCATCCATCCAGTCCATGCATAGATGGGATAGTATAACAGCATACGTTGAGGGCATGACTACAGGGGAAACCAATAAGCTTTTGAACCTGGGATGCGGTGAAGGAAGACGCAATGAGGAGGGAGCATTCTGTACACAAAGACCACTGTCAATCACTGGCGTAAATCTGTTCGGAAAGCACAATGCATTGGGGGGTCGAGCAATTGTTCACAAACCGTTTGTGAACAATTGCTCGACCCCCCAATGCATTGTGCTTTCCGGACAGATTTACGCCAGTGCTGTCAATGTTATCACAAAAGACTCGCGGGTTTGCCGCCATCTAGCGGCATACAAGCGTGTAATCAATAATAATACTTGCGCGAAAGGTGGGGTGAAAAGTTCAGCATTGTTTATTATTCAACATTGTAATGAGTAACGTAATAAATCGACTAACTTATGTGGCGGTTTTCACATACATATTTCGTATTACCAAGAGCAACATGGAGCAGGTTTGGGTTTTCTGAATATCGCATTCGTTATACAGATATTTATGATTGAAATATTCGTATTGGGAAGTCTCTAGTGGAGACGTTCAACTGTGTAGGAAGTACGTGAATTCTTTTGAGCACGCTCGCAAGATTCGAATTCGACAAATTGCGAACTAGAACTTAATCTGCTACAAGCCACATTTCTTCGATAAGAGACAGAACTAAAACAAACTGTACAGTGAATTGACATTTAACCACAGTACTCCTTTTTGGTTTGGGTTAGGATTATGTTCGACAAATTAGGGTCCCCACACATTCAGACAGATCTTACGCGAAACTCTACCGTAAAATGCTTGTGTTGGGTTTGTCGCCATCTAGCGAGCAATATCGTACAATAACATAATGTGCAAATGGGGGAACAAATCAGCACAGTACTCGGCCTGTTGCTAACGTCGGCTTGATGATGTAACACCTTGGACTTGGCCTAGAGTGTTGAGGCCCGGGGTACATGCATTCATCCTACAACACTGAATAAGCACATGAATAAGGTTAGGAACTATATCATTGCTGTAAGCTGTTTTATACCAAAATCAAAGGTGTACTCCACGCGGTGGCACGCCGGAACTACTTTTCTTGACGATCGGACAATTGGCGGGAAACAGACGACATGAGCACTGTAGGCAGAGTTGAGACCCACTATTGTATATCGGGCGATGCAAATATGAAAAAGAAAAAAATCATACTCCCCATACCAAGCTTTGTCTGATCATCGGTCTATGGTCTGATGCACATTTTACTCATGTATTTTTAGCATTATACGCAATCATTCCTTTGTAATCATTGTCACGATCGCAGCAATATAATGCGCATTTGTGTGCGTGTTAACTTTAGATGCACGACGTTATGAGATTTGAAGCAATTACTAGTATGGTTTGCGTGTATAAAGGACTGCGATAATAAGTATTGAGGAACCAGGAACAAACTTATTTTTCGTTCATTCTGAATATATATGCATGCGCTTTGTATGGAATCACAAGTATCAATTTCGCAGCATTAGAACTCTTCAACTGAACCGCTACTACTCACTTTCCTACTGCCGATCGCCCAAAAGTGTTCGAATATACACTTTTATTTCGAATACCAGTTAACGAAACAATGTTCCCTGTTTTTAAAGAACATTAAAGTTTGCAGTATTTATTTCTTATTGAGAGGATTGCCAAACATTTACAACTTCAGTATACGTTTTCCTGTTTCAACTACTGCTGAACATACCAGTTTTCAGGAGGCCCTTTCCTCTTCTATTGAGACTGCTCCAAAATAAAATTGTCAACTTTTTAGTAGCGATCCAATGTACCTTAATCACTTTTGACTGGGAAAACCGCTGAACATTCCCTTTTCCCAGTGTTCATTATATCACCGAGCATTACAGTTTGCATTTTCTACTTTTTTATTTTGAGAGGATTGCCGAACATTCATTGAACTTCATCATTCAGTTTGTCTAGACTACTGCCGAACATTTAAGTTTTCAGTATCGTCTTGTATTGATATTTCCATCAAACAAATTAAGTTTTACCAGTACAGATCTACGTTTCAAGACTGCTATAGAACATTGAGTTTAGTGTCTACTTCGTATTAAGATTGCTACTAACCGAACAATCACCTATTCCGTATATAGCTGCTTGTATCGAGAATACCACCAAACATTCAAGTTGTCAGTATTTCCTTTTACTCTGAGACGACTGTCGTATATTCTTAGTATACCCAGTTTCATTGAGATTGGTACGGAACATTCGAGTTTCCAGTATCAACCTGAATAGTCGGCGTATGCTACATGCTCCGGAAGGCCTTCAGTGATATAATGTCGGACTAATACGAGAACTGAATGGTAAGTTGAACAAAATGAGCATACATCCTACAGTGGAACATCATTATAACGAGGACCTATATTGTAAAGACCATGACTTAATATCAGGGTAATGAACAGATAAATACAAACAGCTGGGGCCAGAGAAAAATGATCTTGATCAGAGGGTTTTGCAATTACTATCAGAGCTCTTCATAACGATGCTCCGCTGTTGATTGAAATGATTGTCACTTTTCATGTTAATAAATTAAATAATGGTTTCATGGATTTTGCAAATGACAACACATAATTATGATAATTAGATTGTACTTACAAGGTGCATACATGTATGTTTATGCAATTAATATAGCCCTTGCTCGGAACCGAGAAATCTCGGTTCCCGTATATGAGTAGGCGCAACGGGGACCGAGAATTCTCGGTCCCCGTAGTGATCGGGTTAATGACTGATAATCGACAAAATATAAAGGGATAGACAGTATGGGTAAAACTAAAGTTTTATAACCAAAACCATAACTTTACAAACTATAGTAGTATAACTCCACTACACTCTAAATTACAAGGATTTAAAATTAAATCTATTAAGATTTACTTTTAAATCTTTCTTCGGCTGTGGTTAGGAACCAGCCGATCATGATTTAAAATAAATATTTTGTTGGATTTAAAAAATATAAATCCAGATAGATTAAAAATTAAGCCCTTTTGGATTTGTTTTATGTTAATCTTATTAGGCCCCAGACGAGTTCATGGCATCCTAATGAATTATTCATAATCAGTGATGCAGGCCACAATTTTCAGTTTTTAGTTTACTGTGCATGATACATTTACTAAATAAAGCGCTACTCACCAATTATCATGGCAAAAGAAAAAAATAGAAGACTAAGAGAGGATTCGAACCCGTGACACCGAGCGTGGAGGTCCACAGCGTCACCATTACGCTACGTAAATCGATGATGGAAAGAGTGGTCTCATTGTAATCATATCCTTAACTCTAACCAAAACCGTAATCCTAGTTATGAATATTCATGAGTATAAAACTAAGAAAACTGAGCTTCAGAATACCGCAGTAGGTCACGTGTGAAATATCTCTGTTCTCATTCGTCAAATCTCCGATAACCTGGCGTAATTTTCCAATCCTTTGATGGATTGAAAATCACACCTTGGCCTTCGATTAACAATTGCTTTCGCGCGACTTTTTAAGTCTCCATAGATTTTAAAATGATCTAAGTGTATTTATATTTGTTTTAATCCAAGCTACGATTTAGATTTTAAATCCCTGTAATTTAGAGTGTATGCTCGAAAGGTATACAACATTACACACAACTAAATAAAAAGCCTGTTTTTATTAAACAAGAGCTGTTAAAACACAAAAGAGCGCTCTGTAAAAGAGCATTAGTTTCAACCTTTTTAAAACAAAATCTGCATGAAGACGTTTTGTTAAAATAATAATAATAAAGAGATCATCAACAACTATATTTTCTTTTGTCAACGGCTTGTTCAAAATTATCGAATCATTGTTGGGCCCACAATAATCAAAAATAGTTTTGAATTAAAGACAAAGCAAATGTAAAGCATTTAAGGAATATAACAACTCTGTTGACATGTGCATAGGCGTACCCAAAACAGTAATTTTTGGGTAAAAGGGGGGGGGGGGGGGGTGAACCCCCCGTATCTAGCACGGGTCACGATAGCGTTGTGGTACTCCGTGGAATCCGTGTACGAACTTCCTCACTGGGTGAATATACATATAGTGCACAATTAACCGTTGGACGATGGTTTATTAGTTTTAGCTCTATAACTCTAAAAGAGATTTCAAGCCCTAATTTGTTCAGGCATACTATTAAATGACATTTTCTTTCATATAAGACAATAATCTCGCAACTTTTGAAATTTGGCTTGCAAAAGAGGGGCTACCCCTTTAAAAGGAGGACCCAGTTTTGGTTTGCTATGTTTTCCGTCTTGTGGTATTGTTTCTAAATGCATCTAGTAACATTGTCCAAATCCTCAACATCCAGTTGGAATTATAGCGGTTCCCTTAAAGGGATCTAGTAACTTTGTTGACATGTGCAAAAAGTGATGAAGGGTTGATGCTATGTATATTGTTGTTATCTCATATGTCCACAGGGTAATGTGTGAAAATTTCCAGTCAAATGGACATTGCAGGGCCAAGTAATGAGCGAAAATGCAAAGTGATATTCACTAACTCACTGCACTCACTTTGTACACGGTTTCAAAATTCCACGGGAGTTTTCTCTTATCTGAATAATTCGATCGTACATATCTTTGTAACGAAAGGGAAATTTGAAAAACCGAAACCGGTCCCATGATTTTATTGTTAATACGAATACAACAAGGTATGAGGGAACCGCTAGAATAAAAATTTTAGTTTGAGGATTTGGACAATGTTTCTAAGTCTCTTTAAACCTCATACATTTAACGCATGATAACTATATTCCTCTTATACAGATGATTTGTATTGTGACATGTCTGAAGTATACCAATATAACACTACATTTACTGACATAAAAAATATGTCACTTGTTCGTGGTTAAAACAGTCATCAACATACTAGTTTGAACATACACTAAGAAGAATTATGTCACCCCCATTCGACCATTATTGTTCTTTGGGAGGTGGTGGGGTGGGAGAGAGGGGATGTCATTACATTTAGAAGTTGCTGCGTGACCCTTTGTCGTATAAATTAGGTTTGACAAGGGTGATGTAATATCTCTTGCTCAGTTGAACATCATTGTGAGTTCGTTGTTTTTTATGGAAAATATAGTTAAATTATATGATAATTAGTCAACCCATGTTAATATACCCTGCAATGAAAGTGCAAAAGGAGATGAATGGTTGATATAATGTATATTGGCAAAGTGATATTCACTAACTCATTGCACTGACACGGTAACGACTATCCAGTGGATAGTGTAACAGCTGAACATTTCAATCATAAATATCTTTTTAACGAAAGGGAAATTAGAAAAACCGAAACATGTCCCGTTCTCAGTGGCGTAGCGTGGTCGGACTAATTAGGAGAGGGGGGGGGGGGGGGCACGCACAATTATTGGGGCACACCTTATGTACTTCTTTGTTGTTGTTTTTTCGAGAAAGAAATGTCCCATTATATGTTTCCTAGTGTTTGTTCTTCTTCAAAATATTGGGGGGCACGTGCCCCCATGCCCCCCCCCCCTTCAATGTCGCTACGCCACTGCCCATGTTATTATTTGTAATACAAGTACAACAAGGTATAAGAGAACCACTATAGTTCCAAGTAAGTTTCAAAGATTTGGACGATATTACTAGTTCCATAAACATTATATTTAATTTTAGGTTAATTAGTCAACCAATATTAGAATACCCTGCATTGAAAGTGCAAAAAGTGATGAATGGTTGATACAATGTATATTGAAGTTATTTGACATGTCCACTGGGTAATGCGAGTTAAATGGACGTTATATCATATGGCCGAGACACGGTTGCGACTATCCAGTGGATAGTGTAACAGCCGAACATTTCAATCGTAAATATCTTTTTAACGAAAGGGAAATTCGAAAAACCGAAACCTGTCCCGTTCTCAGAGGCGTAGCGTTGTCGGACTAATTAGGAGGGGTGGGGGGGGGGGGGGGGGGAGGGAGCACGCACAATTACTGGGGGCATACCTTATGTAGTTCTTTGTTTTTTTCGATAAAAAAATGTCCCTTTATGTTTCCTAGTGTTTGTTTTTCTTTAAAATATTGGGGGGGGGGGGGGGCACGTGCCCCCCCCCCCCATATCTTAATACATGAACAACAAGGTATACGAGAACTACTAGAGTTCCAAGTAAGTTTCGAGGATTTGGACGATATTACTAGTTCCATAAACATTATATATTTTCTGTTTATTATGTAAACATACAGTGTTGTAATTTAAACGCTTAGACATGATAATTATGTTATCATACATGGCGCTTAATAAATGAAACCGTTTATGGCTAATCATACTCCGAAATGCTTCCATTAAAATTGTTTGGCCATAATGATGATTGCAATTCATTCTTGATGCAATAAAGTTATGAGGATTTGACAACGAATCTCATCAAATATGTGTCCGTGTTCAAACTTTTGAAAAATAATGACTGTTTGTACCATGTACCATGCTTGTATAATGTATCCGCGTTTAGGTCACGATTGGCAAAGTTTGGCTCTCCAATAGTTATTAATTATTCATCTTTACTTGCCCAACTGTCAGACAGGGAAAATAATGTCCAGCATATAAATTATAGGTACCATCATAAGAATAAGTAAGTGTTTCATTATTCGTTTTTTGTATTTGGTATCTAATAATACTGCTTCTGTCAGCGGTATATAATAAAGACGTGTTATTTTAGGCGTTATACTATGATTCATAGCACATGTACAGTACAGAAAAGAGTCAACAACTCCTACCCGTAGTTTATTTATCAAACGAAACCAGATTGCATGCTTGAGATAACATGGATAATGAGACAGTTTTGATCAATACAACTTGAACTTCTTTCTGCTTTTCTATTCCCTCTTCTAATTTCTATAGATGTTTGTATTTCTCTGTTTTTTGTTCTGCTTCTCTGCTCTGATGTACATGTGTACAGTATGAACACATAGATATCTCTATGTTCATGATTGTACACTGTAATATGAGCAAAGTGGCGTGCTACATGTTCACACAGCAATATATTCCCAAAGGCGGATGAGGTTTGGCAATAAGGGGGCCATTGCAGACTTTTGATTATATTCCACAATTCAGCATACGTAGCTTGAGTGCATCGAGCGAAACTAAGTTTAATTAAGTATGCACCATTTACATCATCAGGAGGTTTTCTCCATCACATGGAGGTGCCCAGTGGCCCAGGGTGTACCCCGTGTACCACCACGCTACGCCACTGGAGGTGCCTCTCAAGTTCAAAGAAAATATGGATTGCACAATTTCCAAAACCAATTCTCTATCCAACTACCGAACCTGCGTGAATAGGTACAATGTTTATTCAAAATCTAATTCAATTTTATCTAAACTTTGGCAAAAGGTGCCCGTTCAAGTAAACAAAATTATACAATTAGACAGATGTAATACAAAGCGTGAAAAACGCCATTTATTTCATTGATAACCCCTTCGCTACAGGAATCCCGTGGGCTATGTTCAAAGTAATATGTGTTTCAGAATATCGAAGGGAAAAGTTAAGATATTTGTATATACTGTACCATCATAAACCTCATCTTATTTGTGTCTTTATTGTCTATATTATTTGTTATATGCTAGCAAAATCATTTGAAGAATAATATAGACATGTCACTAATGACAGTTTTAGAGCTCTGCATGAAAACAAGTCTTAGGCAAAAGAAAACCTCTACAATGCACTCATGAAAGAAATTAATTATATTATGGCAGAAATCAAAATCAAGTTTCGAAGAACAATGAATACAAGTAATATGTTGTAGTTTCACGAAAATTGTAATGATTTGGCATGATCACAGTATTATTTCTACATAACATAACTAAACAACCAAACAGAAAAATTAAAAGAATCATCTCATATGATAACATGAATGTTAAAGTACTTATTAAAAATAACATATAAGCTTTAAAAAAGAATAGACTGCGATTGAATCGGCTCCAAATCTGTGTTTATCTATAAAGGGCGCCATTTCAACAGTAAATCCAGAGCTTATCAACTACATGTAGGCATGTGTGACCTGGCGATTATTCATAACAATTGTTTACATTCATACAGTTTACATGCAAAATGCAGAGAAGTATTTGGATAATGCACAATGTCACAATGGAGAACGACAAATCAATCATTACATGAAAAAGTGATATCTGTTATTATTGGACTTTGTATTCTATGTGCAACTATCAGTATACTTTATTTATCTTTTCATAAAGCGAAACTGATATTATTAAACTTGCTTAATATTTGTAATCAACTATCAATATAGCGTTTTTATGTTTTCATTAGGCAAGACTGTTATTATTTATTATAATCAAGCTGAGACAATTGTGGCATCAGCTCCGTTAAAAAAACATGCATACATGTATTGCTATAAAGTTGAACATACTATATCTCCACTTTACTTAATTGAACTCATTCACCGTCACACCTCTGCACGCACTCTCAGGTCATCATCCCAACAACTTTTAACTGTCCCTCTTACTAATACTCAGACCTACGGCAATCGACCCTTCGCAAAATCAGCCCCCACACTTTGGAATACCCTACCATTAGAAATTAGAAAAATACCCTCAATCAATTCATTCAAACAATCTCTGAAGACGTTTCTTTTTGTATGATTTATTTTTGTATATACAGTATGTTTCATTTATTATGTTTAGATATTAATTAGATCTTATGCTTGTACTGTATACTCATGTGAAGCGCTTAGAGAATTCATTATGTATTATTAAGCGCTATATAAATCAAATGTATTATTATGTATTATTAAGAAATACGTATTGTTGTGTGATGTATTCTGTATTTTGTTGCAGTGTATACATGTATATTAACTCATTCTGTAATGCAGCCATGTATGCACATAACAGTATAAATGGGTTATACGATGCTTCAATAGACAAAGGACAAGTACATTTCATCAAGAACTACATGTTACTCATGACTCATACTATACATGGCTTAGTAGATTTAGTAGTTACAGGTACCCATTTACTACACCAGGGTCTAGAACAGCAATTATGGATTAACTACACTGCTGAAGGAAATACGTGCTGCAATACAGTAGAAAGATGCTGTACCAATTTGATTTCTTCATCTACTCAGTCCATGCATAGATGGGATAGTAGAACAACATAAGTTGAGGACATGACTACAGGGGAAACCAATAGGCTTTTGAACCTGGGATGCTGCCGCTGCGGTGAACAGGGATGCGGTGAAGGAAGACGCAATGAGGAGGGAGCATTCTGTACGCACAGACCACTGTCAATGTTATCACAACACACTATCGGGTTTGCCGCCATCTAGCGGCATAAAAGCGTATAATCAATAATAATACCTGCGCGAAAGGCGGGGGTGAAAAGTTCAGCACGGTTCATTATTCATTATCGTATTGATCAACGTTGTATACATCGGCTTACTTTACTTAGAATTCTAGCGGTTTTCACATACCTTAAGCATTTGTTTCGTATTGCCAATATGAACATGGAGCAGATTTTGGTTTCCTGAATTTCGGATTCGTTATACAGATATATATGATTGAAATGTTCGGATTGGGAAGTCTCTAGTGGAGAAGTATAAATGTGTAAGAAGTAAGTGAATTCTTCTGAGCACTCCCGCAAGAATCGAACTCGACAAGTCCGCTACAAGCCACATCTTCACGATTAAAGACTGAAACAAACGATGAATGGACACTATACCAATTTTGTTTCGGTGCGGGTTATGATTATGTTCGAACAATTTAGACCACACAAATTCAGACAGATCCGCGAAACTCTACCGTAAAATGCTTGTGTTGAGTTTGTCGCCATCTTGCGAGCAATATTGTACAATACCCCCCCCCCCCCCCCCCCTCCCCCCCTCCCCCCCCCAAAAAAAAATCAAATCAAATCAAATCAGCACAGTCCGAAAGGACTTGGCCGTTATGGTTCGGCCTGGTGCTATTAAACGTTGGATTGATGATGTAACACCTTGGACTTGGCCTAGAGTGTTGAGGCCCGCGTGTACATGCTTTAATCGTACAACATTGCATAATATTATGGATAAGGTTAGGAACTATATTATCATATGTAAGCTGGCACACGCCTCTATGATGTCTGGGTGCAATCATTAATATAGTTGTTTTGTAAAAAAAAATCAAAGGCGTACTACACGCGGTGGCACGCCAGAACTACTTTTTCTTGGCGATCAGACAATTGGCGGGAAACAGATGACGTCATCACCGTAGGCAAAGTTCAGAGCAACTATTGTTACATCTATCTGGCATTGCAAATATGAAAACAAAAACTTTGTCTGATCATCGGTCCATGGTCGGATGCACATTTGACATAATATGTATTTTCAGCATATCTCCCTATACGCAATCCCATGTAATACTTTGCCACAATCGCAGCAATATTATAACGCGCATTTCTATGAGATTTATGTTTTGCGTTGTATGTAGGACTGCGATACATTAAGTGTTTCTGAAAAGGAACCAGGAACATATTTTTCTCTCACTTTGACTATACTGAGGTACATGCGCTCTATATGAGATCAAATATTTAAATAAATGTCCCATGATTAGGACTCTTCAACAGTACCCTTTTTAGCGATAAAAGCTATACCACACAAGACAAAGTGTAACTTTTTATTGAGGCTACTACCCACTCTGCTACTGCCGATCGTTCAACAGTTTTTAGTATCCACCTGCATTGCACATACCACCGAACATTCCAGTTTTCCCAGTATTGAGACTGCTGCTACCAAACATTGACATTTACAGTATCAAGTTCTTTTTTATTGAGAGGATTGCTGAACATTTACAACTTCAGTATACTGTTTTTTGCTCAACTATACCACCGAACATCCAAGTTTTCAGGAGGCCCTTACCTCTTTCATTGAGACTGGTACAAACGAAAATGTTAAACATTTTAGTATCGACCTGTATCACGTATAGCACTGAACATTCAGCTTTACCGTATTCATCTTTAATTGGAGAACCACCGAACATTTATTTTTCCCAGTATACATCGTATTGAGATTTCTACCGAACATTAAAGTTTGCATGTTCTACTTCTTTATTTTGAGAGGATTTCCGAACATTCAACTTCATTATTCATTTTGTTTAGACTACTGCCGAACATTTAAGTTTTCAGTATCATCTTGTATTGATATTTCCATCAAACATTTACGTTTTACCAGTATAGATCTACGTTTCATGAAGACTGCTTTAAAGGGAGAGATCCACTTTTGCAAGCCAAAATTCAAAAGTTGCGAGGTTATTGTCTTATATGAAAGGAAATGTCATTTAATAGCATGCCTGAAAAAAATAGGGCTTGAAATCTCTTTTTCGTGGAGTTATAGACCTAAAACTGAATAAACTGAGGGACGTCGGTTAATTAGGTACATACGTATTTTCGGCCGGTGAGTAAGTTTGTACATAGATTTCACGGAGTGCCAGATCGGTATGCATGACCCCTACGTGACCCGCGCTAGCTACGTGACTCGCGCATAAGTACTAATGTGTGAGCGTTTACCAAGCAAAATACCCAAACATCGCTTAAACTGACTACATGTAATTATATATTCTTTCTTTCTGAGATCTTTTTCCGTGATATACGTTAATAAATGTCGGCTTCACAATACCTACGAGAATTAGTACTATATTGTTGTAATATTATGCTAAATCAGTTGAACTCCTTTATTGACCGATATATAATTTAAATGGAGGGACGCATTCGTTTTTCATTCGTAGAATCAAAATTAGAGGGCTGTTCGCTCTGATTTTTTTTTGCGTGTTACATTGATCCCTATCCGTCAACTGAAAGCTGTTCAGACATTTTGTAAAAGTGGACCTGTCCCTTTAAAACATTGAGTTTAGTGTCTACTTCGTATTAAGATTGCTACTAACCGAACAATCGCCTGTTACGTATAGCTGCTTGTATTGAGAATATCACCTAACATTCATGTTATCAGCATTTTCTTTTTATTCTGAGACGACTGTCGTATATTTTTTAGTATACCCACTTTCATTGAGACTAGTACGGAACATTCGAGTTTCCAGTATCAACCTGACTAGTCGGCGTATGAGACATGCTCCGGAAGGCCTTCAGTGATATAATGTTGGACTAATTCAAGAACTGAATGGTAAGTTAAACAAAATGAGCATACATACTACAGTGGAACCTCATTAAAACGAAGACCTACAATTTAAAGCCCATGACGTTATATCAAGGTAACAACAGATAAATACAAACAGCTGGGGCCAGACAAAAATGATCCTGATCAGAAGGATTTTCCATTACTATCAGAGCTCTTTATAACGATGCTCCGCTGTTGATTGAAATGATTGGCAGTTTTCATGTTAACTACTTTAAAAGAGGTTTCATGGATTATGGAATTGACAACCGCAACATTATACAAATTATTGACTGATAATCGACTAAATTTAAAGGGATAGTACAGTTTTAATCAAACTGAATTTCAGTAACCAAACGTGAACCATAACATAACAAAGTATACAGACTAATACTAGTTATAACTCCACTATCCTCGAAAGGTATACCACATTACGCACAACTAAATAACTTTAATGAATGAATGAATACATAACTATGTTACCAATATGTTCAAAGATAACAAGATAACACTCATACGGTTCTAGGACTACTACCCCCTGGACAACCACCCCCCGGACGATTACCCCCCGGACAACTACCCCCTAGGTCAATTACCCCCCGGACAATTACCCCCCTACGACAATTACCCCCCAAGACAATTCCCCCCCAAAACAATTACTCCCCAAGACAACTACCCCCCAAGACAATTACCCCCCAAGACAATTACCCCCCAAGACAATTACCCCCAAGACAATTATCCCCCAAGACAATTACCCCCCAAGACAACTACCCCCCGGACAACTACCCCCCCCCCCCCGGACAACTACCCCGCGGACAACTACCCCCCGGACAACTACCCCCCGGAATATTACCCCCCAAGACAACCACCCCCCGGATAATTACCCACCGGACGATTACCCCCCAGAAAATCCCATGGTCGATAACCCCCGGACAACTACCCCCCTGAATATCACCCCCCCCCCCCCCAGACAATTACCCCCCCCCCCCCTCCCCCCAAAGACAATTACCCCCCAAGTCAACCACCCCAAGACAAAATATGTGACCGCTCAGGCCGGTAGCCTGGATTTTTCAAGGAGGTGGGTTTGGGCTTTGGGGGTGCGTATTTGCAAAAACGGGACCAAGACCACTGGTTGAGTCGTGTAAGTGTGAGTGTGGGGGGGGGGGGGGGGGGGGGGTCCGCCGCTGATTTAGACCACTGTTAGTTTTGTAAGCAGGGAGTTGGGGTCGTCAAATGTCAACCGGTCGCTGCCCGAGACCGAGAACGATACAAAGTGGACCTTTCTGAATGGGGGGTGTACGCACCCAACACACCCCCATGCTACGGGACTGCCAATACACGAATATACTGCAGACATCGTACGATATCCCAATCCGAAATGTAGGTAAAAAGATAGTGCGGCATCCGATGCATTTGTGACCTAGGCATATCATATGTTCTATATGTTTTGCGGCCAATTTCGTAAGCTTTTCATTCGTTTCAATAAGCGTGTCATTCAATTTCACGAAATTGAGCTGAAGGCTTGCAATTTTGGTTCAAAATTGCATTATGTTCATTCGATTTCGCTCTTCGATCAAGTGATTTACCACTTTAAGCATTCAATTTAAAAAAACACGCTATTTGCATTCAATCGCGCCAACGGATTTCCCGGAGGGCGGTATTACGTAATCACGAATTTACTCGAAATCGAAATACGTTTTAAAATCGAATGCAAACAAAATGTTTCCGAATGATCAATACATGAATTATAATGCTAAAAAAAGATTTTGAACTACTAAATACAACTGCGGTAACAAAATTGGCACACAATTGGCATACAATGCACCCGGGGGACGGGAAGGGGGACATGCCTCCCCCCATACATTTGAAAGTGGAGGTGATTGTCCCTCCCACTTTTTAATATGCATACATTATGTATGTTTGATTCCATATCTTGAACTACGTATCATATAATATTACTGTCTAGGATATGCACCAAAACGCTTCACTACCTAATTATCCGGGGGGAAGTTGTCTTAGGGGCTAATATTCCGGGGGGGGGGGGTAGTTGTCCGGGGGGGGGGGGGTAGTTGTCTTAGGGGCTAATATTCCGGGGGGTAGTTGTCCGGGGGGTAGTTTTCCGGGGGGTAGTTGTTCGGGGGGTAATTGTCCGGGGGGTAGTTGTTCGGGGGGTAATTGTCCGGGGGGTAGTTGTTCGGGGGGTAGTGGTCCGGGGGGTAATTGTCCGGGGGGTAGTTGTCTTGGGGGGTAGTTGTCCGGGGGGTATTTGTCCGGGGGGTAATTGCCCGGGGGGTTATTGTCTTGGGGGGTAATTGTCTTGGGGGTAATTGTCTTGGGGGTAATTGTCTTGGGGGGTAATTGTCTTGGGGGTAATTGTCTTGGGGGGTAGTTGTCTTAGGGGTGATTGTCTTGGGGGGTAATTGTTCTAGGGGGTAATTGTCCGGGTGGTAGTTGTCCGGGGGGTAATTGTGCTAGGGGGGTAGTTTTCCGGGGGTAATCGTCCGGGGGTTGGTTGTCCAGGGGGTAGTAGTCCGGACACGCAATCATACATGTATATACGAAATGTTAAGAGACAAACAAATTGGTAAAATGACCCTACAGAAAACTATTGCTAGTGGGGTTTAGGACCCTCTGTACTTGGATGAATAATATATTTACATTTGAATAATGCAAGAAACTATGATTAAATAAACATTCTATAATAAAAAGCCTGTTATTAAACAAAAGCCGCTAAAACACAAGAGAGCGCTCTGAAAAAGAGCATTAGTTTCAACCTTTTTAAAACAAAATGTGCATGAAGATATTTTGTTAAAGTAATTATAATAGAGAGATCATCAATAACTATTTAAAAACCTGTATTTTTTTGTTAAGCGTGTTAACATTTTATATAATATTTCTTTTTGTCAACGGCTTGTTCAAAATTATCGAATTATTGTTGGGCCCACAATAATCAAAAATAGTTTTGAATTAAAGACAAAGCAAATGTTAAGCATTTAAGGAATATATAAAAACTCTGTTGACATGTGTCAAAAGTGAGGAATGATTAATAGAATTATATTTGTGTGAAATGATATGTCCAATATGGCCTAATAACAACCGAAAATGCAAAGTGGTATTCGCTAACTCATTGCACTGACGTTGTGCACCGTTAAAACTTAATTTTCCAGTGGTAGTTCATAATCCAAACACTTTGACATTCGTTAAACCTAAATGCTGGTTTTGGGAAAATTATCGGAAATAACTTTATTGGCCAAAATAATTGATTAGTATTGTAGAAATAGCATAAAAAGTGGTTTGTGTGGAAAAATCCCAACCTTAGTATCGTTAAATGCAGAAATATCAGTTAAAACGTTGAAAGCCGCTGACATTGAGCCTAAATTCATCGTCAGTTTGGCCAGTCTACGCTGGCCACATCTCTACGCTCGTTGCCATAGGATTATCACGCAGCGCACGAGGGTTGTTCAATTCACGGCGATTTCAATTTACAGTAGATGAGTTTTATAATTTACCAAATATATCAATAGTAGGCGGGTCAATTTTGTATCATCCCGTATTAGTAAAAACATATTCTTTCACATGATTGGTAATAAGAGTGTCCATTTCTTTTTTTGAGTAGGAGGGCGTTTCCCAAGACTGGTATTGGGCTTTAATATCTGTATAAGGAAAGGGACATTTGAAACCCCAACCCTGCTTCATGCCTCTACTGGTAATGTGAGTACAACAATGTATGAAGAAACCACTAGAGTTATACGTAATATGTGTATGTGTTTTAAAGAAAATGATTGTGCTTGGGTAAACAATTACCCACCTCTTACAAAACAAATCATCATGTTGTGATCGACTCAATGACTTAAAAAAAAACAATTTCAAACAATGATTGTACAGCTAAGACAACAGATGAGACGAATAAAACGTTGAACATATTAATATAGAATAAATATAATGTATGAATCCATACTTATCACAGGTACATAGTACAAACACTAATATTTGATGCATTGGTGTTCAATTGTTAAATGATGTATAAAGTTGTAATTCTAAAATAAAGTGTCAAAGATATATATAGGTTATAGGTTATATAGGTTATATAGGTTATATAGGTTATATATACAAAAATAATAACTGTACAGTGTTAGCTGTGTTACGCAGACCCCTAACCTCAAATTCAGAAAGGTCCACTTTGTATCGGTATCGGCCGGGATTAAGGGGGCAACTTCAGACGATTTGTTCTATTCCATAATTCAGCATACGCAACTTGAACGCATCGAGTAAAATAAAGTTTAGTGAAGTATCCACCATTTACATAATTAGGAGGTTTTCTCCATCAAAATAATAACAAGCTAACAAAAATAAAGAAAATACTGCAATTGACTCGGCTACGAATCTGTGTTTATCTATAAAGGGTACCATTTCAACTACATGAAGGCAAGTGTGACCTGGCGATTTTGCATTGCAGTTTACACACACAATGCATAGACGTATTTGGAAAATGCACAATGTCACAAAGGAGTATGAAAACCAGTAATTATATTTAAAAAAAATTATTCCGTTATTTGACTTTGTTTTCTCTCTGCAACTGTATACTTTCGTTTTAATCTTTTAATTAAAGGGTACCATCACCCCAAAAATAATAGATAAAAAGTAACATCTTTAGAGGTCCATTCCATCATCAAGTTCAAAAAATATGTTTCCAGACAAAAATATATAATTGGAAAACGCATCACCATTTTGAAGCATGCGTTCATGCGTCTGCATGTACGAATATTACCTTTGTCCATATACGAACGAATCGACCGGGATTCAATTGTCTCCAAACGTACGCGTGAATGAATCGGCGCGCTCGCATAGCATTTAAGGAATATATAGAAACTTTGTTGACATGTGACAAAATGGAAGAATAGTTTCATTTATATAAAAATGCTTTTAATTAAGGCTAAGGCCATTTCCACGACTAGTACCCATCGGATGTGCAATCAGCACTCTAGGAATGAACAAGATAACATAACAAATATTGTAGATGTCAAAGACAAGCTTGCGTAGCATGAAAGTAAATCTGGCCAACAAACATCCAATGTATTGATTTATTGGGCCAAAACTATAAGTAATATAATTGTGGCGGCCATTTTGTATTTATTGAATGGTACGAAAAGGTAACAGGTTTGGAATTTGGCTCTCTTCAGATTAAAAAACAGCATAACAAAACTATCTGAAACAATTCAAATGTTATATTTACACTTCCATAAAGAGGACGTAAGACCGACATTGTTTAAAATATTATTGGTATATTTGGTATAATATACGCCATTCATATTGTATAGAAAAAGAATTTTGCGGCCATTTTGAAATTAAATTATGCTCTAAAAACATTAAAAACAGTATTTTGTAATTATGTTGTGTCATGTGTCATTTGATCAACTCACGTAAGGCGATCACATTTAATTTAGTTAGATATAACGTCATTAAAGATGTAGTTATACAATTTGTTTGGGCTAAATTCGTCATTATGGCGACCATTTTGGATTTTCGCGTAAAAAAAAGAAACGGTCAGGGTTTCACGTCTGGCACTAATCGGATTTGGAATCAGCACCCTCGAATTGACAAGAAACCATCAAAAAACGTTGTATATATACATTTAAAAAAAGAAAGATTAGGTGGTCTCTAGCTCGAAAGGGCAATGAAAACATTTAGAAGTTGCTGTGCGACCCTTAGTCGTATAAGTTATTTATGCCAAGGGTGACGTAATATCTCTTTCTCAGTTGGAAATCATTCTGACTTCGTTGTTTTTTATGGAAAATGTAGTTAAATTATATGATAATTAGTCAACCCATGTTAATATATCCTGCAATGATAGTGCAAAAGGTGATAAATGGTTGATACAATGTATACCGTAAATACCGGCGCAATCGCCGCATCCGCGTAAACGCCGCATGCTGACTTTGGGCATTGAAATAAAAAAATTAAAAATGTGGGAGAAAAGTGCGCTAGGAAAACTGGCGACAAAAAAAGCAGGAATAACGGCGGGAAAGAAGAAAATCGGCTGGGAAAATGTGCCAAATTTTAGCATGAAATCGGCGGCGCGTGAAATTTAACCCGGTACTGTGATGTACATAACTGTGTACGTGCAAATGCAATGCATTCATAACGCACGTAGCTAGATCGATGACAGCTAGGCGAGCGCGGCGCTGGCAGTGTGCATTTGTTTCGTAACTTTGAAGTTAAAAACGTATCAGATTTCGCAAATATCAGCAAAAAAAGGTGAGAAACCATTCTAGGCCAGGGTAAACGTAGACAATTTGACTATATACTGTTTTATCACGCAATACAATACAACCAATAGTCCCACACCTGCTGAAATGTGTTGTTTTGAGGCCAGTCAAGAGTGACATTTTGACTATCTCCGCGTACACGCCGCACCCTGACTTTGCAGGGTTTTTTCGAGGAAAAAGTATGCGGCGATTACGCCGGTATTTACGGTATTGAAGTTATTTGACATGTCCACTGCGAATAAATTGGACGTTATATCAAACGGCCGAGTAATGAGCAAAATTGCAACTCATTGCACTGACACGGTTACGACTATCCAGTGGATAATGTAACAGCTGAACATTTCAATCGTAAATATCTTTTTCACGAAAATCAAATTAGAAAAACAGAAACCTGTCCCGTTCTCAGTGGCGTAGCATGGTCAGACTAATTACGAGGGGGGAGCACGCACAATTATTGGTGGCACACCTTATGTAGTTCTTTGTTTTTTTAAAGAAAAAAGTCCCTTTATCATGTTTATGTTTCCTAGTGTTTGTTTGTGTTCAAAATATTGGGGGGCACGTGCCCCCATGCCCCCCCCCCCCCTTCAATGTCGCTACGCCACTACTCACGTGTTTTATTGTTAATACAAGTACAACAAGTTATACGAGAACCACTAGAGTTCCAAGTAAGTTTCAAGGATTTGGATGATATTCCTAGTTCCATAAACATTATATCTTACAATTTTCTGTTTATTATGTAAACATACAGTGTTGTAATTTAAACGCTTAGACATGATAATTATGTTATCATACAGGGCGCTAAAGAAATGAAACCGTTTATGTCTAATCATCTGGCCATAATGATGATTGCAATTCATTCTTGATGCAATAAAGTTATTAGGATTTGACAACGAATCTCAACAAATATGTGTCCTTTTTCAAACTTTGGAAAATAATGACTGTTTGTCCCATGTACCATGCTTGTATAATGTATCCGTGTTTAGGTCACCATTGCCAAAGTTTGCCTCTCCAATAGTTAGTAAGTATTTATCTTTACTTGTCCAACTGTCATACAAGAAACATAATTTCCAGCATATTAGTTATAGTTACAGCATACGAATAAGTAAGTGTCATCGTTATCAGTATGTTGTATTTGGTATCAAATGTACCCCAACGCTACGCCACTGGAGGTTCCTCTCGAATTCAAAGCGACATGCACAATCTCCAAAACCAATTCTCCATCCAACTACCTAACCTGCGTGAACAGGTACAATGGTTATTCAAAATCTAATTTAATTGTATCTGATCTATGGCAAAAGGTGCCTGTTCAAGTGAACAAAATATACAACTATACAGATGTTATACAAAGCGTGAAAAACACAATTTATGTCAATGTTAATCCCTTCGCTACGGGAATCTGGTGGGCTATGTTCAAAGTAATAATGTGTTTCAGAGTATCGATTGAAAAAAGTTGAGATATTTGTACTGTACATCATTCACCTTATAACATTTGAATAATGCAATTTCTCAGTGCATGGCGAGGTGTGTTTGTTAAAGGGGCAAAGAACAACACATTATTATATGTTTTGGTACCGTTTGGCAATCTTTTCACTGGTTGTCAGTTAAGTTAAGAATAGAATTTAAATTGTTAGTACTAGTTTTAAAGTGCTTGCATGACTCTGCACCAGGATACTTACAAGATCCTATTCAGTTGTATGAACCTCAAAGGAATCTTCGATCTCAGTCTAAGAAATTACTGGTACAATTTTGGGTGAACACAAAAATGTCTGGCTTTTCAGTAAACAGCATCAAATTTATGGAACTCACTCCCACAATAATTGCGATAAATTAATAATCTAGATTCATTTAAAACACAGCTGAAAACTCACTTATTCTTGCAACATTTTAGTTAGTTACATCTATAATTGTTGGTCTTTTTACACGCAAAGAAAAAGTATAGTGTTATGCGTTCTAAGAATTGTTTATTATTATATACCCAACATTTTGCAAAGGGGTGTGTAATTCATAAACAAAGCAATTCATTTCCACCACTTACGGAACCACTACTATTTCATGGTTCCATACGGGCCAACAATTTGCGAATGCGCCAATGCTATGTATGCATACGTTTGTAGACAATAGATTTCCGGGCGATTCGTTCGCTCTGCACACACCAGTCTTCGCAATTCAGACAGCATGAACGCATGCTTTAGAATGGTGATGCGTTTTCCAATTACATTTTTTTTCTTTCTGGAAACATATTTTTGTGAACTTGTTGATGGAATGGAATACTAAAGATGTTACCTTTCTTGAATAAGAATTTTATTTTTGGGTGGTGGTACCCTTTAAAGGGACAGGTCCACTTTTACAAAACGTCTTCAGAACAGCTTTCAGTTGACGGATGGGGATCAATGTAACACGCAAAAAAAAATCAGAGCGAACAGCCCTCTAATTTGGATTCTACGAATGAAAAACGAATGCGTCCCTCCATTTAAACTATATATCGGTCAATAAAGGAGTTCAACTGATTTAGCATAATATTACAACAATATAGTACTAATTCTCGTAAAGGTATTGTGAAGCCGACATTTGTTAACGTATGTCACGGAAAAAGATCTCAAAAAGAAAGAATATATAATTACATGTAGTCAGTTTAAGCGATGTTTGGGTATTTTGCTTGGTAAACGCTCACACATTAGTACTTATGCGCGAGTCACGTAGCTAGCGCGGGTCACGTAGGGGTCATGCATACCGATCTGGCACTCCGTGAAATCTATGTACAAACTTACTCACCGGCCGAAAATACGTATGTACTTAATTAACCGACGTCCCTCAGTTTATTCAGTTTTAGGTCTATAACTCCACGAAAAAGAGATTTCAAGCCCTAATTTTTTCAGGCTTGCTATTAAATGACATTTCCTTTCATATAAGACAATAACCTCGCAACTGTTGAATTTTGGCTTGCAAAAGTGGATCTCTCCCTTTAAAGATATACTTAAGTATATGCTTGCAAAATCCTACACAGTCTAGTTAATGTGTGCATATTCAGAAAACGAACTAGATTTCATGTTAAGGGGATAGGGATACATGTGCGTGTATAATATAATGCATACAACTTGAACTTCATTGTGTTCTACTTATCAATAGTGCGACGCATTATAAGGTTGAATCGTACATAATGCAATTGTAGGATTTATAATTTTCTTTTGCAAAGTCCAAAGGGTATTTGTAATCTGTTGCCCCGTGTACATATTATGGGCAATTCCACGAAAAATGTCACCCAAGGATGGAAAAATGAAACTCATGGGACCGCCTTGTTAACTACTGGATAGTAATGAGGAAGGACCATATTTTGATGACTAAAGGAAAAAAGTTTGAAATTCAATGCAGAATTTTTTTTTTTGGGGTCATTGAAGTTGGGACAAAAATTGTATGTATTACCCCCAAAAATGATGAAATTTGCATCCGTTGTTTGTGAAATAAAATTTAAAAATATGGATCACTTCAGAACAATAATTCTACTTCTAATGTCTTGTTTATGCTTTGTTTTAACATCACAGAAAAGGAAATTGTGTAAAAATCTTTACTTTTTGAAAAATGTTTTTGGATAAAATCTTGATTCTTACAACATTGATGTGTAATGTCCGTGACGTTTTAGATATAAAAGTTTTTGTAGAAGCAGAAGTCCTAATTCAATTTAATTCAAAATTCATTTGCAAAGCTAGAATGTTATATCATAAAGTATATCAAGAGCATTTACTCAAATATTTGATGGCTTGTCCAGAATGGCGTCACGGACATTACGTCACGGCTGCGTCACGGACATTACATACACAGTGAAAAGTATAAAAAAGCAGAGCAAAAAAATATCAAGCATTATTTTCTTATGTAAATGTCTTACTTTAGCCAAGAAATAAGATAAACCCAAGTAACAGGGGGACTACTACCTTCCTGGTTCAAGTTTTAATAAATTGTATCGTTAATCAGATAGTGAACTTTGAGTCAGTACTCTGAACTATTTATAAAACTAAATTCCTTGTTTAATTTGAACATGCATGTCTCAATAATCAATAAAGACTTGACTATGACTTACTGGGAGGAGAAAGAGATGGTTAAATCTCATATAGTATGATCAAATTGCAAAAATTATACTCTTAGTCCATGATTTTCCATGTGTTATGCCCATGATGTATACAACTTTTTTTAGATTTTACAATTTGTTGGCACAAAACAGCATTGTACCTCATAAAAAAATGTATAATATTTTTTTTAATAGTTGAACATTTGGTTTACTGCATATTCTGTTGAAAAATTTCAAATTTTACAATAATTTTGGAAAAACTTATTAATATTTTTAAAATAATTTTTTGCTAATTGAAAAAAAAATTGAAATATAATTTTTGTTCTCAAAACTGTTTGATTACATATCAAATGTACAATTAAAAAAGTGTCATGCACAATGGAGCATTTTTTGCGGGTTATTTCTGAGTTTAGAAAAAGTGGACAAAAGTGTAATGTCCGTGACGCTGAAAATGTAATGTCCGTGACGCAACGTTTTGTTGTCTAGATCACATACGCCTGGCCCGTTTCCCCCAAAACAACTTGGATTCAATTCATCATTGCCTTGTCTATAATTAAATACCTAAATCACCTTTGTGAGGTCTCAGAACTCACAGACTTTTGCAAAGATGTATATGGATGCAAAAAGTCATGTCCAAAAGATGTAATGTCCGTGACGGCGCACATTTCGCAGAATTACTCAGTAACGAATTGGATAAATGTTCTGAAACTTTTTTTGCATACTTAACTAGGATATTGTTTTGTAATCAAAATAAAAGTTAGACATTAGTTAGAGGTGTGAATTAGTAGTGGCATTGGAAAGTCATGAAAATTCTCTGATTTGTAATGTCCGTGACGCTGGAGTTGCCCTTATACAGTATATATATGGCGGCATCAGGCATGCCAGACATGTGAACAAAGTAATGTGTTATATGTTTACATAGCGATCTATTCACAGTGGTTATTATGCAGACGAGGCAGGGGAATTAAGGGGCTTCAAATGCCCCCTTTTATTTATTCATGTTGTATTTATTCGTTGTATTTCTGTAGGGTAGCTCTGTCGGTGATCGGACCACTGTTTTTTTTCGCAAAGTTGTTCTTTTTTCACCGTATTTACGTAAACAATCATCGCTAACCATAACTTTAATACGTGGGAGAGATACTGTTTTTGCATACTTGTCTAAAGACCGCACCTTTCCGAAAAAAAAGAAATAATTAAGGCTTATGTGTAATAATAAAATAACTATAGACAACATGAACAGATTGATTAAGCACAATTGCCCAAATGGGATGAATTGAACAAGATATGTATGCAAATCGGTCATGAAACAAAACAGTTATGACCGTGTAACCAACATACTTTGATTAGACATGGCACTCCGCCAGCGGTGTACTAGGCAGAAACCGTTGAACATGGGGTGCAATGTTTGTGAAACATGGGACGGGTTGTGTGTGTCTGTTGGGGGGGGGGGGGGGGGGGGGGGGGTCGGGGTGGTGGTGTGGGTTTATCAGCATTCAGTACGCACAGTTTATACATGTCCAAGTTGTATATGGATCTCTGAACGGGGGAGGGGGAGCATAGAACGATGTCTCTGCCCCGTAGGCTAGCTTTGCCATTGTTCGATACGATATAATGTTCACATACAGTGGCATAGCGGGGTCGGATTAAAAAGGGGTCACGATAGTTATTTAAGGGGAGGGGTGGGCACAATCTATGATTTGTTTTTGTTACCATTATAACCCTCACGTCTGTTACTGTTTTGGTGACACGACATATGCTCCGCCGACATATGCTCCGCCGACAATTGCTCCGAAAAATGCGACAATTGCTCCGCGACAAATGCTCCGCGATACTTGCTCCGCCGACATTTGCTCCGACGACAATTGCTCCGCCGACAAATGCTCCGCCGACATTTGCTCCGCCGACAAATGCTCCACCAACATTTGCTCCGCCGACAAATGCTCCGCCGACAAATGCTCCGCCGACAAATGCTCCGCCGACATTTGCTCCGCCGACAATTACTCCGCCGACAAATTCTCCGAAGATGCGACAATTGCTCAGCCGAAAATGCTTCGAATATGCGACAATTGCTTAGCCGACAATTTGTTCCGCCGAAATATGCTCCGGAGATACGACATTTGCTCCGGTGACAATTGCTCCGCAGAAATATATGCTCTGAAGATGACAGTACTTCAAATTGTCCAAAAACAACATAATGTTCCTCAACCATAATTGTTCCACCGACATTTACTCCGCTGAAGATTAAACTCTGGAATTAATTCTCAAGTACCTTTGGTATGAAGTGCGCTTTTATATGTTATGCGATTCTCTTGTGAAATTGGAGTACAATCGATTCAGTAACCATCGATTCATTCAAATATTTTATTTGGCTGGTTTGTTTGTTTCACGTTTCTTTATACAGGGTGGGGGGGGGGGGGGGGGGCAGTCAAGCCCAGTTGCAGCCTGCATCTAGACGCAGAAGGGGAGGCGCAATAACACACAACACTGGCTTTAGTTTTTGATGTTACATTGGGGTTCGACTGGAGTTGAACCACGGACCCTCATAGTATCCGAAAATGCTGTGATGAATAGTATACTGTTCCAAGCAATCATCAAGCGAAGGGCATGATACTGGTGTTAAGATCGATCATGAATAGAAAAAAGAAAAGTCTTTATAATCACTGCATTTGTATTACTCAGACTCTTTATGAATCAAGAAATTGTTCCGCATGAGTTCAAAATTTATCCACGTTATATCAAAATTCAAAGAACGTTATTTTCACCCACTGTTAAATGTTCGGAGTTCCAATTTTGTTTAGATTTGTTCATCGTTCACTGAACAACGAGGGCCCAATTTGTGACACTTCTAAACGCCCCCCCCCCCCCCCACCCCGTAAACGATTAAGGCTGCCTTATTGTCCAACAGAAAAGCACAAACTTCCAATGCATTTTGCATTCGTATAAACGGAAGGATTGGCAGGAAGTAGCAGCAAATTGAAATTCAATAATCTAAGGAATTGAGGGGTCCTCTTACCTCCACAGTGAGGTAAGATGGACACTTCACCCCTTTAGTGACTATGACGTCATATTCCATAAAAAGCAATATGTGATCAATTTTATTGTTGATATGTGAAGAATAGATTGTCTTCTAGACGATGTGATCTTTATTTAAAGGGGTAGTACAGTTTTGGTAAGGCTGAACTTTAGTAACCAACCCTGGACAGTTACTTGATAAACTAATGGTTATAACTCCACCACGCTCGAAAGGTATGCAAAATTACAAACGACTTAGTAAAACGCCTGTTATCATTTAAAAAAAAGAGCTATTTAAACACAAGAGGGCGCTTTTCTAAAAAGGCATTGGTTTCAACCATTTTCATACAAAATTATGCATGTGGTGTTTTACTGGAATGATGATTAGATAGAGAGATCATCAACAACTATTCCAAAAATGATTTTGAAAATTTTTGAAAAAGTGCAAGCATTTAAAAAAAAAAAATTTGAACAAAAATCATCTAATTATTTGGGCATTTGTCTGCAGAGCATTTGGCGGCGGAGCAAATGTCGGCGGAGCAATTGTCGCGGAGCAATTATCGGCGGAGCAAATGTCGCGGAGCAATTGTCGCAGCTTCGGAGCATTTGTCGGCGGAGCAAATGTCGGCGGAGCATTTGTCAGCGGAGCATTTGTCGGCGGAGCAAATGTCGGCAGAGCATTTGTCGGCGGAGCAAATGTCGGTGGAGCATTTGTCGGCGGAGAAAATGTCGGCGGAGCATTTGTCGGCGGAGCAATTGTCGTCGGAGCAAATGTCGGCGGAGCAAGTATCGCGGAGCATTTGTCGCGGAGCAATTGTCGCATTTTTCGGAGCAAATGTCGGCGGAGCATATGTCGGCGGAGCATATGTCATGGAACCACTGTTTTATTAACAAATACGTTTTCTTATTTCATTTGATTTCATATTTAAATAATATTGATTTATTTGGGAGGGGGGTGCCTCCCATGCCAGATCTACGCCACTGGGTTATGGTCTGTGGTATTATCTGCTGTAGCAAAACTTCAATTTGTTGGGGTAGTGCTGCAATGATGATTACAAGATTATCTCTAATGACTTGTGTTTCTTAATTAGATAATAGTTACACGTTGTTTTTTCTTATCAAAATGAGAAATAACATTTGCAATGTTCAATGTTGACTGGTTGTACAAACAAAACCTCCAAAAAGAACAACATAGAGGCATGTCATATACATCCCCTCTTCCTTTCTTCTCTTCAGGTCGGTAACAAGATTGACAAGGAGAGAAGACTAGTTTTGCAGCTGAAGGCGTGACCTGAGCACCACCATGCCTGTCTCTCTGTGTGACTGGAGGGCAAGGATTGGGAGATTCATCCCAAGACCTCAAGCCGACAGCGAAACGTGTGGCTGCAAGACTACGAAAAATGAGACGAGAATCCGCGAGAGTGATCATAAGAAAAGGGGGAAGAAATGGCTGGATAGGGAGAAGAGAAAAACTATACGGATGTTGTTGAAACGATTCAAAATCCAAAGGACAAAAAAGATGATACAGAAGCTTCAACGCCAAATTAAGAAGTGGAAGCGGGGGAAAGCAACAAACTCACCGAATAAAACAGTAGACACAGCTGACACGATTGCAGTCAAGGAGACTGTATCCACGGACAAAAAACAACTCCACTCAGGAGACAGTGGTGTTCGGGAAAACAAACTCACAGACAACACACAAACAACCAACAAGAACCAAGCAAACAATTATTCCAGCTCATCATTTCTGAGAAACCATCTAACAGACAGGGAGACTATATCCACGGACAGAAAACAACACCAACCGGGAGACACAGGTGTTCGTGAAAACAAACTCACATACAACACGCAAACAACCAACAATGACCAAGCGAACAATTCTTCCAGCTCATCAACTCTGATTTACAATCCAACACTAATCATAAATGCAGATCAAATTCAAACAAGAACTAGCATTGACATAACCCGAAATTCAACACCCGAAAGTGAAACTTCCAAGCCCCGATATTCATCAAGTTGTACTTCTGGAATATTCCATCGATGTAGGGACCATGTCCGACACCTTACATCGCAAGCAAGAAAGGTAAACCATTCAAACGTACGGTCAGTGAATCAGATAACTGACATTCAATAATATCATGCATGACTAGAATTATGGCCCAAACATGTCCGCCTGAAGCTTAAAAGGATAGTACAGTTTTGGCTAAGAGAGCGCTTCAATAATCATGATAATTGTATGTGAGTATATACAAAATAATGTGATATAGTTGAAAAGGTCATGGTTTTAAAGACCAAATAATTATATTTATTTAATCTAAATTGGTTCACATGCAGCTGACATATCGATGCTTGATCCCCACTAGAATTAATGGTGTGGCCTGCTATGTATAGGATAATTTAGAGGCATATCTGAACATAAACTCTACATTCCGCTGTAGACCTTCTTTACAATGTATTTTCATAATCATCTTTTTGTTCAATCATGTAAACGAGGGGAGAGAAAAGCATGTTGTACATCGGCAAAAGTATTAGGAATTTTGTTTTTGTCTATGACGACATTGTTTTGTTTTCCTTAAGTCATTTCTCTAGCACTAAGTCAATTTAATATCCCCTCATTCATTTGATGCAGAAGCCTACCCATCGGAAGTCGGATGATAATAAGCACACATCTCGTTTGAAGAATAGGTGTAAACGTCTGTGGAAGCTGTTCATCTCTAAACTTCACCTCATGAGGGCGGGAGACGTAGAAACCAACCCTGGACCCAAGGCAGGGTCAACAAATGAGTAAATAATCCGCAATAAAATGTGATAAAAAAATATGGAAACATAAACTGAGTAAATGTTTAAGAACACAAAATTGAGCCCAGGGGAGTGGGGGGGGGGGGGGGGGGGTGGGGTGGGGGATGGGGTTGGGTGGGGAGGTATTATGATAGCTCATTGATTGACTGATTGAGTGGAAATCGGTATTCTGAAAGCTCAATCAGCGTTCAATCAACCTCATTAGTATTCCATCCATTACAATAGACAGTTACATGATGTATAAGCGCACTAACGCTCATGTGACCTACTTCTCTGACTGACCCTCTCTAGTGTTGATCATTACATTTTTTTTTCACTGTGATAATTCTGAAATAATTGTTAAAGGGGTAGTTTAGTTTTGGTAGAGAGGGCGCTGCACATCACAATTTTTTTGTGAGGTAATGAAAAACTGAGTGTCGAATTTGCGAGAACATGCAATTTTAATGGCAGAATAAACTTTATTTGGTCAAAATCGGCCCAGAAACGGCTGAAATATCAATAAATATATCTCACCCTATAATTATTTGGGGCCCAAATATTTAGCTGCATTTTTCAAACAAATACCAAAATGCTTGCACTTTTTCAAAAATTTTCAAAAGCGTTTTTTAATTAGTTGTTGATGATCTCTCTATTGAATCATTATTTCAATAAAACATCACATGCATTATTTTGTATGAAAAATGGTTGAAACCAATGCCTTTTTAGAGAGCGCCCTTTTGAGTTTTAACGGCTCTTTTTTAATGATAACGGGCTTTTTACTTAGTGTCACCCCGTTTCCAATGTTGTGTTTAATTGTAAGTAATGTGGTAGTTGTGTACCATGTTATATTATAATAAATCGGACGCAACACAAGCACACTCGACAAACTTGCTTTAAAAGTAATACAATTTATCTTTAATCTAAGCTTTCTGTTTCAAGCATCAATAAATTCAATCAAGGTTCTCAAATTAAAATCATTTAGTATCAAAGGGAATAATGTATTAACCTACTTATAAAAAAAGCCGGCAATGTTGGGAAGTTATTTACGAGGAAAAGAAAAGCAAATAGTATTACTCAGTAACCCTATCTTATTATTCAGTGTATATGGTGCACCAATTGAATCTAACCGTAACGGAAGTCCGGCCGTAAAGTCTTTCGTAGCCTACAGTCCCCACTGAACGCTAATCGGATGCCGGATCACGTGCCGGATCATCAACGAGACAAGCTGTGCTGAAGACGAGCGATCTGTCGACTGGATGCGCGAACCGGATACATCGATCGGGGTTCTTCGCTGGGTACAGACGCGGAACGCGAACATCGGATTCCGTCGTCGGATGACTACGCCGGATTCGGATACCGTCGTCGGATGACTACGCCTGATTCGGATACCGGATGGAGAAGTCGGATACCGGATGAAGAAGTCGGATACCGGATGAAGAAGTCGGATACCGGATGAAGATGCCCGGTCCAATCACCGGATGTGGAAGCCAGGTTCAATAACCGGATGTGGAAGCCAGGTTCAATAACCGGATGTGGAAGCCAGGTTCAATAACCGGATGTGGAAGCCAGGTTCAATAACCGGATGCAAGGTCACCAGCTGTGGTGAAGGCTTGGACGTCGTCGTGCTGCAAACTGGGCTGGAGAGTCACCGAAAAAGAATTTCCTAATTTAAATCTTTAATTAAACTTTGGAATGGCATCCTTGGTCCACTCAATTCTCAGCCATCACACGCACGTCCTTCTGGAGCAGGATCTCAAATCACTCTCTCACTCTGGTATATTCACACACATCCAGACACTCGCAGTTCCCGCCCCGATCCTACAGCCAATCACCGCTCTCACCTACCCCATCTCCAAGCAACCGCACAATATCCACACCCACGTGATATCGAGGGCCCAATCACACACGCTACACGAACTGCCACGTAGGCCACACACTCACGTGACTCGCTGGTCCTTCAGCGACGCTCCCTATATCACGCAAGCAGGGACTAGCGAAAGTTACGTAACAACCCGCTGTTGCGGTAACGCTTGATATATATCACGCAAGCAGAGACTAGCGAACGCTGCATTGCGATCGACCTCTTGTTGCCTAGCAATATCAACCACCTTAATTAAACCAATACGCACCAGCGGCATTAAAATTATTCCTTTTCCGCTCGGCTGGTGACACTTAGTCGTTTGTCATTTTGTATACCTTTCGAGCATGGTTGATTTAAAACTATTAGTTTTATAATGTTACTGTCCATGTTTGGTTACTAAAGTTGAGCCTTACCAAAACTAAACTACCCCTTTAAACGACTCATCTAGTGGCTTTAAAGTGATTGTTGACTGTATAATCACTGTATCGCAATCCTGACTGAATAAAATATTACTTTTTAACTATTGTATACATAACGATATGTTATACATGTACTTTGTAAATATTGTATGATGTTATAGTTATCTGGTTATGTAATTTCATTTAATAAGAAATTTCATGTAATGTTATATTCAGTACCCTCGCCTAGGATGGAAAGATGTTTATAAAGTTATTTCATTTTCATTTCAATTTAATTTCAATTTCAAGGGACATATCAGCAGTTATAGGAAAATTGAATGATGAACATTTGCACTTTCTGTTATTGAAACTGAAATCATGTTATTAATCATTTTTATAAAGTTACGTCTTTCAACAAAATCTATGTTTATTCAGAATGTTTTGGTCATAACTTCAATTTATGTAACAATGGACCATGATGAAACTATCAGATTCTAACTTTACGTTGTTTTATAAAGGGACACATTTAATATACAAATAGTGAACCTAAACAAGTAAACATTATTTGCCAGCTGTGATATTTGTATCATTAACATGCCTACATTATTTGTCTTACTGTCCTCCAGGGAAGCGCTGGTGGTTGCAAAGCTACGTAAACCTGATCTACTAGGCGGTAAGTTTTCAGTAACGAGTAGCATCATCTTGGTCTTGATCTGAAGGCAAACCACCATGTTTCAATCTTGATATATTGCTGTTATTGCTACATATATTCGTGTTGAAATAAAAGCTTGGCATTTTTGACAGATTGACTCTGAAAATGACTGTGTGTGTTATTATGACTAACCATGTTATTGCCGTTATTTAACCATGAAAACATGCCTGATCAGAATATGTACGCACCGGATGTTTGTGATATTCGTCCTTCCATAGTTCATTCCCCCATTGAAGCCCACCATCGCCTCTCTCATCATGCCTTTATAATATATATTAAAAAGGTTTGGAGATAGTATACAGCCCTGACGAAAAATTAAAGGGGAAGTTCAGTTTTGGTAGAGAGGGCGCTGCACATCATAATTTTGTTGTGAGGTAATGAAAAACTGAGTTTCGAATTTGAGAGAACATGCAATTTTAATGGCGGAATAAACTTTATTTGGTCCAAACCGGTCCAGAAATGGCTGAAATATCAACAAATATATCCGATTTTGTTTTTATTTGGGGCCCAAATAATAAGATGATTTTTTCAAAAAAATTAAACAAATGCTTAAACTTTTTCAACATTTTTCAAAAGCGTTTTTTAATACTTGTTGATGATCTCTATATTTAATCATTCTTTAACAAAACATCACATGCATAATTTTGTATGAAAATGGTTGAAACCAATGCCTTATTTGAGAGCGCCCTCTTGTGTTTTAATGGCGCTTTTTGAATGATAACAGGCTTTTTACTTCGTCGTTTGTATTTTTGTATACCTTTCGAGCATGGTGGGGTTATAAATACTAGTTTGTAATGTTACTGTGCAGGTTTTGGTTACTAAAGTTTAGCCTTACCAAAACTGTACTACCCCTTTAATACCAATTTCAAACCACTCAGTATCCCCACTGCTGGTTGTCACTGTAGATTCTTGCTCCTGATAAAGATTATTCAGTCCTAATATGCGACTTGGGGATCCCATTTCGTTCATTGTATCACACAGTTGAGGGTGGCTGTCATAGTCGAATGCCTTACTGTAATCTTTGAATCACATACTATAGAGTTGAATGTTAAGTTATCTGCATTCTCGATTATACATGTATATAAGAATAATTATATATGTATTTGTAATCGTTGGTAAACAGGTCAGCAGCTAGACGTCAAACAGACTGGCGCTGACGTCAAGGTTACGAACACCGGTATCATTAATGTACAAGGCGATTTTATTGTACAGGGACAACAGGTCACATCCTCGCCAAGGTATGTAGGAGTTGTTGATGATTTTTGTTTTACAAAAGTATCCACACAAATTGCTCTCATGGTTGATTTCAACTTCTCAGATATTAAACATACATACGAAGAGCTCACTTCCAAAAGGCGCTAAATCCACTTTCCATACAAATTGAGTTAACGATATGTATAATCTACGTAGCTTTCTAGGAATCCACATTTTACGAAAAATAAGTCACTCAAAATCAAAATATAGAAAGTTAATTTTTCATATTCCCATAGGCACCTGTACAAAGTGAGACAAAGAAACCTGTTTTCCTCGGAAGTTGAAAAGTGGATTTAGCGCCTTTTAGTTGAAAGCTCTTCGCTTTAACAATATTTATTTGTGTCAAATAATACTTATAAAGGTCCATATATATGTATGCATAGATAAATAATTATACGCAAACATTTCACATTTCATAAAAAAGCATCTTCCATATTCACTAATATATGTAGTATATCTAATGTAGAGCATAGTTGATTGTGAATGCAATTGTGATAGAACTTGCTCAACTGGCCTAATTATATCTGAATAAATGAATAAATAGAATGTATCAAACAAGTATCACTCGTATTGTACTAATTTGTTCTTCCAGCGGAGCAGCACAACTAGCAGGAAGTGGGCAGTCCTCTCAGCATGGTGAGTGAAAAGAAGTGTTATTTAATGATAATGATAATTATAACTAGACTTGCATTCGTCACTTTGACAAATTGGGTGGTACGTACTGATATTTGGCTTATGCCGAAAGGGTGGGTAGCGTCGCGTTGACTGGAACGCGACCATTCGTCCAAGCCCCCCCCCCCCCCCCCCCCCCCGAAAGGGTGCGTTAGGAGCGTTAAGGCGCGTCAGTTCAGATAACGCGAAAGTACGCGTTTAGAGAGGCTAAAAGTCATATGTGTACAATGATGTGTACATCAATGACGCGTCCGTAACTTGCGCCATTTCGATATCTGAGTTTTCGTCGCGCATGTAGGTTTGCACCAGATTGCACCATTTCAAGTCAAAAATGCAAAGGCTCCTTACCGTGGGAGGGGGAGACCCCAGTCCCAGACCTTCTCCCCGTTCAGTCACTTCGCTCCCTCGCAATGTCGCACTCTCACCTCTGGTTAAAAGTTAGCAACCCTGTGAGTGTGGTTGGGCATGAGCCCCTACACACAAAAAAAAACATCGTGAGCCCCCATAGGTCTTTGCCCCCCTCCCCCCAATCCAAAACTGCTTCCGGCGCGCCTGATCCCATCTCATCATTCACATAAGCACCCCTTTGTTTACCCCCTCTCTCTCTCTTAATCAACTTTGGCCTCCCTTACTGCTGTTCTTATATCTCCCTCTCCTCCCTCATTCATAAGCATGCTCATTCATCGTCTTGCAAGTTTCAGGGCACTGCTTTCATCATGCCTCCCCTACTCTTATTCACATTTCTCTACCCTTCCATTCCCTTGGCCAATGTTATATGACATCTTCTTTGTGTGTATTCCCTCCAATCATTGCCGAGTGTGACACTCTATCCTATGCACATAATCATTTTGTTACTTTATTTTGGGAAGTGCCCCGTTCCGTTTTTTTTTGTTTTTTTTGTTGGGGGGGGGGGGGGGGGGGGCACCCTGTATTATATGTTTGATTATTCCGCCGAAACGAAATATATTATTCATGACATTCTGTGTTTCAAATGATTACAAAGTAAAACAATCAAACACATATTTTGTATCTAATTGTAAAACGCGTTTTGTATCCATACAACTGTTGTGAAATAAATTGTGTCCGGTGCTTCTTTTACTACCAATTTCTTTCGTTGCAGATAATCCATCACCAACACTCCCGGCTCTCGCAGACAAAGAGGTTAAGGCTTGCGCTAGAGAAATAATGTCTTTCTATCGGAAGCATATTTGTAAGATAAAAGCGGACCCTCTCGATCATGATTCCATCCGTCCATTAAAAGATATATTTACCAACCTTACGATGCTCACCGAAAATGGTGAAGATTGGAAAGAACTAAAATACGAAGACCTCTTCAAAATTGACAACAATGGGGAACCAGCCAAACGACTCCTGGTACAGGGAGAGGCTGGGGCTGGCAAGACCACATTCTGTGCTAAGATTGCATGGGACTGGGTGAACGAAACTATATTCCATAATTTCAGCCTAGTTGCTTTAATCCCTCTGCGAGAATCTGAGAATTTTACAGTTGGGGAAATATTAAAGGGTTATCTCAACAAAAACAACACAGTTCAAGCCAGTCAGCTTGAAAAATATATTGAATTGAACCCAGACAAGGTTTTCATCATTTTCGATGGGCTAGATGAGTTCAAGAGACATATTGTACCGTCAAATAGCAATACAGCGTGGGCAGAGGATATCATTTCACAAGAACATGCAATAGATATCATTAAAACTGTAATGTCAGATCAACTAGAAAACTGCCTTGTTCTGGTGACGACTCGGCCTTGGAAAGCAGACGAGATCAGGAGAAATACAACACTGAGAGAAATGTATTCCTTCATCCGCGTTGAAGGTTTCAATAAGAAAAATATAGCAGTATACATAGGGAAATACTTTAAGAACAACACGACTAAAGCAAATAGTCTAATTCAGTTCATACAGGAAAATGACATAGTCTCAGAACATATGGCCCCTTATCCCCTTTACATAGCTATGTTATGTTTGATGTGGAAAGAGCAAGACGAGGAGAAACTGAAAAGAATACAACAATTGCAAACATTTTCGCAGCTATTCAAGGCAATTTTCGTATTCTTGAAAGAGCATTTTCTCCTTAAAGGTATGAATATTGCTCATCCAGCGCGAAAAGGTCGTCTCACAGTAATAGAAGACCATTTAAAATCAATAGCTAAAATCGCATTCAATGGGTTATTGCAAAAAAACATGACTTTTAAAGAGAAGGATTTCGAGGACTGTCGTGATGCCATGGTAACAGCATGCAAGATAGGAGTACTTACCAAAGAAAATAGGCTAGTCCCGAGAGTGGAATGGCATGATAACCCCATGTCCCGGCTAGAGTGTGCAGTGGACTTCCCACACAAGCTTTTTCAGGAGTTTGTCGCGGGAATGTACCTGGATGTCCTATATCACTCAAACCGTGCTGAATACATCAGAGTTATCGCAGAGGTGGTGCTCCCTGAGAAACAGGAGTACATGTATTTGCTGTACTTTGCTACAGCACTGAGCAAGGAGGTTGGGATGGATATCATTACCAGGTTGTATAAACCTAATGCAAGAAAGGATTTTATCGTTGATGTCGCTTTTGAATGTCATCGGAGAGAAGATGCAGAGTTCATGGAGTTGGTGAAGAAGAAGGTTGTAAACAATGTTAAATCATTGACCATAGACCGGAAGAAAAAGGTTCACACTATACTTGGCTACGTGTTCTTGACATCTAATCTGGTAAGGCATTAACCACTAATTATTGTTAGTAGTTACAAACGTAAATAAAAAGTGTCTTTGTTTTTATTCCGAATAAGAACAATATTCCTGCATATTTAGATTGCATCCCTGCTATTGCATACACTTGTATAGTATGTCACATGTAAAGTGTTCTCTAACAATCTATCTCTATTTAGCACTTAAATATAAACACACAGGGAACTAGTATGCGCCATATGTGTTAACATAATTTGAAAGGAAGAAAGTAGGCTTGTACTTTATTCAAACTTAAAATGTTTCAGACTGTTGAATGACAAGGTGTACAATGTGCGTTTCCATTTGTGCCACTGTGTACGGGAATAATTTCAATTACAAATTTTATTCAACGCTCATCATACATATATACAATTAAAATACACAGAAACAAAATGAGGTAACACGACAAATATGATAGAAATATTATGATAGTGGTTGGGAAAGGTAGGAAAGGTTCCTTATAATGAAACAAAAACCTATCCCATAAATAGTGTAATTGATGAGGAAAAAGATAAACAATAATACATAACTGTGACATGTATTTAATCTGATAAATAATTTAAGTAAATAAATGTGTTATTTGTGCATGTACGTTGTCTCTCATTGTCTGTCATCTTCCATTTGATCGCATCATATATTTTTTATTACAGACTGGGGTAAAAGTCAAGGGCAGAGACTGCAGAGTGTTACTCTCCAAGGCGCTAGCAGAGACTATACGCACATCTAGCTCTCTTAAGGAGGTTACGCTGGACCAATGTTCTATGCACGAGAGCTTCTATGATATCCTTGCAATCAACGGACATCATTCCAAGGTAGAGAAGTGAATACACGAGTGTGTTTTGATCCATAACGGTTTGTTATTCTATCTTTACACATCCAATATATAGCTACGGATGTTCAATGTGTATGAAGTATTATAACGTATCATTGCTATTTACAGGCTAAGAAGAAAGTAAACAAAGTATAACATTAAAACATATAAAATATATCCCGTGTAGCACAAGGGTCACGATATATGTGCGTATACAGCTGATCAAATTACGTCATCTGCACAGAAAAATTTAAAATACATCATGACAATGTCCATTCCTAAAAATTGCGATCTGAATCGTATTTATAGCCAAGAGCCTTCAAGTTCATGTGGACAACATATCAGAGGTCATCATCACATTTAAACTATGATCGCAACAAAATAATACAACCGAAAAAGGTTACGAATGTTTATGTTTGTTGAAGTTACCGTGAGTCCGCAGAAACCCAAAATGGTATGAAAATATTGTGTTAAACATAATCTTACAATGAAATGTAGACACATTGCTGTATTATAAATCAGACAAGCAGGCAGTAATTAAGGGGGGGGGGGGGGGGGGCGGGTTTGTGGTATGTGTGCATGAATAGTGTATATGAGGGTTGTTATTATATAGGCCAAAACTTCACGTGTAGTTCAGCAGATAGTAGAAAGATTATTATGCATAACATGTTATTAGTATTTTGTTTACAATGCTTTAGAAGGAGAAGCTCAACATTTTACGAAATCTAATTGATTGCATATGCTAAACATTGATGTTCCGAAAAAAAAACTAATACTGTACATAGAATCAGAAAACAAAAGTCGTTGACAAGTTTGTATTCTTAAAAAGGTAATGCATACCTGTGCCTGTGTAAAAACACATTCCTATCACAGATCAAGACATTGACATTACGGAGTATGGATATCAGTGTCTCGCCTTTGTCATCAAGTCATCTAGCATCCTGGATCTGTAAGATGCCACACCTCACTGAACTGGAACTGGATATCAACGTACATGAAGACTTCTTTCAGACAGCAGATGAGGTGACATCATCAGCGCAGGTAGGTCACGATTATATAAATTCTGACCGCTATTCATAATGATTGCTATTCATGAGGACCAGTATGCATAAGGACCTATATTCATAATTGGAAAATAGTGTCATACTTCATAAGGGTCATTATTCATAAGGACCGCTATGCATAAAACGAGCTGAGTGTCGCTATTCATTAAACCAAAAGAGGGTCGCTAATCATACAATGATTACAATTTCGCTATTTCAATTTCTCTAATTACATGACCCATTAGATTTGCCCCGATTATTGTACGTGACCTCCACAAAATTCAGTCCGGGCAAGCTACGCCATTCGGTCAAGTGACGCAGTGTGGTCGGACTGATTAGGGAGTGGAGGAGGGGGGGGGGGGGGGGGCACATGCATCATGTGGCCACACCTTTTTTCTGTGTTTTTTTTCTTCAGAAAGTTATATATCCTAATGTTTTGTAAATTTATTCAGGGCCACATGACCCTTACGACTATCATTTTGAATTATAAAGTGCGACCCTCATGTTGTATTATGCATAGCGGTCCTTATGAATAACGAGGTTACCCCATTAATACATAAATACTGTCATGTCATACCATTACTGAATCATGTAATTGTAATATTACGATACCAGCGAAGTGTGTGTATGATTGGAACTACTGGGGAACCCATATTTATTCGATGAATTAGGTAAAAATATAAAATGCCTGCACCTTTTTCATACGTTTACAAACAGTTTTTAATAGTTGTTGATGATCTCTCTATTTAATAATTATTTAAACTAAACATCACATGCACAATTCGGTTACAAAAATGGTTGAAATCAATGTTTTTAGAGAGCGCCATCTTGTGTTTAAATGGCTCTTTTTAAAGTCATAACAGGCTGTTTACTTTGTCGTTGTGATCTGTTATACTTTCGCGCATGGTGGAGTCATACGTATTATGTTGGTAATTTGCACATTATTTGCATCTTTCATGTTTACATACAGATCGTACAAGCATAATATGACATAATTTTATCAAATTTCCAAAACAGATCGAGAAGTTATATTTACCATTACAAGGTATGGATATTAGTGACTCATCTTCGTCATCAAGCCATCTAGCCTCCTGGATCTGTAAGATGTCACACCTGACAGAACTGGATATGCATAGGATCAAAGTACATGAAGCCTTCTTCCAGACAGCGGATGAAATGGCAGCATCGTCGCAGGTAAACTGATTTGTCACATGCTTTGCAATACACTGTATTCTCATTACAATGCGTGTGGAATAATATAGCAGTAAATGTGTACACATATTACAAGGTATATCACTTTATAATGGTTATTCGGGTTCAATGTTCATACTTCTCTCTTTCTGATTGTACCAGTAATTTGCCGGGGATTCATATCGATCTTTATAAAGCTGCAGTTCCCAAAACAGGAACTAAAGCGTGAGGTATATATTTATTTCCTACAGGCTGGATAATTGTTCATGAGAACAAACAAAATAAACAGGATAAGCCGGGCGTATATCTAGGATACTTATTACACAGACATGCTCCTAATACGCCTATATACGGATGTATGTTTAATGTTTTCATTAATCAGGCGCTATTAACCTTTTATTGAATTAAGTATTTTATATTTTTGGAACAATCATGAACTGCAATTAAACAGTCACCGGTTTATTCAGATTAGTAAGGGTGAACGATTTTCTTTGGATAGCTCGATCAGTGCAGTCTATATATTGAAAGCATAAATATAATGTTAGGATTGTATAGTGGCTGTAAAAAATGATGAATATTAAATAAAAGTATTAATGAAGGCTTTTTCGATTTTACAAAAAGACAGTCCGTACTATAAATAGTATACAATTGAAATATATCGACATGATAATCTTAGTAATTTGCACAATCGTAACATATATCACGTCGATTCGTGTTGTATCAGTATAATACAGCATACTTTTATCATATTCCCATAACAGATTAAGAAGTTGACATCACCATCACAAGGAATGGATACCAGTGACTCGTCTTCGTCATCATGCCATCTAGCATCCTGGATCTGCAAGATGTCACACCTGACAGAACTGGATCTGCATACAATCAAAGTACATGAAGTCTTCTTCCAGACAGCGGATGATATGACATCATCATCGCAGGTAAACTGATTAGTCACATGCTTTGTAATACATTGTATTCTAGTCACAATGTGTGTGTACTAATATTACAGTAAACGTGTACACATATTACAAGATATATCACTTTATAATGGTTATTCGAGTTCAATGTCATACTTCTCTCTTTCTGTTTGTATTCCATCGTAACATATTGCATCATGTGGTAAAATAGTATTGCATGTGTTTGTTTTCTTAATCCGCATGCGATGAGCATTGCCTCTGCTGTATCACCACATGTAAACTGTGATTGTAATCCATGTCATTAAAGGGATAGTTGAGTTCTGGTAAAGAGAGTACAGTTTTGGTAAAACTGAATTTTAGTAACCTAAACCTGAATCATTACCTTACAAACTAATAGTTATAACTCTACCATGCTTTAAAGGAATTCAAAATCACAAACGACTGCGAAAAAAGCCTTTGTTCATTCAAACAGAGGCGTGTAAACTCAAGATGGCGCTCTCTAAAAGCAAATTGGTTTAAACCATTTAAAATACAATATTGTACATGTGAAGGTTCGTAAAAATAGTGATTAGATAGAGAGATAATCAACAACTATTAAAAAACTTCTTTTTAAAATGTTTGAAAAGAGGAAGCATTTAAAAAAGATTTGTAACGGTTGGTTCATAATTAGCTACTATTTGTGGGGCCCCACATTTATTACAAATGGTTACGTTTATGGATATTTCAGCCGTTTCTGAACCGATTTTGATCAAATAAAGTTTATTCTGTCACTACAATATTATGCTCTTTCAAATTTTACACTCAGTTTTTCATTATCTCACAAAAAATTATTATGTGTAGCGCCCTCTCTACCAAAACTCAACTATCCCTTTAACATCGGCGTCCGTGCTTGATAATTTAGCACTGTACATATTACATAGTATTACAGTCTTTTGCCGGTGATTCACATCCATCTATACAAACTGCAGTTCACTAGAACAAGAACTGAAGCTTGAGGTGTATAAATGCATAACTTGCATTACGTTTAGGCTGAATAATTGTTAATGAGAACGAAAACAAAAATAGACAGGATAAGCTTGGGCGGAAACCTAGTATAGTTTTCACACTGACGTGCTCCTAATTCGCCTATATCCGGATGCATGTTTCATAATGTTTTTATTAATCAGGCGATAATAACCTTTTATGTAATAATTCATTGTATATTTATTGAAAAATTACGAACTGCAATTAAACAGACACCGGTTAATTCAGATTATTCAGGGTGTACGATTGTTCTTGGAAAGCTCAGTGCAGTTTACACATTGAAAGCACAAACATCATTTAAGGATTGTACAGTGACTGTAAAATATGATGAAAATGAAATAATAGTATTAATGAAGGCTTTTTCGCCTTTACAAAAAGACAGTCGATACTATAAGTATTATACAATTGAAGTATATCAACATGATAATCTTAGTAATTTGCGCAATTGTAATATATATCACGTCTGTACGTGTTGTATCAGTATAATACAGTATACTTTGTTGTATCACATTCCCTTTAACAGATCAAGGAGTTGATATTACCATCACAAGGTATAGATATCAGTGACTCGTCTTCGTCATCAAGCCATCTAGCATCCTGGATCTGCAAGATGTCACACCTGACAGAACTGGATCTGCATACAATCAAAGTACATGAAGCCTTCTTTCAGACAGCGGACGATATGACATCATCATCGCAGGTAAACTGATTAGTCACATGCTTTGTAATACCCTGTACTATTCTCATCACAATGTTTGTGTACTAATATTGCAGTAAACGTGTACACATATTACAAGGTACATGTATACCACTTCATAATGGTTATTTGGGTTCAATGTCATACTATTCTCTTTCTGTTTGTATTCCATCGTAACATATTGAATCATGTGGTAAAATAGTATTGCATGTGTGTGTTTTCTTCTAAATCCGCATCCGATGAGCATTGCCTCTGCTGTATCACCACATGTAAACTGTGATTGTAATCCATGTCATTAACATCGGCGTCCGTGCTTGATCTTAGGTAATGTACATTAAATGTACTAAAATATCTTCACGGTACCACAACTGTATTTTGCAGTTCAGTGATATTGCATGTTAAATAATATTACAGTCTTTTGCTGGTGATTCACATCCATCTATACAAACTGCAGTTCACTAGAACAAGAACTGAAGCTTGAGGTGTATAAATGCATAACATGCATTACGTTTAGGCTGAATAATTGTTAATGAGAACGAAAACAAAAATAGACAGGATAAGCTTGGGCGAAAACCTAGTATAGTTATTACACTGACATGCTCCTAATTCGCCTATATCCGGTTGCATATTTCATAATCTTTTTATTAATCAGGCGATAATAACCTTTTATGTAATAATTCATTGTATATTTATTGAACAATTACGAACTGCAATTAAACAGACACCGGTTAATTCAGATTAGTCAGGGTGTGCGATTATTCTTGGAAAGCTCAGTGCAGTTTACACATTGAAAGCAGAAACATCATGTAAGGATTGTATAGTGACTGTAAGATATTATGAAAATAAAATGAATTTAATAATTAAGGCTTTTTCGCCTTCACATATTTACAGTCCATACTGTTGTATCACTTTCACGTCTATATACATGTTTTGCCAGTATAATACAGCATCATTTACTCACATTCCCATAACAGATCGTGAAGTTGACATTACCATCACAAGGTATGGATATAAGTGACTCATCTTCGTCATCAAGTCATCTAGCATCCTGGATCTGTAAGATGACACACCTGACAAAACTGGACCTGTATAAATTTAAAGTACATACAGCCTTCTTTCAGACAGCGGATGAGATGGAATCATCATCCCAGGTGAAACATTTTGCGTCATGTGGTCAAATAGTATTGCATATATATATCTATACATCCACATACACTATACATCCACTAATTGCCTCTACGTGATTACAGATTACATGAAATCGTACTTAATACAGCATTATCACCACATGTACACTGTAATTTTAATCATTTCCGTGATTGGAGTCCATGCTCGAAATCTAAAATTAGTACTTTACAGTTGTATACAATGTACTGAAATATTTTCATGGTAGCATATGTAATGTTGTACTTTGCTTTATTTAGGCGCAATTGTATTTTGAAGTGTAGTGATATTTGCAGGTTACATTGTATTACATACTTTTGCCAGTGATTCACTTCCATCTATGCAAGCTGCAGTTCCCTAGAACAGGATATGAAGCTTGAGGTGTATACATACATTTCCTACAGGCTGGAAAATTGTTCATGAGAACGAACAAAATAGTCATGATAAGCTGGGCGTATAGCTATAGTGATTACATTATGCTCCTAATACACCTATATCCAGATGCATGTTTCATATATTTTGTATTAATCAGGCACTATGATAAACTATAAACAATCATGAACTGATATTAAACAGACAATGTTTTATTCAGATTAATCAGGGTGTACGATTATGTTTGGATAGCTCAGTGCAGTCTACATATTGAAAGCAGAAACATTATGTTAGGAATTGTATAGTGACTGTAACGATTGATGACAATTAAATAATAGTATTGATTAAGGCTTTTTCGCCTTCATATATAGACAGTCCATACTATTGCTCACATTCTAATGCATATCCATAAATGGATGTCTGTGTGACATCATCACTGGAAGTACATGGTCTAGTGGATTGGGGTCTCGTCTTTCACTGCGAGTGTCGCAGAATCGAGTCTATGGCCTTTTAGCAAGGCAAGTTGAAGGGGAATTATAGGCAAGAATTTATCGCTGGCTTACATAATGTGAAGGAAGCAATGGATTGATCAATGAAAAGTGTATTACAGTTGAGTAATATGAGAAACTAGGGAGTTATACCAATTTGAGCATCATGTAGAAAACATGGACAATGAATTTGTTTTTATTCCGCAAATTTAATTAACCAATAACACGCCATATTGTCCCCCTTGTGCTTTATATATTTCGAAATTTTAACATTAAATGGACAGTTATACTAATAATACACTGTCTAGAGTGCATTGTGTAAATTCATTGCACTCGAGGCTATGTTATCTGTGCGATGTGCACGAGGCAACGCCGAGTGCGCATGCGCACAGCTAACATAGCCGAGAGTCCATGCATTTACACAATGTACGATAATAAGACTGTTGTATTATTAGTTTTATAAAACTAAGCTCAACCACGGATTTTTTCATTTTGCTGGATTATTGAAAACAGACTCGCCACAATTAGTAACCCAGTCTATCTACTCTCTAGAGTGTGAATTTGTTAAGGAATTTACAAATTAATCATCACTTCTGCACTCGCTTCACTGAATTTGACTCTAGATCAATCACAGTCGCCGAAAATCAGAAAATTTTCTTGTTAAAAGTGAGAATTATCAAAGAATTGTATGCATTCCCATTCCAAGACTTCCCAATATCAAACCACATACCATATAATTTACGAAATTGCACACATTTATTTACTACAGAACAGATAATTTACAAAATGAAGCAATTTCCATCATATTTTTATCACTTTCGCAAGATCGTCTTCGATCGAACTATGTAAACAAGCATTGTGACGTCACAGCCGTGCAAAAAGTTGCGCAACCAAAACGAGTAATGCATGGGGTTGCACCCTGTTTTGCACGGTCGTGCATGTTTGTGGAAATTTAATGAATAGTCACGTGACAGGATTTAACCAATCACGTTACAGAATTCACCAGAGCTGTTTTATAATACGTTTTAACATAGAGAGCGCTTTAAAAAATAAATGTTGTGTTAAGTAATGAACAACTATGTATCAAATTTGAAAGAGCACACAATTCCAATTACACAATACATTTTTATTGCATTACAATCGGATTATAAATAGCTGAAATATCAATACAAATATATCCGATCTGAATTTTCGTGGGTTCCTACATTTATTTCATGATTTAAGACAAAATATAAACAACTTTCACTTTTAAAAAAAATATTGAAAAGTGATCGACTCTTTATTCAAAACAAACATAATTTTTCTAACAATACATCATATGCACAATTTTAAAATTAAAATATGGTTGAAACCAATGCGTTTTAAAGAGTGCCCTGCTATGTGTAAATGGCCAGTTTGGAAGATAACAGGCATTATACTTAGTCGTTAGTAACCTGTCGAACCTTTCGAGCATGGTGGTTCGGAGTTGTAACGATTAGTTTGTAATTTCCTTGTGCAGGTTTTGGTTACTAAAATTCAGTTTGACCAAAACTATACTATCCTTTTAAAGCAATTAATTATTGCAAGTTGGCACATCTGATGGAATAATATATGTCTCACATTTAACTAGATCTATTCATCATTACAGTTAAACTGGGATTTATTCTGAACAGTAAGTGTACTATTATGAATACATGTGCACTATATGAATATGATACAAGTAAATTTATACATGATAGGTTGCACATTCATAGCATATATCTTGTCTATAATACATGTTGTAACATTTTATATAATACAGCAACATGTTATCACATTCCCATAACAGATCGAGAAGTTGATATTACCATCACAAGGTCTGGATATCAGTGACTCGTCTTGGTCATCAAGCAATCTAGCATCATGTATCTGTAACTTGTCACACCTGACTGAACTGAACCTGTGTGCGATCAAAGTACATGCAGCCTTCTTTCAGACAGCGGATGGGATGGCACCACCACTGCAGGTAAACTGATTAGTCACATGCTTTTTAATACGTTGTATTATAATAACAATGTATGTGTAATAATATTGCAGTAAAAGTGTACAAATATTACAACGTATATCACTTTATAAAGGTTCTGCGAGTTCAATATATATAATTTCAAAGTACATCAAGCCTTCTGTCAGACAGCGGATGAGACGGCATCATCATCGCAGGTAAATTGAATAGTCACATGCTTTGTAATATATTGTACTCTCATTACAATGTATGTGTAATACTATTGCAGTCAACGTGTACATACATAACCGGGTATATCATTTAATAATGGTTCTGCGAGTTTAATATTCACACTTCTCTCTTTATGTTTGCTCCAGTAATTCCATCGTACACTCTTAAAAATATTGGGCAAAATTTTACCCAAATTTTACCCAACATGAGGGTCGTTATGAGTCCGACCAACTTTTGGGTAAACTTTACCCCTTTCGTAATTTACCCATTTTAGGACAAACTTAAATGCCCATCTAATTACCCATCTTAAGATTACCCAACCGTATTACCCAACATAATTTACCCAACTATTACCATATAATTGGGTATAAATATAAAGACTGGGTAATTGAGTTGGGCAAATCGTTTACCCAGCGAATTGCCCAGGAATATTGCCCAATTATTACCCACTTAGGAAATAAGACTGGGTAATTGAGTTGGGTAAATAATTTACCCCACGAATTGCCCACGAATATTGCCCAATTATTACCCACCTAGGAAATAAGACTGGGTTATTGAGTTGGGCAAATCGTTTACCCAGCGAATTACCCAGGAATATTGCCCAATTATTACCCACTTAGGAAATAAGACTGGGTAATTGAGTTGGGTAAATCATTTACCCAGCGAATTGCCCAGGAATATTGCCCAATCATTACCCACCTAGGAAATAAGACTGGGTAATTGAGTTGGGTAAATCGTTTACCCAGCGAATTGCCCAGGAATATTGCCCAATTATTACCCACCTAGGAAATAGACTGGGTAATTGAGTTGGGTAAATTATTTACCCAGCGAATTGCCCAGGAATATTGCCCAATTATTACCCCCCTAGAACTTAGAAAAGCAATAATTGGGCAAAACGGTTGGTCATTATTCATTACCCAATTCCATTGCCCAGTAAGACATTGCCCATATATTTACCCAACCTCCTGTTTTACCAACCTTTACCCAACTCTTACCCAGCATGAGGGTCCGTATGAGTCCAAGGCCACGTTGGGCAAAACAAAAATGGGTAAAAATATCAAAAGAAACTACTGGGCAATCTTTCCTCTTTTTTTACTCATCTCGATGTAGATTTTACTCGGCATTGAATCTATTGCATGTAAGTGATAGTAAATGGGCAATATGAGGGATCAAATAAGGGTTAACTATACGGGCAAAGTACAGCATGTTATACTACGGACAATATAACTACAAATATAACAGAGGAGAACAATTGCATGTTGTGAACAGTGTATATATTCTTCAACAAAACAAAAATACAATAAACAACAAAATAAATATATAACAATTAAAGGTTGATGTAGGCATCATGCATACCTTTACAAATACTGATTTTGACGATAAAGTTTGGATCAAGATATCTTGGCAGGATTGTTTCTATATATATACACTAACTTCTGTGAAAATGATCAGTCGAGTTATGCATGAATGAGTGAGCACACATTTAAGGGAAAATTGTCACTTTTCAAAAGTCACATGACTTTTGAAAAGTGACAGTTATAATGTGTGCTCAATCATGCATGATTTGGATTGTTTGCATTTGAATATCGTAGGTTTTTGTCCATATATATGTACACTATTTTTGTAACTCAACACTTTTAGAAATATACAACCCTAACCTTATAATGTTTCCCCTACAATCATCTTTTAATTTAACAAAATCTTTTTTCTTTTTTTTCTAAAGTGCTGCTGTGACATGAATACAAAACAAAACAAATATCAGAAAAACGTACTGACTGAAATATATCAGACTACAAATCAAGGAAGTCAGGAAAACAACTACAACTTGTAAATTAATGTTTAATTATATTGAGGGCTTAGAGCCACAAGGCCGTATCTGCATTTTTGGTAAAATTTAGATTTAGATATCAAAATGCTCAGAAAAATGTGAGGTTTTTCAGGGACAAAAAGCCTTATCAGCAGTAATTTCAATTTTTGTGTAATAATTTTTTTTCTTTTTCCGGATACCAGTATCAGAAATTCTGAATCCGGTAACCGACCTCACGGTCGGATATCCGACGGATAACCGTTTCACTATACAGCCTTATTTTGTACCTAAATCTTCCATTTTGGAACTGCCTTCAAATCTTAAAACCTTGTTTTCTCAAAATGGCTGAAATGCAGAAACGGCCTTGTGGCTCTAAACCCTCGATACACATGTGTAATATTATACCTATTCTTCTTTGTAGGCATTATTACTGGAAATGATTATGCAATTAAACACGATTCTAAAACTAAATGGCTTAATTTCTTTTCAAATACCTATCAATTACAAACATCAAAACATGCATTGGTTTAGTCAATATTCGTACTCATTGAAAGATTATTGAACAACAAAGTGAAGTATAACGATTAAAGTGTACTCCTGTAAACACATCTCTGTCAAAATTGTGAGAATACAGTGCATATATAATTATACAAACTACACATTTGGCATTAGTGCAAGAAAAAAATTGGCTGTGTACAATTTGGATTTGTTGCATTTAGGTGTTTTTTCAACATGTATACTATTTTTGTAACTCAACACTTTTAAAAATATGCAATCCAAACCCCCAATTTTTCACCAAGCTATAAATAAAACAAAATAATTTTTTTTCTTCAAAAGTGCTGTGACATTCTGAATATTGACACAACAAAATTCAGAAAGAGCTTGATATAGCCAAGTGTTACTTAAAGGTACATTGTATCACAACATATTTACTGAAATAGTGCCTGTGGAAATAGAGACTACAAATAAGGAAAGTCAGAAAAACAACTACAACTTGTAAATTAATGTATAACTATGTGTAATATTATACCTATTCTTATTTTTAGGCATTTTTTAGTATGCAAGTACACATGATTCTGATACATGAGATAATGGCTTCAGATCTGTTCATAATTTATCTATTCCAAACAGAAACTCATGCATCCATTGGTTTATTTAATTAATACTCATACTAGCATCTCAAAAGTGTTGGGAGCCCCACAAATTTGATGGCAGTATTTAAACTCAATTCTGTCAGGATCAGGAAAATTGTGTTTAAAGATGCATTATTATTATATATAATATTGATGAAAGATTACAAAATTTGAGTATTCTGCATACAACAGAAGACTCAAATTCTGGTATTCTTTTCACCAACATTTGTCATCTAGCAAATCTGCTTTTGAAAATCCTTGCAGAATTGAGTTTTAAATGACACCCTTTTCAAGGTCATTATACAGAGTGTCCCAGATAAAACGAAACAGATTTCACGGCAGATATATTCTGTCATAATGAATAATCTCTTTAAATAAGATATACATGTATGAAAAGCGCTGTTTCTCTTCTTTCACTATAATATGTACAACTTATGGCACATAATTCACTCATCACTGAATTAGAACAATAAAATTGGCGTTATCAAAATTCCATTTGAACGCATAAATTGCAAGCTTGGGTGAGTTTTAGGGTAGTAAACGTTCCTATTTTGAAAAAGGACAAACACCACATAAAAATTCATATTTGTATCTATTATTTGACACCTCATCAATACAAGATAAATTATTTATGCCAGAGAACGAGTACAATGAAAACCTCCCTCAATTCAGCCCAAATGAGTAACTTTCCTGAACTAGCATGTTTCCAAAGTTTTCCCAGATCCCCACGTTTGTGCCATTCACTCATTCATGAAGTCCATTGTCACTGCCAAGTCAGAAAAGCTGACTGACTTCTTATTTAACTATGTTGGGTAGAATCAGGCATGTTTTCATTGTTGTTGTTCTCTGGCATACATCGTTTATTTTGTTTGTGCATGGGGTGTCATATAAAAGATAATAATATGAATGTGTATGCAATGTTTGTTCTTTTTCGAACTACCGTAAAAACTCACCAAAACTTGCAATTTCTCTGTGCAAATGGAATTTTGGTGACATCAATTTCCATTGATTTAATTCAGTCATACATGAATTATGTGCCATAAGTTGTACATCAAATGAAGTAAGAGAAACATAGCTTTTCATACTCATATATCTGATCAAAGAAATTATTCATTATGACAGAAAATTTCTGCAATGAAATCCAGTTTTTTGTTCTGGGACACTGTACAGTTTGAGTGAAATTTTGTCATCAAATTTGTAGGGTTCCCAACACTTTCGGGGTTTGAAGAACTGTCATGCGGGTGGATCATAGCAATGAAAATACTGAAATCAATACAAAGACAATTTGTTTATGTCAACAATCATATATCAATCACGAATGAGGATATACTCACTGGTACCTTTATAATTATGGAACAATTACAAAATGAAATTGAAAGTTTTTAACCGGTTTCCATGGCAATATTTTAAAATGTGACAGAAAGGAATGAAAATGACTTTTCACACTTTAGAACCTATGGTAGAAGAATTGCTTTGTTTAGAGATGCGAGATAAAAAAAGACTACGTTCACTGCATAGATAATCTTTTTAATTCTGGTCAAGTAGGTTTTTTTTTTGTCGTCTTAAGTGACACCATGTCAGGGTCAACTTTTTGTCAATTTCTAAAAAGTCTGCGCCTGATAAATAACAATTCATGCCAGTCGTAGCATAAAGGAGTGATCAATGCGAATACTTTTGTCCATGTGCATTCATGTCCCTTCGCATAGTCGACATCGGTTTTACAGCTGAATGCACATGGATAAAATAATTCGTATTGATCGCTATTTGGTGCTATGGCGGGCATGAATGGCTATATATCAGGCACCGACTTTCTAGAAATTGACAAAAATTTGACCCTGACATGGTGTCACTTAAAACCCCCTACATAAAAAATACTCAACCAAAATTACTGTTCTTGGTATCAAATTTCTCAAGATTTATCCAGTGATTTATCCAGTGAACCTCTTCTGTACATTTCTTCATAATGGCAAATACCCTGTTCAGTTATTTCTGGGCCACCCTGCATAGGTTCTTTAGCCAAAAATATGAATAAAACTAGATGGATCTTCGACTGCGCACAGTCGAACATGATGCCTCCGTCATTGAGCAGTTTATATATCAAGCCCAAATTAACACGCCCTGCATGAATTAGTGCAATTTTGATAGTTATCTGCCATCCAGATCTGATTATTATTTTTCGTAGACTATACTTATTTCAAATTTAATGTTAATTGTTATTATTTTGGTTTGATGAAATAAAGTTATGTTTTGACTTTGTGTGTGTGTTTTTTGAATTTGAGTTGCAATATGGAGTTGGTGCGCTGGAGATAACAATACCGGCCATTTGAGCACTGTTGCGTTCAACTGTTGAACGCTGTGTTTTTAGGACGCATCGGTAAGAAAATTGGACAGGAAATAATCATTTTATTTCTACATTTTGCAGTCTTCAAAACAAAGTCGGTATAAATTATTATCAAAGTATATGAATTGTGGATAAAATAAACGAAAGTAAATTGAGGGAGAAATCGGCAGATGAAACATTTGTTTCTACATGTTGGGTATAGACTAGTGCAGGTGAACCGGCATAAGTTTATAATGTTAATGTCCAGGTTTGGTTACTATAGTTCAGCCTTATATACTGCCCCCTTAAGGCTTTAACCAGATGATAAATATTTCACACAAGTTATTGGTAATTGTAAGAGTTGCTTATCAATTTAAAACATTTCTATATTTCCCCTTTCATACAACTTCTTTTTGTTTTCTTTGTTTCTGATTTTCTTGCCTCCACACAATGATATTGACATCCATATCCTACCAGACCTCAATGAAGATAGCATCAAGGAGCTCATTCCAAAGATTGGAAAAAGAATCAAATTTACCAAAGGTTGGAGAGAAGAGGTATCCGTATGGCTTTTAAATGCTTTAAATGCTTGAAATCTTTTGAAGGAATCCAATCCCTGTTTTTTCATATTAAACATTCCCATCGAATTCTCGTGAGTGCTTAGATATTAAATGTTTTTTGAACCCACCTAATGTGTTGAAATGGCTTCTACATTGCTTTCGCCCATAGCGAATTCGATGGGAATGTTTAAAATGAAAAAACAGGGATTGGATTCCTTCAAAAGATTTCAAGCATTTGAAGCATTTAAAAGCCATACGGATACCTCTTCTCTCCAACCTTTGGTAAATTTGATTCTTTTTCCAATCTTTGGAATGAGCTCCTTGATGCTATCTTCATTGAGGTCTGGTAGGATATGGATGTCAATATCATTGTGTGGAGGCAAGAAAATCAGAAACAAAGAAAACAAAAAGAAATTGTATGAGAGGGGAAATATAGAAATGTTTTAAATTGATAAGCAACTCATACACTGTTGATCATAATGGTGGAATATATTTGTTTAGATCAAACTGCATTCCTTTTCCCTAGTTTGTGCGCTAATGAACAATTTTATACTAAAAGTAATGATTTTATAATGTTTCCAAACTACCAATGTAAAATAAATGGCTGCATGAATTTGCATTCGTTAAGCTAGCCTTTTGTTTTAAGTTTTGAAAGGCAGCCCCTGTAATGATTGGCCCATTTGCCTCTCTATAGCATATGTCCAACATTTCATCATTATATGGGTCATTTCTCAGAGTTGGCTGTAAACTTTTCAACCAAAATTGGCACAGAGGCCCTCTAGGCCAAACTCCATCTAACGTCATTTGCTACATGCCAAACAATGAGGGCGCTCCACCAAGAAGGGGTGTCAACAAGCAATGTCCACTATTTCGTTGGAACATCGCAGGTTACGGTAACTTGTAAAATCATCTAACGTCATCGGAAGGACGGTAAATTAACGCCACGGGAATCTCTAGGACCTCCACGATTGACCACCAACATAAATTATCGCAAATTGCTTAACATATGCGGTAGAAACCGGAAATGCCGAAAAGGAGCCTTCGCCATCTGTGAAGAAAATGCTATGGAATCAACGCCTTCCGCCAAACTGTAGATCAGAGATCGCCCTAACATGGTCACTGAGCAAGACGAGCTACCATGTGTCCACCCCCATACCATGCAACCAAGATTTACCGGACGTCCTTGGACTGGGGGCCCAGAAGATTTCCACCTGGACACTAGTGATATATCATCTTGATGGATCCGAGCCATACCATCCTTGACCAAACAGAGGGAATACAAAGGGTTTGCCAATTACGTGGCGATAAGCTCCACGATTTATACATTCACAAAACAACTTGAGGTTGTGACAGCCCAACAGTGGTATGGCTCGTATCCGTTAAGATGACATTAAGATGTCCGGTAAATCTTGGTTGCATGGTACGAGGTGGACACTTGGTAGTTCGTCTTGCTCGGCGACCAAGTTAGAGCGATCTCTGATCTACAGTTTGGCAGAAGGCGTTGATTCCATAGCATGTTCTTCACAGATGGCGAAGGCTCCTTTTCGGCATTTCCGGTTTCTACCGCATAGGTTAAGCAATTTGCGACAATTTATGTTGGTGGTCAATCGTGGAGGTCCTAGAGATTCCCGTGGCGTTAATTTACCCTCCTTCCGATGACGTTTGATGATTTTACAAACCGTAACCTGCGATGTTCCAACGAAATAGTGGACATTGCTTGTTGACACCCCTTCCTGGTGGAGCACCCGTATCGTTTGCTGTGTAGTCAATGGCGTTGGGACAGCGTTTGGCCTAGGGGACCTCTGTGCCAATTTTGGTTGAAAAATTTACAGCCAACTCTGAGAAATGACCCATAACAATGACATGTTGGACATACGCTTTGGAGAGGGAAATAAGCCAATCAGGGGCTGCCTTTCAAAGCTTAAAACAAAAGGCTAGCTTAATGAATGCATATTCATGCAGCCATTTATTTTACATTGGTAGTTTGGAAACATTATAAAATCATTATTTTTAGTACAAAATGGTCGATTAGCGCACAAACTAGGGAAAAGGAATGAAGTTGGATCTAAAAAAAAATATTCCACCATTATGATCAACAGTGTATCACAATTATGAGTTATTTTGGCATAAATGTAAGGGCCATGACCTTGACCTTTGACCCAATTACCACATCTTATAAGTGTATAGCCTCTTCAAAAGGCCATTCAAACACGATCGCCTTGTTAAAAGGCTAATAAGTGTATAGCTCCTCAAGATACAAATATGTACATACATAAGTTTGATAGTTATTTGTCCACTGGTTCTTGTGATATTGCAGCTACAAGCTATTTTTGCATGATTGTGCGATATCATATAGCTTCAGCTTTAATTGATATCCTTAGTTGCAAGAAATGCCCTCAGATCACGAATTTTAGGTGAAATATTTGCACCTACATCACCCATACCATACACGACACTCTGCAAGAAATACCAGACTTGGCA
>JBAMJV010001017.1:0-107868 GCA_037951105.1 Echinarachnius parma | reverse complement strand
GGGGTAGAGGAACCAAAGTTGCTAAAATGGTGGGCGTGGCCGCCAGGGGGGCCCTGGGGAGGGCACCAAATGTAAAAAATATGTAAATTTTAAACATCTTCTTCTCAAGATCCAGAAGTATGACAGACCTGATATTTCATATTTAGATGCCTCTATTGATGAAGAATGAAAGTTGTTCACAAGATTTTTGTGGGTGGTCCCATAAGGGCCCTGTGGGCGTAACAGTTTTTTTGGGGGCCCTACCATAGGAAATATACATTTTCATCTTCTTCTCCAGAATCAATGATTAGATTCCAACCAACATGGCAGGAATCATCTTTAGGGGTAGAGGAACCAAAGTTGCTAAAATGGTGGGCGTGGCCCCCAGGGGGCCCTGGAGGAGGGCACCAAGTGTAAAAAATATGTAAATTTTAAACATCTTCTTCTCAAGATCCAGAAGTATGACAGACCTGATATTTCATATGTAGATGCCTCTATTGATGAAGAATGAAAGTTGTTCACAAGATTTTTGTGGGTGGCCCCACAAGGGCCCTGTGGGCGTAACAGTTTTTTTTGGGGCCCTACCATAGGAAATATACATTTTCATCTTCTTCTCCAGAACCAATGATTAGATTCCAACCAAACATGGCAGGAATCATCCTTAGGGGTAGAGGAATCGAAGTTGCTAAAATGGTGGGCGTGGCCCTCAGGGGGGCCCTGGGGGAGGGCACCAAGTGTAAAAAATATGTTAATTTTAAATATCTTCTTCTCAAGATCCAGAAGTATGACAGGCCATCGCAGAATGGCCCCATAGGGTCCCTATGTGAGTGGGGTTAATATGCTGAAGTGGTCAGTGGCTGGTGAAATGTGTTAAGCTTTGTCTTATATGTGTGTCTGTCTTTTTTTATGATTCACCCAAACATTATGGTAAATCATAATGTTAGGTACAGGGGATCAAAAGTTATTGATTAAATAGTACATCACATTATAGATTTTGGCATGATTTCAACTGATTTCATATCTTCTGAGGGTGCCAGAGAGAACATGCGCCAGATGTGAATTGATTGACCTCAGGTGAGCGTCGTGCCCCCCTGGGGCTCTTGTTTCTTGATAGATTTGATGAGGGGGCATCCCTCAATAATCCCAGAAAGTCTTATGAAGGAGCAATTTCTAGTTTTCTGTCAATTCTGCTCCCAAACTACGCATTTTTAGTGTACTATATTGATCATTGGGCTAATTAGTTATAATAATTTCAAAGAGTGGGGCTAGTAAACCAGGGTCTAGGGTCCCATTTTTTCTTAATAGATTTGATGAGGGGGCATCCCTCAATAATCCCAGAAAGTCTTATCAAGGAGCAATTTCTAGTTTTTTGTCAATTCTGCTCCCAAACTACGCATTTTCAGTGTATATATTGATCATTGGGCTAATTAGTTATAATAATTTAAAAGAGTGGGGCTAGTAAACCAGGGTCTAGGGTCCCATTTTTTTCTTGATAGATTTGATGAGAGGGCATCCCTCAATAATCCCAGAAAGTCTTATGAAGGAGCAATTTCTAGTTTTCTGTCAATTCTGCTCCCAAACTACGCAATTTCAGTGTATATCGATCATTGGGCTAATTAGTTATAATAATTTAAAAGAGTGGGGCTAGTAAACCAGGGTCTAGGGTCCCATTTTTTTCTTGATAGATTTGATGAGGGGGCATCCCTCAATAATCCCAAAAAGTCTTATCAAGGAGCAATTTCTAGTTTTCTGTCAATTCTGCTCCCAAACTACGCATTTTTAGTGTGCTATATGATCATTGGGCTAATTAGTTATAATAACTTCAAAGAGTGGGGCTAGTAAACCAGGGTCTAGGGTCCCATTTTTTTCTTGATAAATTTGATGAGGGGGCATCCCTCAATAATCCCAGAAAGCCTTATCAAAGAGCAATTTCTAGTTTTCTGTCAATTCGGCTCCCAAAGTACGCATTTTCAGTGTATATCGATCATTGGGCTAATTAGTTATAATAATTTCAAAGAGTGGGGCTAGTAAACCAGGGTCTAGGGTCCCATTTTTTTCTTGATATATTTGATGAGGGGGCATCCCTCAATAATCCCAGAAAGTCTTATCAAGGAGCAATGTCTAGTTTTTTGTCAATTCTGCTCCCAAACTACGCATTTTCAGTGTATATATTGATCATTGGGCTAATTAGTTATAATAATTTCAAAGAGTGGGGCTAGTAAACCAGGGTCTAGGGTCCCATTTTTTTCTTGATATATTTGATGAGGGGGCATCCCTCAATAATCCCAGAAAGTCTTATCAAGGAGCAATTTCTAGTTTTCTGTCAATTCGGCTCACAAACTACGCATTTTCAGTGTATATCGATCATTGGGCTAATTAGTTATAATAATTTCAAAGAGTGGGGCTAGTAAACCAGGGTCTAGGGTCCCATTTTTTTCTTGATAGATTTGATGAGGGGGCATCCCTCAATAATCCCAGAAAGTCTTATGAAGGAGCAATTTCTAGTTTTCTGTCAATTCTGCTCCCAAACTACGCATTTTTAGTGTACTATATTGATCATTGGGCTAATTAGTTATAATAATTTCAAAGAGTGGGGCTAGTAAACCAGGGTCTAGGGTCCCATTTTTTTCTTGATAGATTTGATGAGGGTGCATCCCTCAATAATCCCAGAAAGTCTTATCAAGGAGCAATTTCTAGTTTTTTGTCAATTCTGCTCCCAAACTACGCATTTTCAGTGTATATATTGATCATTGGGCTAATTAGTTATAATAATTTAAAAGAGTAGGGCTAGTAAACCAGGGTCTAGGGTCCCATTTTTTTCTTGATAGATTTGATGAGAGGGCATCCCTCAATAATCCCAGAAAGTCTTATGAAGGAGCAATTTCTAGTTTTCTGTCAATTCTGCTCCCAAACTACGCAATTTCAGTGTATATCGATCATTGGGCTAATTAGTTATAATAATTTAAAAGAGTGGGGCTAGTAAACCAGGGTCTAGGGTCCCATTTTTTTCTTGATAGATTTGATGAGGGGGCATCCCTCAATAATCCCAAAAAGTCTTATCAAGGAGCAATTTCTAGTTTTCTGTCAATTCTGCTCCCAAACTACGCATTTTTAGTGTGCTATATGATCATTGGGCTAATTAGTTATAATAACTTCAAAGAGTGGGGCTAGTAAACCAGGGTCTAGGGTCCCATTTTTTTTCTTGATAAATTTGATGAGGGGGCATCCCTCAATAATCCCAGAAAGCCTTATCAAGGAGCAATTTCTAGTTTTCTGTCAATTCGGCTCCCAAAATACGCATTTTCAGGGTATATCGATCATTGGGCTAATTAGTTATAATAATTTCAAAGAGTGGGGCTAGTAAACCAGGGTCTAGGGTCCCATTTTTTTCTTGATATATTTGATGAGGGGGCATCCCTCAATAATCCCAGAAAGTCTTATCAAGGACCAATTTCTAGTTTTCTGTCAATTCGGCTCACAAACTACGCATTTTCAGTGTATATCGATCATTGGGCTAATTAGTTATAATAATTTCAAAGAGTGGGGCTAGTAAACCAGGGTCTAGGGTCCCATTTTTTTCTTGATAAATTTGATGAGGGGGCATCCCTCAATAATCCCAGAAAGTCTTATGAAGGAGCAATTTCTAGTTTTCTGTCAATTCTGCTCCCAAACTACGCATTTTTAGTGTACTATATTGATCATTGGGCTAATTAGTTATAATAATTTCAAAGAGTGGGGCTAGTAAACCAGGGTCTAGGGTCCCATTTTTTTCTTGATAGATTTGATGAGGGGGCATCCCTCAATAATCCCAGAAAGTCTTATCAAGGAGCAATTTCTAGTTTTTTGTCAATTCTGCTCCCAAACTACGCATTTTCAGTGTATATATTGATCATTGGGCTAATTAGTTATAATAATTTAAAAGAGTGGGGCTAGTAAACCAGGGTCTAGGGTCCCATTTTTTTCTTGATAGATTTGATGAGAGGGCATCCCTCAATAATCCCAGAAAGTCTTATGAAGGAGCAATTTCTAGTTTTCTGTCAATTCTGCTCCCAAACTACGCAATTTCAGTGTATATCGATCATTGGGCTAATTAGTTATAATAATTTCAAAGAGTGGGGCTAGTAAACCAAGGTCTAGGGTCCCATTTTTTTCTTGATAGATTTGATGAGGGGGCATCCCTCAATAATCCCAGAAAGTCTTATCAAGGAGCAATTTCTAGTTTTCTGTCAATTCTGCTCCCAAACTACGCATTTTTAGTGTACTATATGATCATTGGGCTAATTAGTTATAATAACTTCAAAGAGTGGGGCTAGTAAACCAGGGTCTAGGGTCCCATTTTTTTCTTGATAAATTTGATGAGGGGGCATCCCTCAATAATCCCAGAAAGTCTTATCAAGGAGCAATTTCTAGTTTTCTGTCAATTCTGCTCCCAACCTACGAATTTTTCAGTGTACTATATCGATCATTGGGCTAATTAGTAATAATAATTTAAAAGAGTGGGGCTAGGAAAACGGCCCAGAGTCCCACATTCGTATACATTAACTGATGTGCACGATGAGGGGCTCACCCCACCCCCCCCCCCCCCCCACCCCCCATCGGATCCCTGCAAAGGTTTTCTAGGAGCAACTAATATAATATGTTTTGAGTGAGTACATTTAACGAGTAGGGCTAGTAAAACGGGACCTATTATAATATGTAGACTGGGCCAGGGACACATTTTAGTTGCCCAATCAAATTAGTGAGGGGGCATCCCCAAGAGAGCCTTCCAAATCCCGCCCCATTTTCAGAAATGCTGATCACTCATAGGCGGCCAGCGCTATAGGCAGCTGCCATGTACGTACGTACGTAGCATACAACTCCCAACTGTGTATCCGATATATGGTTTGCTATTGTTGGCTAGATCCTTATTGTTGGCTCGCTTATTGTTGGCTGGCTTATTGTTGGCTAGCTTGACACAGGCGGTGACGGCACTGACTGTGCATGCATGCTGCATCGATATGTAATGGTACTGTAACTGGGGAGATCCCCGACGCGTCGCCGACCGGCCACTGATATGCACATACAACTACCATCTCGTAGTATGCGTATATCGTAGGCTGAGTGAGCCGAGACGGGAGTGAGATCGACAAAGATATATACACAAAACGCCAGTCAACATACCGTAATTCAATTACCGGTACTTCTAAACTATGCTTTATGAATTCGTCGATCGTCAGATTTGATTGCAAATCGAGGAAATTAAAGGTAATTAGCAAATAAATGATTACTTACCGCGACCATCGAGCGGAAGAGATTGTGAATCTACGTTCGCAAGCCCTGCAAGTCAAGGCCAGCCAGGGGCTTACTGTGTAAGTGGTCTAGAATAGGGTTGAGATTAACCTATCCAGGCGCCGTACAGCGCTGATTACAGTTAGGGTGAGATGTTCTTGGTTTCTTATTGATCATCATTTCTTCAAGAGAGTAGAAGATAATTCCTTGTTGCAGTATAAAAAAGACAGTGTTCATAAATAAGATTACTGTCTCTTTGACTTTGTGTCAGTCAGCCGTAATTATACATCGACTTCATCGACAATGAACACGGACTATAAATAATAAAAACAAAAGAGAGATAATAAGCATGAGTCTTGATTAAGATTACAACATAACGTAGTCCTCTACTAGTACTAGTCTAACGTAAATTAACGTACAGTAACAGTGGACGTGAAGTTTATTTGGAATTTTACAAACATATCTTGACTGAAACAAATTTTGATTGAAAAGATGTGCACCATGAAATATATAATTCATAAATGTGGAAAACAAAACAAAATATTGTAATTTTGCTGAAAAGGCACAAAAAGGAAAATCATCCTGAGGCTGAGGGCTGAGCTCTAGAGACTGAATGGTAAATAACATAGTCAAGTCTAGATCGACAAATCTATCGCTTTCATGGCCTCTTTGACATTATTATTGTCATTTTCACTGTCGGCATGTACAACTCGACAAATTAAATATAATTCTATAATGCCTTATAAATGATGATTTAAATTGATTAGATTTTATGTATTGCCATGCATTGGTGTGTGACGCAGTTAGGGCTTAAGCTCCTTCGTCCCTAACCTGACTAGGTGCCGTGCGTAGTCGCACACCGCTGATTATAGTTACTTTGTCCCTGACTTGCAGTTGCAGGGGTGGGTGTATGAAGTATTCCTAACAGAAACGGTATCAATGCCAGGAACGCTTCAAACCTTACATTTAATCCAAGCCTTTGGTATACAATTTATATTATTATTAAATAACAAAATAATTAAATTTGTTAGCCTTTTGTCATTTATTTATCTAGAGATTTGTTAAAGCTCGAAGTCAAACAAGTAGCCACAGTCTTGTTACAAATACAAGATGTCCATGTCCATGTCAGATGAGCATCGTAGGATCCTGGAGAAGATTGCTCCAGACCTCCTCAAAGACCTTAATGTCAATGATGTCATTCCCCAGCTCATGGCAGATGGAGTCCTAACTAGGGATGATGAAGAGAGGGTGAACAGCAAAGCCACATCAAGAGATAAGGTAACCAATCTTCTTGTAACATTTGTGTATGTCTTTGACTCGGCATGATCTGAGCACTGTTCAAGCTCCAATAATATTTTGTTTTTCTCCACCCCAACTATTACTGTTATATATCCACTAATTGTATAATGATTATACTTGTATGTATTTCCTTTATTAATTCATTTATTCATTCATTCATTCATTCATTCATTCATTCATTCATTCATTCATTCATTCATTCATTCATTCATTCATTCATTCATTCATTCATTCATTCATTCATTCATTCATTCATTCATTCATTCATTCATTCATTCATTCATTCATTCATTCATTCATTCATTCATTCATGTACATTCATATTCACCCATTCATTCTTCCAAGTCCAAACCATCCACCCAACTATCCTCCCATCCATCCAACTATCCACCAATACACCCAACCAGACATCTACATGTATATCCACCCATCAATCCATCCATCCATCCATCCATCCATCCACTCGTCCACTTATCCAACAATTCATAGTTTCATACATCCATCTGTCCACCTACCCATCCATCTATTCCAACTACTGTTCATCCATCCGTCATCTATCCATTAATTTTTCCATAGGCCTGTCCATTGATTGATTAATTCATTAATTTGATATTAATTCATTAATTGAAAAATTCATTAGTGTTTACAATTATCCATACTTGATTATGAAATTTCTAATTGATTGATCAATTCATTTATCAATTGACTGATTGATGAATTAATATATTAATTTATTATTACCCCAAAATACCCAATTTTACAAGCCGTGGCTTTTACGGTGTATTCCTTGATCACTTTTATATTTGTACCCCAATTGTTGCATTTTAGTGGAATATTAAAGTTGACATACAGTCTACAAACAATATCTGCTAATGTTCAGCATACTTCAAAGTGATGCCATGTGAAATTTCAGACCTACAGTGCCTTGCATAAGAAAGTTACAAGCAGTCACACACACCCTATAGATGCACTTTGTTGCACTAATGGATGTAACGCTCATAACGGACTGACACAAAAAAAATGTCTCACAGAAACTACCTTTATAAGTGTTCCTAATGTTAGATTCAATCCAACTGTTTCGTATTTGATTTGCAGTTATTCTCAAACACAATTACCAATACATGGGACTTGTATCATTCCTAACGGTTTGGCTATGGCAATGGATTACAATGATTTTGTTCTTCCCTTCGGACACGATGTGTTATGAGCGTGACACCGTTTTTCTTCGCGGCTTACCCGTAAAGGGAAACCATGAATAGCATAAATTATTATCTTGTTAGAAAATCATGAACCACTACTCTCGCGATATCGATATATCACACTCAATATCACTCCTCAAGAAAAGAGACAATGAGACAAACATTTGCTTTATTCACATGTAACATCTTGGGGGTGAAAAACAAGATTTTTTCAAATCATTCTCAAGTCCACAGAAGTCGGAAGTAATTGTCAAAGTTGGTCCTCACAGCTTCTACTGGTCCCTGTGTGTGGATATATACACGAGTCTCTTCTCTAACCTTGTGTCATTTTTTGATTTTTTGTTGTTGAATTTTTTAAATGTGCAACATACTGGGTACCCAGTATCTGAGCATATACATTGTATTGTTTTAATTTTTGAATAAATAAATAAATGAAACAAAAAATGAATTAATTCATTTACTCAGGTTGCTGCCCTACTAGCCATCATACCCTGCAGAGGGGCCGGTGCCTACTTGGCCTTCCAGAATAGTCTGCTGGGGACGGATGGATCTAAGCATCTCTACCAGGCCATGAAGTGTCTTGAGCAAGAAATGTCACTAGATTTGCTTTCAAACAAGATGTCAAAAGTTCAGCTGCCTGACACCCGAGGTAGTTAATTGAAAGTGAATATTACATATATCCATAGAATATCTCTATATCAATCAAAGATATTTTTGAGTACTGCTAATGTCGAGCCTTGATTATGTCTTTACAGTGCCTTATATGATTGATTTATCATCTCAAAGCACTCATTCTTCTTGACTTACCTTATGGGCAATTCCAAGCAAACATTGACATAACCACTGATTTTCCAAATTCATCAAATCGTAACATATTTGGTATCAAATGAAAGCTAAAAGATTGAACTATTCAAAAATGCATTATGTTCCCAAAAAAATTATCGTAATCTGTTATTTCATTGTAATTAATTAGCATAAATTAATTTTCAATTATTTTCAAAAAATGTACTTTGAAATATTAAAGGGATCTAGTAACTTTGTTGGCATGTGCAAAAAGTGATGAATGGTTGATGCAATGTATAGTGTTGTTATCTCATATGTCCACAGGGTATTGTGTGAAAATTTCAAGTCAAATGGACATTGCATGGCCAAGTAATGAGCGAAAATGCAAAGTGATATTGGGTGATATTCACTAACTCACTGCATTCACTTTGTACAGGGATGAAAAACTCGCCCGTAGTTTTTCTTATCTGAATACTTCGATCGTACATGTCTTTGTAACGAAAGGGAAATTTGAAAAACCGAAACCGGTCCCGTGATTTTATTGTTAATACGAATACAACAAGGTATAAGGGAACCGCCTTTAAGCTTAAAACAACTGCAAAAATGAGTTTTCATAAAATTTTCTTTCAGTGCTAGTAAGATCATTACTTCAATTTAGCAGATAAATATCAATTTCAGAATGTTCGCTCTTTGTTCTGCTTCAGTGACTGTCTCATTTATAGTCAGCAATATGTCACGGTGTTACCCTAAAAACAGATATTTTTAATATATCTGGAAAAATATGAATGGGAATGAAATGATTTTTTGTTTCTTCTTCATTAGCCCATAGGGCTACATTATGGATGCTAAATAGCAGCATTATCTTTTACCGCTAATCAATCTAAGCAATAACAATTTCACTTTGGTCACGGCGTTACTTTTTGGGTAACGCTGTGACGCTACCTCATGGATCTCCATTGACATAATACAGTAGACATAATCAAATAATGAAAGAAGTTTTTTTTAGATATACTCCGGCATTGCTCGCTTTAATTATATGAATAGGATCAGTTGATAATGTTTCCATCACAAAGTTACCCGAGTCATCCGCACGGCGCCTGGCATATTCGCATTCAAAATCCATGAATGTCACTGATTACTATGATACAAAATCCCCCAAAATGAACAAATCATAATTTATATGGGTTTGAGGTTACCTAATTTCAAATTCTTTGACGTCAAGTAGACAGTTTTCCACCTCCAAAATACATGATTCGATTGATAAATACTAGTACCCAAATTTCGCAAAATAACCTAGAATTTGGACGGAAAAGACGATCGCGGGGATCCGGGGTATATCATGTACAATTCAGAGGTCACAGCGTTACCATCACAGTGTTACCATGCACAGATATGTTTATGATATCATATTTCCTATGAGCATTGGATTTTTTCTACATTTTTATTTGGATGTTCTACCTTGTGACAAAATTGCAAAATGTTCCTGTAGTTCACAGAGTTTGCTTAGTTTCTTACCATGTAAGAAACCCTTGTCCGTTTACCATCACGGTGTTACCGCAGATATTGATATTCATAATTCATAATTTATTGGGAATTTTGACTTTCTTTCCTATTGTAAATAATTGGTAGGATGCATATCAAAAGTTGGTTCTGGACATTTATATTTTATGAGTTATTTGGACTTTCATTGTGAGAAACACCCTCCGACCGTCACGGTGTTACCTTGGAATTGCCTGTAACCTTTTTTGCAACTCGAGTATTATTTCCATTTGTTTTTCCATAGGAGGATCAAAGGATGAGGTTGACTCGGGTACCAAAACTCAAACTGTGAAGCCTTTTGTAAGCCAGCCACAACCCGCGAAAGGTAATATTCTACAGAAGATAAAAGTTAAGTCTCTCTACAGAGTGTTTTGAAAAAGCGGAACCCAACTTTGTCCAGTGATATCTCATGTAATAGTATACAACTAACGAATGGGCTTCTTGTGATAGTCAAATCTATTACCGAGGTAATAGATTGCCTATCACAATCAAGCACATTAGTTAGTTGTTTTATATCATTCACCAATATCACGGATTGTGTTCATCTTATAGCAAAATAAGTGAAAATCTCTTCAATATTTCATAAAATCGCTTGTAAATTTTGACATAAAAGTCAATCGACATTGATGAAGCCAGTATGAGCCTCCAGAACCATGGCGCATCTAATACGCTTAAAGTCATTGTTTTTTTGAGCATACAATCACAAAGACGCAAAACTGAGTGCGTACCAACGCGCTGGCAGTTGCACACATACGCGATGAATGCGTGCTAGCGCTCCCACGGATGTGCTTATTGGCTGTCTTGGCGTTCTTCTTCCTGACCTAGATAAGTGTTAGTTTTTATTAACAAGGGCAATCACGTGACTAGAACGTGTGCGCCATAGAGTACTGCACAAATTTGATCGCGTGTGCATTTTGCTAAAACACATGATCTATGGGACGAGCGCGTAACAAACTTTTAGTGTTAATTTTTACTAACAAGCCGGTCACGTGATTGCGCGGGGATTGCGCGTGTTGTCCAAAACTATCATTTGTCAAATTCAATGGTAAAACGATCTTATGAGGGATATAAATATTATTATATTTATTGCAATATGTCATTAGAAAGATAATTTATTCAATTCATATGATACCCAAAGTTGTAATGATTGAGCTTGTGATCTTTGAACTGCAACCATTTGAAATTAGCTATGCCAAAATTTCATACATTCCAGAATGCACTTGTTAAGGACCCTTCTGTCCTTACGGCTAACCACTGTGACTCTTGGACCCACCTCCAGTTAAATTCTGGAGGATTAAACTACCAAGTACCAAATCATTACACTGAATTACAGCTATAGGCCTATTAAAAGGTCTGGTATTAAATAATTTGATTTAGAAAACAAATATTTTGAACAATGGCATGCAACTTTATTCATAGTAGTATAGTATTACATTTATCTAATGATTGATACCATGGTTAATTCAAGGACGGAGTACTGCATGAACTTTTTGGTCTTCATCTAAGGTAAAATGAGATCTAGGGGGAGAGCTTGACTATGCACAGGACCAGCCCTAGTTCCACTGATCTATAGATATGCTTAGATAATCCTTTATGGTTGAATGAGTTAGAGCCAATGGTCCGAATTACCATGGTAAAAGTCGCTGGTCCGTAATTGAGCCCCTGGGTCCTGTATATATACTTGTTCTGTGATATATTTTTTCCTCTTGATGAAGATTCTTGCAAGGATTGTAAGTTCAGACCCTGATTGAGTCTTACTAAATAATACTGGTTTTCATTAGTAGATGTAAAACAATTTTCATAATTTTGTTCTTTGATTATATTTTGTTTCTCATTTTCTTTGCGTTAGGAAATTATGTACCGCAAGGTGCAGGATCAGACCTGATAGATGGCTCCTCAGTTGGAGGATCAGTTGGAAGTCAAGTCTTAGAATCAGAAGCAGCCATTAATATTACGCCTGCCATAATGAACGCTCCACCCTCTCAGCTATCCAGTCTATGTTCTGGTAGGTCTTTCTCAATTGACTTCTAGTAAGGGATCCCTGAGATATGGGAAGGACCTTTATTCCAGGATACAAATAGAAAAGGTGGACACTCATGTATATGGTGTCAATGGTATACAGTGTACCCAATAATTATTTGGACACCTTGAACAAATCACTTTAATTTAAATGATGCTAGAACAAATTTTGAAGAAAATGTTTGGTAAAAAGCTGCCTAAAATTCATTGTATGTGTTTATTAGATGCTGCTGTGTTGAAATCAAGATAAAATATAAGACCATTTTTGAAAAATTATCAAAATAGTTTAATAGTTTCCTATTTTTCAGGGTGTCCAAATAATTGTTGGTTACACTGTATGTGTTCCTTCAAAAGATTCAGAGCTGATAGCTATTCTATAGGTATTTGAAGTTGTATCTGACAGTAGGGGTTCGGTAGCCGCTCTAAAGGATTGCCAAATAATTTCCCCCATTCTCTTACTGCTTCACATGTTCCGCAGCTGTGTGTGTAGCATTCATTGAACAGGCTAGATTTTTGCCTAGACTAGCCGGTACCAAGAGCTCCAGTGGTTGAATCGAGACCCGCTCTCAAGGCCCATTTTTGCACTCAACTTGCTAATCCATTAGTTCAGTTGACTGATATGTGGTAATGCATTTCCATGAATTGACTTTTAAATTTCACGAATGAGTGATGATTTCTCGAGGGAAATTTGGGGGATATTGTGTATATAATTATATGCTTCTATTTAAAATCATAGTTTTAATTGGATGTCAAGATTTTGAATGTTGAAAATCAATTCTTGGTCCTTTTTTCTCAGATCAGCAAAGTGAAGGCTCTGACATCAACTACAGCATCCTGCCTCTCAGTGTCCCAGTGAGGCGTAATAAGTCCAGGTACGATATCTTCCTGTACTACACCAAGAAGACCTCGCATGTGGCCACCCTGACACGAATCATGGACGATCATCATTGGAGATGGGTCTCCGAGGACACTGCCCCTCTCGGGTGGCCAAGGACCAACTTCATCGAGAAGGTACTCAAGGAGGGCACACCTGTGGTGGTGGTGCTGCTCTCTGGAGAGGATATGGAGAAGGACAGTGATCACAATATGAACATGTTCTTCCGGAAGTTCAACAAGGATAGGACACCCATTGTAATCGCTCTTGACCACGCTCCCAAGCATCCTCTACCACTGCCAGTGGATGCTCTGATGACAGCTGACATCAATGATGAAGACTTTAAGAGAAGATTCAAAGAGAGCATTGAAGGAGTTATCGGTGTGGTGCAAAAAGGAGTCTAAAAAGTGTCTTTAGGCTCTTGTTGCCAGGTTTGTTGTCTATGTCACAAGAGTTCTATGTCTATGTGGTTTTTCATACTGTGGATGCAATGGGGTGGGGGTTAGGGGGCTGCAGCCCCCCAAGAGTTAAAGAAAGAAAAGCAATATTGGGAAAATAATCATTACTCGAACGCTCACCACCATTAAGGGGTATAGAGGGCGCTACACAAAATAATGAAGATAGTGAAAAACTGAGTGTCAAATTTTAAAGAGCATACAATTTTAATGAATCAATAAACTTGATTTAATTAAAATCGGTTATGGCTGAAATATCCATAAACATAACCATTTGTGATAATTGTGGGCCCCACAACTATTCGATAATTTTGAACCAGCCATTAAAAAAATGTAAAAATGCTTCCTCTTTTCAAAAATGTACAAAAGAGGTTTTTAAATAGTTGTTGATTATCTCTCTATCTGATCAATATTTCAACAAAACATCAAATGCACAATATTTTATTTTAAATGGTTGAAACCAATGAGTTTTTTTAACGATAACAGGCTTTTTTACTTAGTCATTTGTAATTTTTCATTCCTTTCGAGCATGGTGAAGTTATAACTATTAGTTTGTAATGTAATTGTGTACTCTCTTTACTTACACATAACAGAACAGGTATGCAGGGAGGCTTAAGTTGATTGCTTGAGAAAAACCGTACCTTTCTACAAACAAAAATATGAACAGAAAAAGCAGTCTATTGTAAAGTATCGAAAACGATACATATTCTGCACAGACATTAGTCTTTAGTATTGTGGGCTAGTGCTGAAGTGGTAGAATGCTAAATGGACAGGTGGACTTTCTAGTATACAGCTTGATATGTGTAAACCATGACGTGATTGTCCCATTAGCTTGTCTTCCACCATCGTGGTGATCAATTTTATCATTTTTGTTTCCGTATCGACCACATTCTTATCAGTTTTATTACTACTGTCAACAATCCCATGCTGTGTTTACTTCCCTCAAGGCCCAGAGAGATTAACTGCCCTGGTTCCTGCCCTCTATGCTCTGCTCATATCTCAGTTGGCATTGCAACCAACTAATAATACATTCCAGAGCCAGGGCTTTACCATGGTCTCCCCCTCTCCTCCTTTAGTAGATTATGCAGTTCATTCTCTGTACTCTCTGCTAATCCTCTGCTGAGACATTAGCGCCCAGGGGCTAGAGATAAGAAGTGCCAACTCTGATAAAATGTACTGGATGCAAGCTTGAATGCTCAAAAATCACTACCGCTCCTCAGCCCTCCAGGAGTGGTATTCAGGTAGCGATAGAATTACCTAATGCAGGGCTATTTCTTGCTAGTAAAAATAATTTTCTCTCAATTTTTGGTGGCCTGAAATTTTTCTACCAATTATAAGAAATTTGAGTTTGTACTGCCGTATTTGTATTGCTTGTTTAAAAGATGAATTCATACTCTTTCGTTCGATACCAAGTTTAACTGTAACAGTTGATGAGGTTTGAACTGGAAATTTTATCATGTTGTCATTGTCAGTTTGAACAAAAATTACCGGATCAGGCCACTAAAATTTGACTTTTATACCACTTTACTGGTCCAACATCGATTTGTACTGGCCTAGAGCAATCAGGCAAGTGCTAGTGTTGAGCCCTTTATGTAAAGTACTTTGAAACGAATTGATAAACACATTGGCCCGAATTATCATCAGTGGCTCAACTTAAGTCCGTCCTAAAAAGACTTAGACTACCAGTAACCAGTTAAACGGCTTCGCACCTGTGAACCCATTGATTGTCGCTTTTCGCCACCAGAGATATTCTAATTGTTTCCTTTCATTATCCAGTCAATCCCTTGAGTTCTGCTTATAGGCATCGGGACATTGGGCCGCTTGAAATTCAAGTCATAGTATAGTCAGTCATCAGCCAAATTGCGTCCTGGATCATCCAGGACATTGTATTACTGGTATATGAAATGGCAAGCAGCCCTTTGTCCTAATTCCTGAGCAGAACTAGAGGTATCTCTGGTGGCAAATGGCAACAATTAATGGGTCTGCAGGTGCAAAATGGTTTAACTGGTTACCGGTAGTCTTTGTCTTTTTAGTCCAGACTAAAGTTGATCCACTAGCTGATGAGAATTAGGGCCAATATGTTGTTTCCAATTGCTAAATGTTCAACAAAACTATTTTACAATCATTTGAATGAACATAAAAAATGGGAACACCAATGCATGTAAAAGAAGAATTTTACTCTGAAAGCTGCCACATCTTGCTTGAATATCAGTGGCATAGATTAGGTTTGGGGGGGGGGGGGTAGGTTGGATGAAAAAAATAAAACAAGAAGAAAACAAAAATACATAAAGTGTGCACCCAAAATGTGCATGCCCCTTATCAGTCTGACCATGTTAGGCTACTGCTTAATATGATCTTCTGGTTTTAGTTTTTTTCTACATGAGCCCCCCCCTCCCCCCCCCCCCCCTAAAAAAAATGAACAAAATGAATTTATGACATAGATAAATAATTAAATACATATATTATATAACAAATTAGTAAATACAAATTATGTTGGAAAGTATGTTATTATAACATTTCTATTCAAACCAAGAACTGCCTTTAGTTGAAATGCAAATATTTTCTACATTAATGGTTTAAGATTTGTAGCTTTTTTCAAAGTGCCTCAAACTTTTGTGTATGTTTGTTTGATGGCCACAAAAATCCTGTATGAAATACAATAGTATCTTTTTTGTTCATGAGGTTGAAGCCCGGGGGGGCACTCGAATTATTTTTTGACGGGGGTGTGCCGCACGGAAATCTGAAATAGGGGTGTTAAGAGCTGACTACAAGCACAAAATATAGGGTCTTTGGAGCTACAAAAACCCTGAAACGGGAGTTAAGGGGACTAAGGAGCAGACTAAAACTACCAAATACGGGCAAAATACATGAACTTGGAGCTACCAAAGACCTAGGGAAACCCTAAATGGTGGTCAAGGAGCTGACTAGAAGAAGAATAATGGACTTGAGGCTACTCAACTACCTAGCCAAGTCATTCCGGGGGTTTATGGAGCGGCAATTTTTGAAAATCGGGTATCTTTGGAGCGGCAATCGGGTGTCATTACGTTTCACTAAGTTAGCCGTGATCTCCACCACGGTGGAAATCAACTCAACCATTTTAATAGCTTTCGTCAACATTCCATGCCCTGTTAACTGCCCCCCCGAGACCTAGTGGTATTATAGAGATAATCTCCTCCGGTTACACGCAGTAAACCGATAAGAACGGTGTAAACGGTGATAAAATTCTACTAGAGGCACGAATCTCTCAACCTCTCCTCAGGCCTGAGAAGCGGATATTTTCTAACTTGGGTGAAACGTAATGTGAAAACGGGGTTCTTTTAAGCGGCACATACCCGTCTCACATTATACATGAGTGCCCCCCCCCCCCCCCCCCCCCCCCCCCCGGGGGTTGAAGCTTATAACTTTTTAATTATATTTTGATCCACATTGCAATCTCTGACCATTCCTTAGGAAGTTTTGTACTTAATTTTTGTTCTAAACAAAAAAGCCCCCCCCCCCCCACATTGGCTTGTCAATAATGTTTTTTTTTGTATAATTATAGAATATAGAATATATGTTGATAGCTGGACATTTTCCCAGAAAAGTATTTAATAAGAAAGTGTAAGTCATCTTTTCCAAACGAATGCAATATTGGATTTTAACTGAAATATAAAGTGTTGTGTACTTAAAAATTAAAAAAATTAAACATTCTTCACACTGTCACCTTTTCAGTAGTAGGCATTTTATCAACAAATTTGAAACTATGAAATTCAAACCTCGTGTTCACCACTTGAAAATGGAATTTTAAAAACGAATACAATAATGTGAGAATTTTTCTGCAATAAAATTCATAATATCAATGTGTTTAGTATCTAGCATACTACTGATAATTATGATAATAATACTAGTGACAAATTCTGGTCACTAAAGAATCTATTTTTATATCTTTTTACAGCTAATATGTGTACCTTTTTTACTACACATATCAAATTTATTGTAAATTCATGTGTAGGGGTTTTTATCAATTGTGTGTGTATGTCAACATTTATCAGTACTTGCATTACTATGTGTCTTGTACTATTTTTACTCAGATTTCAATTTGTATATTTCCTTCCACTTTGGGGTTGAATATTTTGTTAAACTTTGGGAAAGTGTGCTGTATATCTAAAACACAAAGTTGAATTGATTATTCCATTAGAGTTTACTTAAATAGTCATATATCAAACACTTTGGCTTGTAAGGTATATATAAAAGTATGGCACAAATCAATGAGATAAATGTTGCTTGTAAGTATCGGTAATCAATGAGATGTTTGTTATAGTTCCAATAGGATTCAATCACTCAACAATAATAATGAATATTTAAGAAGTAGAAACCAGCTCTGGCAAAATCAGGGTCTTGTTAGCAACTCATGTTTAGCAGAAATTTGCATTTATTATAACATGTCAGCAAAAATTGATGTAAACATAGCTATCTCAATTTGTTTTAAAATGAATTTGGTATCAATTTAAACCTATAGGTGAAGAATTCTTCCCATTGCTAAAAAAGCTTGATTTTTGCCAATACACAGTATTGAGGTGCTCAGGGTACATATAGAAGAATGGAATGAGAACTACAAATTTAGAGCAGCTGAACATAGCGGAGGGAGAGGAGAGGAGTATAAGACAAATATGATATTATTATTAGTCCAATTTTAAATAAAATATGTATATTTTTGCAGGGGCGTCGATCCGTTTTTGCGATTGGGGGGGCGAAATTTGAAAAATTTTCCAGAGTGACCACTGAGAGAGCTAAAAGCCCCACATTGGCATGCCCGGAAGTTTTTATTATGCGCTCATTGAAAGTGTCTTGATGGCTCAAAGATCTGACTTTGGGGGGCACCCACATTTGGGGACAATAATGGGGGTCCAGGGGGCGGAGCCCCCAGAAGCTTTTAGATTTCAGACATTTGCAACTCCTATCATGGGTGTTAAAATTGTATAAAATAGTGAACATACTCGTAACTTATTTTTAAAGGGCATAGCGAGGAAAAGATTGAGCCTTGCATGAGATGGATCCACGACTCCACGTGATCCTGTATACTATAGAGCCATCGATATAGTCTAGGGCATTGGGCTCCCATGAAACTAAGCAAGGTTCGTCAACAACTTCTCAAAAGTGGAGGGGAGACATTGCGAGGAAGCGAAGCGACCGAGCGGGGGAGGGTGTGGGAGGGGGTGTCCCCCTCCCACAGTAGGGAGCTTTTGTATTTTTGGGCGTGAAATTGTGCGATTTGGTGCACACCTGAGACAGAAATTGCACGTAATAATGAAGTATGGAACCAAACATACATTATGACAAAGGGAGGGGGACAATCTCCTCCACTTTCAAATGTGGGGGGACATGATATTCCAATTTGAATCGCGTTCAGCGCATATGGACCGAATTGACTGAAAGATATATTTCAGATTATTTTATTTTCTGTGACGGTGTGCTATCTATAGATGAGGGTTTAATAAACTTTGTTTGAGGTGTGTGTTTGAGAAATTACACTGCCCAACACATTTCGAAAGGTGAGTTCTCGCAACCCAAATGAAACTTGCAATATGAGAAACTGTACGCGCGAAGCGCGCGGCAAAAAAGAGATTTACAGTCCTTTTCAAACTAAAAAACGGCTATTTTGAAGATTAATTATTGATAAATGTGTCTTTCCCCTCTTTGGGATTATATCACTCGATTTTTTTCTTCCTCATTTTCGGAATTATTGGGGGGGGCGAAATGATACGTTCGCTCCCCCCAATATTTTCATTGGGGGGGCGACCGCCCCCCCCTGCCCCCCCAGGATCGACGCCCCTGTATTTTTGGTCCAAGGAAAAACTGTCTTGAGTATGAGTTGGTAAATAATTCCATTAGTTATCCAGTGTATAGTCGTTTTTAATCAAGCACAAGCTGTAACAAATTTGAGCACAGATTTTAATTGCAGTGGAACCTCATTATAACGAGGTCCTTTGGACTATACACTACCTTGTTATATCAGGATGAAAAAACAGCAACGAATATAATGAGCTGGGAGCAGCAAAATAACCATGGTTTGTTATCGTAGCTTTTTATAATGAGGTTGTATAAATAACAATAGGACACTCACATTATAACACAAAAAAACGAAACATTGGGACAAATGGTAAGTGGAAGATCTTGTTTGTTATAACAAAGGCTGCCAACCAAAATGTAAGAATATCAAAGCCTAGGGACATTTAATTAATTAATAAATTACTTTGCTATAATTATGGCGAGAGTTGGCCATGTGTAGATTAAAGTGTATGTGATATACTTTGTATCATGATTAATGAATAGTATGATTATTTTCATAACATTTATATGATCAGTTGTACTATCTTGAAATAAAGACATCTGAAAACAAGATTATTGGTGCAATTGCTTTTTTTTTCTTCTTCAAACCAGTCTATATAATGTGCTGGTGGCAATGGATTTGTAGGTGTTGCATATAGTTAATAGTTTTCTAATAGTCAGTATCATTTTAGCATTATGATAACAAATAAATGGATATTGATGAGTGAAATCATGATGCACACAAATTAGCTAAAAGTAAAGGGAAGAGATTCCACACTTCCTCTAGATTGCAATGTTAGGTACATGTATACCATTGTAACATTGATTAAGACATCAATAATTTAAAGAGAATACTTATAAACATTAATTGCCATATACAGCAATTCATTAGGTATTTAAAGGTACCGTTGAGTATTGTTATTTCCCAAAGTGAACCCTGATATTTTTTCTGAGATAATGAAAAACTGACTGTCAAATTTGAAAGAACATACAATTTTAATGACAGAATAAACTTTATTTGATCAAAATCGGTTCAGAAATGGCTGAAATATCCATAAGTATATTTTTATTTTAAAGATTCTTCACCGGTAATCACCAGGGGATATTTTTAGGAAAAAAAAAAAAAAAAGCTTAAAGACTACTTGGAAAAAATCTGAATAGGTTTTTAAAAAGTCGTTGATGATATCTCTATTGAATCATTATTTTAACAAAACTTTAAATCACAATTTTGTATGAAAAATGGCTAAAACCAGTGATTTTTTTTAAATAGCGCCCTCTTGAGATGTAACGGCTCTTTTTGAATGATAACAGGGGTTTTACTTAGTCGTTTGTAATTGTGTATACTTTTCGAGCATGGTGAAATTATAACTATTACTTTGTACCGTAATGGTGCAGGTTTTGGTTACGAAAGTTAAGTTTCACCAATACTCAACTATCCATTTAATTTTTTCATTTAATATACATCACATGACTTCTGTATAGAGGTGACCTCTATAGAGGCTCCATTACATTTTTTTTCTCTGGTAGGGATCACAGTATGGTGGCCATTATTGGCAGATTGGCTGCTATAGACAGGTGGCTGTTATACAGGTTGTCTTAGGAAGAGAAAGGCAAAGAAATATGAATTAGAGAGCTGTGAAAATGAAGCACATACATTCAATATTACTTCTGCTTGGCTCTATCCAAAGGAAGAATGCACTATATCTTCCTATCAGCCCATTCACATAACTTCCCTGCTTACCACTTGTGTATACACAATTTTTCTCTATAATATCTATGTCCAAAGTTCTTATACTATATATTACAATCTTTTTATCCACAAATCCATCCATAAATCCTTCCACCCAAACATCCATCCATCAATCGATCCACCCACCCATCCATCCATCCATCCATCCATCCATCCATCCATCCATCCATCCATCCATCCATCCATCTATCCCACACATCCATCCAAGAATCTTGCATGTTTTTACATGTATATAATATCTATAAATTAATTTCACATTGAAAGTTTGTAAAGTCCCCTTATCACAGTTATACCACAAAACAATATTATACTCTCCTTTATAATACCCCCCCCCCCCCCCAGTGCCCTGAACTATTATGCTGATAGGCTATATATTACAGGATTTTGGAACACCGACTACCATGCTCTAGTACCACATGTAGAGAAACTATATCCAAGATGTTTCATGGAGAGGGAAGGGGCTTTAAATGCTAACTTTTTAAATATCTCGTTTGCATCCTTCACCCCCCCCCCCCCCCTTAACCCCCCCCCCCTTAACCCCCCCCCCCCCCCCCCCCCCCCCGCAGTCCCCTCCACTCATTCCCAGTCCTCCGGCTCCTCCCAGCACTTGCATGACCATTACATTGACCCTGCTGGAAGTGGTCACTGCCATCGTCAGTTGTATATGATTTATCTTGTAGTTTTAACCAGTTGTATGTGAAGGGGAGAGACTGACTTGTTAGTTCTGAATAAGGACCCTCCTCTTCTCACACCCATCGACATGGTAAGGGGCCACGCCCCCTTACGACAGCTGCTACCTGTGTATGCAAGATTCATAGCGCAAGTATAGCGCGTGCTATCAGGAAATAATCACATGCATTTTACACACACATCAATGCACTCTGGATTATTAAAGTGTGTATTGGCTGTATTGGCTCGCACGGTTCGCGTTACGTGGAAGTGCTATTACATCTCTCCGGCTCCTCTCCGCAAAGGTAGCAAATCTGTTGTGAAAACGAAAGGCGTCGCCCTTTTTTCATCCTTTGAAGCTGATTTGTAACCTTTTCAACGCATCATGGACGAAGAATATGACGTTATTGTTCTAGGGACAGGGCTGAAGGTACAGTGTTACTTAACGGTTCGATTTAGACCTATGTTGACCTGCTATAAAACGAACGAGGAAGAATCAAGAATGTGTCGAATCATGTCAATTGTCATTGTCATTAATGTCAATGCCAATGCAATGGCATGCATGTTAATTGTAATGTTAATGTTGTGACGCTGTTTTGTGTTTTGATGGGGTGCCTGGTGGGATGGCAATGTCACTGACAATGTTAGTCCAATGATACATGTGTATGTTGCTGTCTGGCAATTATAATCGTGTGACAATCGTTAATGAATCATGACATGCATGATGTTCAATTCAATGACCGAGCATCCGAGTGCAGGGAATAATTTTCCTCCTCAAATTTGATAAGCGATTTCATTTTCAGCCGATAAATATTTCAAATGAAATTCTGTACACTTCTGTTAGTGTTCTAGTTCTATGGAAGAAAACTGCTAAGTCAAAAGATATTTTATAGCAAATTGCGATGCGATACCAGGAAAATTATTCCCTGGACTCGGAGTGACTGAGCTGCCTGCCCTGGCCTGTAAATTATGAATGATTGTTCAACTTCAGAAACAGAAGTCAGATTCAGACTCAGTCAGACTCAGAGGAACGTTTGTAATTGAGACATTGATTTATCATTTGGATAGGGAAAGAATGAATAAATAATAAATAATGCTGGGACTCGGAAGGAATGTCGGCTAGCTAAAGAAAACGTTAGGAAGACACATTTTCAATTTCATACATTTTTGGACATTATCGTTGAACATGTCATTCCTAAGACCCAACACTATATAGTAGGCATCGTCATTCGGCGTTACATGGCGCGCGCACATGGACCATATTTTTGTACACGTAGTTTGCGCGATAGTTGGCTGTGGGCAATGCAACTTCGCTATTGCAAGGGTGGAGGGATATACTATTTTTCCAAATGTAATGCGGTCAAACAGCTGATTGAACCACGTACTATGTCTATGCATGTGAAGTAGTATGTGAAGTATACACAAGAGATACTAGCAATAATCATAGATCCGGTTCGTGTTTTGAATCGAGAAACTCGATCAATTTCAACCTCCGTAAGTCATTTTTTGCCGCATTTTCGCAGTGAACTTTGTTGAAATCTCAAATTTTCGAGCAATCGGCAGTAGTCCGCACTTTGGAAACTTACATTTTTGGATAATTCAGGTGTTTTTACGATATATTCTCGGAAGATTTGTCCGCCTCAAGCAGTCTCACATAATCATTTTGATGCTCGAAAAGTGGCTTTTGGGGCTTCGATTCGGTGATTTTAGCCGTCGTCGCTGCGGCGCCGGGGCCCGCCGCGTGAGCTGTCGCGCGAGCGGGTATTCAAATTGCGTGCAGAGATAGTGGGAGCGCACGCCGCGTGCGAGCCGGAGACCAAGCGAGCGACATCGGTCGGGCACGCGAAAGGTAAGCTCGCAGCACGCCATTAAGTGAATGGCGAAAATTGTGACACAACAAATGGGTAAAATACCATATTTTGGCAAAATATCGGTATTTGTTTGGATTTTAAAGGGCATAATGATCTACATTAGGTCAGTCCCGACTCATAGAATATAATTTGCATTAATTTTGCGCAATTTTCATTTTCATTTGGTGATGCCCAACTATAGCGCAAAGCTATACATTTGCATAGGGACTATTTTTTTCCGAAGAAAACATGACAAAAATCGTACAAGAATTTATTTTTTACCTAAACTTTTACACGACTCAAAATAATAGGTCATTATCTTCAAAATTCAGTGTCGATTTAGTTTGGATGGGCAAAAAATTCAGAAATATCGGCACTTTTTTAGCGACAGCTGTGCGATAGTCTGAAATGGTATACATTGCATGTAGTAAAAGTGCAAGTGCGAGTGTGCGGTAGCGCACTTGCACTGTTACTACATACAGTGTATATCGGCCATTTTGGACTCCGGTTTATCACACAGCTGCTGCTCTCTACCCATGAGAGTATAAATGGGTACTTGGACGGGTGTTAATTAGCCTTCAGCTGGGCTAGTATGCTCCCCAGGGAGTTGAGACGGTGAGCAAGATGATTGCGCGGGTTTGACCTGTACCTGATGACCAAGGGTAATAACAATGCACTTTATAGAAACATTGTATTAAGCGCTATATAAATGTAATATATTATTATTATTATTATTATTATTAAAGTGAAGATTTATTGAAAAGCCCAATATAAGTTACAGAAAGCTGAGATCATACAAAATATGAAAATGTTGCTTTTCAAGCACTCTCATCCAAAAATTGAGAAAAAAAAATGAATATATTCATTTTTTGTTCTCAATATATATATTGAACCACTGTCTCAATACCCAAATCCAGCGACTAAGCGACGGTGCACGCGGGCAGCGCATACTAATAGCGGTTAGCTAGCTCGCTCCAGCTAGCGCTACTCTGGCGATCACCCCTGCCTGGCGCGTCCAGCCCACCCAAGCCGATGCTCCCAAGCGCAGCCGACGAAGCCTCGATCGCGCGAGTGATGTAAACATTGGATGTGAAATCATAACGGCTCAGCTAGCTACAGTACAAGGCCCATTTGACATCGATAACGTGCATAATACACTCCCATATCCCTGATTATACCGTATACTGGGGAAATATCATGTGTGATGTTGTTTGCGGAATTGTGTGCTGATCAACACCACTGGCAAAGTTATTTCTCGATTGAGTCAAGCTATTATTATAGTATTATACATGCATTCAGCTGAGCTGGAGGCCGCGGGAGGTACCTAGCCCTAGGCATCGGCTCGATCTCAAGCTCATCTTCTGCAACGTCTCCTAAATCCCCCTCCTCATCAGAACTTGAGGAGCTGTTCTGTCTCATCTAATATTTAGCTCATCTTCTACTTCAAAACTCAAATCTAAATTCAAGTCGTCCGCCATTCGAGTTGATTCAGTGGAAACAAGAGTTGGAATAAAACGAGCGAGTGATGTGGTTGTAAACAATTAATGCTGTTAGGAAAAGAAAAAATCCCGTCTCGTTCTCGGATCGGTAGAATTCAAAAGTGATAACGGGATCTCGGATCGTCTCGGATCTCGGAAAAAAATAATATTGGAATTTGCTCTGAAAAAATGCAGCGTTGTAGACTTATCTTTCTTGTTTTATATGCCAATAATATTAACAATATTGATGTTTTGATGCTTGTACATATCAATCTTTCGTACATCTTTTCCCGAAATTATCTTTCATTAACCTCAGAATTTACCTTAAGACAAACGAATGTCACTGTACCGAAATTACGAAAATTCGTAATGGAATTACGCTTGTGAAATCCATCTATGAAGATGCAATTTCTTGGTTATATTTTTCTGCTTATAGTCATTAGTAAACAATAAGATATCATCAAACAATCTCCTATACAGGGTGGCCCCAAAAAAAACAGAACGGGGCACTTCCCAATATAAAGTACCATGTAAAGAGACCATGTCAGGTGCCCATTTTTGTCAATTTATACCTAGTCGGTGCCGGTTAAATCGCACTCCCTGCCCGTAATACCGTTGAACGACCATGCCCATTCTCTCGGCACATGGTTGAGTGCACACTTAACAATGGCGCGCGTTGTTCAACGCTATGAAAGGCGGTACGTGCGATTTATCAAGCACTGTTTCGGTAAAAATTGACAAAAAAGAGAACCTGACATGGTGTCACTCACAGCGCCCAAAAACAAAAACTACACGACCAAATTGACTGTTCTCGGTTTCGTTGTTCATTTGAAAAGACACCCTATCCAATGAACATAATACATTTGTACTATATTTTGGGAAGTGCCCCGTTCCGTTTTTTTTGGGCCACCCTGTATAAGGACCAAAACATTTTCTAAATATGTATTTGCGTAATGGAATTACAAGAAAATTAGGATTTGTTAGAAACTCTGTAATATTCTAAAATAATTCTTACTCACATTCATTTTAGGTGATCTTAATTTACTCTCAAATAAATTTTGAATGCTTTTTCAGTCATCCAATGATATGTGAGCTTTAAAAAAAGTTGGCTGTAACAGAATTACAAACATTTAAAATGCAAATACTTTGTACATTATAGATAAGTCAGATACTCTTTAGCTATCATCAGCTAATGACAACGTCTATACATGTAAGAGAAAAAGGATAATACAGTGTCACAATACTATATGCCCCCCCAGTCTTTGAGAGTGTGGGAGCGAAGGCTAAAACAACAGTCATAAAAAACACAGGCGCGAACATGAACGGGGAGCTAAAGTCAAAACAAAAGAAGCAGAGGTTCACGCAAAGAGCACACAAGAACTATGGCTAAAGTTCATCCTGTAGCCTGACAGGCGGTCGTGACCGGCGGGAGGAGCGGCGAGGGGCAGCAGGGGAGCAATCCAGAAGTGGTGGATCCAGGGCCTGGGCCGGGCGTTCCTGCAGACCAGGAGCATTGTGCGACAGGAGGCCCCTGAGTGCACGTGGGGCAGAGCTTGGGAGGGACGAGCGAGGTGGCGGGCGTGTGGTGGCCACGGCGGGAGAGGCAGGCGGGGCGGGAGCCATGTCGAAGTCATCTGGGGCCGGAGGGCAGTCGGCGCGGGGTGGCTGTGAGACAGCTGGAAGCGGCGCAAGCGGTGTAGCCGAGGTGACTTGCGGGAACTGTGAGCTGGCCTGCATCAGGGGGGTCGGCTTCGTGTCCCGGCCGGCAGCGTGCGGCTCTGGCAGTGCAGGGGTTGGGCCGGGTGCCATCAGAAGGGGCGCACGGGGAACGACGGGCAAGTACTTCCGCAAGAACCGCCTGTTGCGTAAGGTGACTCGACCAGATCCATCTACCCTCACGACATACTGGTCGAATTGCCGCACTTCCACCACAACCCCAGTTTTGTCCCACTTGGTAGGGTGCGGGCCAGTCTGATTTTGGACGCGCACGCAGTCGCTGACAACCAACGGTGGAAGGGGACGGGTGTGCTCCGAGAGGCGTTCTGCAGCCCGCATGTGTCGGTTGCGAAGCGCCGCCTCGCGGGACGTGAGCGTCTCCCGCCACGTGCTGTGCGGGTGATATTTCCCTGGGTGGATGGGCACGAAGTCGCGGATCGGACGTCCGAAGACACACATAGCAGGCGAGAGGCGTGTGTCGTGGTCGGGCGTATTACGATATTGCAGCATGGCACGCTGGAAGTCATCAGTGTTAAGTGTGCCTGCAGTGTCTGTGTTGCCGGTGATGAGGCGCTTCACGGTCTTGACGCCCACTTCAGCGCGGCAGTTGCTGTGGGGGAAGGCCACGGACGAGATGCGGTGACGGACACCCCAGTTGTGGAGGAAAGTGCGTGTGGCCCCTGCAGTGAACTCTGGGCCACCGTCCGATGACAGTTCATCACTAATCCCGTATGTCACAAAGATGCGGCGTAATGCAGCAATAAGTCCGTTGGCACCGTTGGCCGCCTGTTCGACTATCGGCCAGTTGCTGTATCTATCCACTACCACAAGATAGTGACATCCGCGGTATGTGAAGTAGTCGGCGGCGATGCAGTGGAAAGGATAATCAGGCTGGATAGGAGGCGTGGGTGGCGCCCCTGGCTGAGATGGTGCCATGCGGTTGCAGGGGGAGCAGCGTGCCCGTATATCAGCGATGGCGGGGGTCATGCCAGGCCAGAAGAAGGAGGACTGTGCTCGTGCGCACATCATGGTGATGCTCTGGTGTGCCGAGTGCAGTGCCTCAAGGACTCTAGTACGGAGGGATGGGGGAATGACGACACGGTCATTGTAGAGGCATACACCATCGAACTCTGACAGGTTCTCACGGAATTGGTGGTATGGCCGGAGCTCACGGGGGAGGTCACTAGTGAGTGCGGGGAAACCCCCTTGTATCATCTCAACCAGTCTGCACATAGAGGGGTCACTGGAGGTGGCGAGGCGGACATCGTCCCATGTGACCGACTTGATCACTGCAGGGGCCGTAGCGGTAGACTGAGTGCAGACTTGGACGGGGTCCGGGCTGCTGGCTCGGATAGCAGCGAGGAAGTCATGTGTGTCACAGAGCACAGGTGCAACGTCATCCGGGAGTAGTAGGGGTGCACCTGTGCCAACGGGGTGGCGGGATACGCCATCAGCAGCTGCGTGGCGCGCACCAGGTACATGGATGATGCGGAAGCGGTACCGCAGTGACTTTTCTTTGAGGTTGCGGAGGCGAGGGTTAGGGATGTCCTCGAGCGAGCGGTCACCGAACACTTTCAGGAGGGGCTTGTGATCCACGGCAATGATGAGGTCAGAGCAGCCAAGGACAAAATGGCGGGCCTTGTCGAGTGCGTCGATAACGGCGAGGGCCTCCCCTTCCACTGGGGCGTAGCGGGACTCAGCACCTGAGGTGAAGCGGCTCCCAACCAGGGTCACCCTCCAGCCAGTCTTGCAGCAGAAGGGTTTGGAGGAGGGGCAGGCGCAGTGTTTCTGGAGCAGCCAAAATCCCAGACCATCTTTGCTCCAATCAGTAGCTAGACAGGTTGGTTTGTTCTTGTCGAATATCTCCACCCCGGTGTGGATCTCGTTGACGATGTGGGCCTTTGAATCCTCAAACAGTCGGTCCAGCTCATCAGTCCATGAGAAGGGGGTGCTAGGTTTGAGGAGTTTGCGGAAGGGCAGCATGCGGTCAGTCATGGCGAAGGCGTAAGAGACCTGGTTGATGAGCCCAAACCAGCTGCGCACATCTGTGATATTGCGAGGCGTGGGGAAGTTCTGGATCGCCTCAAGGTACTCAGGACAGGGGCGTACAGAGGTCGGGGTGATTTCAAAGCCAGCAAATTTGACAGTCATCTGAGCAAAGGCAAACTTTTTGGGGTTCAGGGTGATGCCATGTCTGCCGCACGTGTCAAGCCACTCAACTGCCTGGAAGAAGGCCTCCTCGACGGAGTCTGACCATATCAGGGTGTCATCCACGCACTTGGTCTTCTTCGGGATGTCAGACACAATCTCATCAAAGCGGCGACTGTAGCCATCACCAGAGGCGATGTACCCCTGTGGGGCGACACAATAGCGGTAGCGGCCCCAAGGTGTGATGAATGTTGTGAGATGGCGGTCCTCCTCGGCTAGGGCGATGCTGTGGTATCCGTTCCATGCATCGAATACAGTCTTGCGGGTCTGCGGAGGAACTGCACGCGCTTGGTGAAATGGCGATTGTGTGTGGTGGGTCTCACGGACGGCGTGGCGGTTGATTGACTGGAGGTCGACTGTCCGTCTGGGCTGGCCTGATTTCTTGGGGCAGATCACCATCTTGTGGCACCATGTGACAGGTGTGCCGACGGGGACGGGCTCAATGACGCCAAGGCGGACATCGCGGTCGAGGCCTGCCTTGACATCGTCCTGCCAGTGGACAGGGACAGGGATGGGGGTGTGATAGGCAACGGGCCGAGCGGTAGGGTCTACCATGAGTCGCAGGGGGGGGCCAGCCATCATGGGGAGTACTTGGTGCTCGCACACATTGAAGGTGCTCGATTTGTAGTGTTCCAGTAGCCATGTTTCAAGCTTCTCCCGGTTCTCCTCGGTGGCTGGAAATGGGGGGGCCGTGGGAGGAGACGGTGGCGCCTGGCGTCTGGGGCACTCGCATGTAGGTGTGAGGCAGGTTGCCGGCGTGGGGGTCAAGGAGGTAGCAGAGGATGCGACGCTGGCGCCGTCGGGCCCAGCTGCCTCACCGATGGTGGGGAACCTGGTAGAGATCATGCCTAGGGCAACGCAGGCCTGTTTAGACAAGAACAGCCGGTTGGATGAGTCCGTGAAGTATACTATCTGCCGGGTTTCGAGGGCCTCTCCAGAAGGGGAGGTGCCGGAGATACGGAGGACCAGGGCGCCTGCTATGTCGATGCGGCAGTTGTTGGCAGCATTCATTTTCATCGTGACAGGGATGAGGTGTTTTTTGTTAAGTCCCAGTTTAGAGAGGAGTACCGTGCCAGCCAAGCAAGACTGGCAGCCAGTGTCAGCCATAGCGGAGTAGGTGGTCGAGGTGGTGGTGCTGGGCAGGGGGGTAGGGAGGCCAAGGTCATGAGCATCGTCAGGGGCTGCTCGGAGGGAGACGTCCACAGTTGGTTGGGGATCTGAACCGCGCCTCTCCCATGCGTCGCAGAACTGGTTGTAGATGTGGTGTTCTAGTGTGATCGCATGCGCGGCCATGGGTAAGGAGTCGTTGATGGAGCACAGGGCGTCGAAGACTGCGGTGGCACTGTGGAGTGGCTCGATTGCCTTGGGCGCGGCAGGCTGCTGTCTCCGCTGGGACTGGCGGCACACGCTCTCGTGGTGATGGAGTATGCCACACTTTGTGCAAGTGTGATTGTACGCAGTACACTTCCTCATGCGGTCCTCTTTGTTGCGGTCATGGCCTGCCTTACCACAGTAGTCGCATGCCCGAGGTTTGACATCGCGGGACTGTAGCTTGGACCGCTCCTTCCGTCTGTAGGAGCTGGCAGCAGCAGCGGTCGTGGTGGCAGCGGCACCACCCGCAAGGAGGCGGCCGGCAGAGCGTTTGCCGCTCTCTTTTGCTTCGACATATTGTAGGACGTGGTCCAAATCCATGTCCTGCTGGGACAGTCCGAGGACGTCGAGGCGGATCTCCTCGTCCTCCAGTCCGCGTATGAGGGCGTCGCGGACCATGACGTCGCTGAAATCGACAATGAGTGAGCAAGGGCATTCCTGCTTGTAGTTGCAGACGCCGGCCTGGCCACGAAGGCGGGCGGCAAAGGCCCTCACCGGCTCGTCGCGGTCCTGCTGCATTTGATGTAGTTGTACACGAGCCACCATGATATTCTCCCGGCGGACGGCCAGGCTCTTAATGCTCTTGAGGATGGTTGGCTCATCCTGCAATGTTAAGGCACCGAATGTCCTGGTCAGGTCTTTCCGGAGGCGGTCATCGCAGCACTCAAGTAATTGGTAGGCAATATCAGTTCCTGTGAGATGTGTGGCCGCCTTGTATTCAGACCACCGGAGTTCAAAGTAGGACCATTCTTCGCTCGTGCCTGCAGCGAGGACTGTAGGCCGCCTGACCTTTTCCACTTTAGCGGCGCATGAGGCGGGAGTAGGTGCAGTGGCAGGGGCAGTCGGGTGGGCGGTGCGGGCATGCAGGTTGACTAAGGCGAGCAGCACCTCCGGAGGCATGTCGCTAGGCCAGGATGCCTCGCAGCCAGGAGCTGAACAGTTGACGGGAGCCATCGGGAATGGGGGGGGGGGCGTGCCAGGAAACCAGGATCTAGTTGGAGACGTCGTCTGCACGTCTGACGTTGTCATAAATAAGTCGGATACTCTTTAGCTATCATCAGCTAATGACAACGTCTATACATGTAAGAGAAAAAGGATAATACAGTGTCACAATACTATACATTATTCTTCTTTGATCTACATGTGTGAAGCACACTGTGAATACTCAATGTATTCTGACCTTATTAATGCATAAAACATATTTTAGCCTGTAGTTTTAAATTTCTTTAAGCCTCTTCATCTGATATTTCATGCTTCAGTTTCATGAAATTTACATAATTAATGGAGAATTATGAGTGAAGGGAACGGGTTAACTGTCGGCCCCATGTCCAACATATTACAAACTCCCTACAGTTTATGTGTGTAGGTGTGTGTGTGTAGTAAGATTCAAGCCTGCAGCAGTCTGTTCATATCTACCTCTGACAGGGAACAAATGTAAACTATTTAAAAAAATGTATTTATTTATTTATTTTATTTGTTTGATATTGTTGTTGTTGTTTTGTTGTTTGTTTGTTTTTTGTTGGGGGGGGGGGGGGGGGGGCTACATTTCAAGCTCACCAGCGTGAAAATAAGCATCCTCAAATTGATTTGGCATTGAACACTAGATGCAAATTTATGAGGACTCCTTAATGATTTTTCAGGGGCTTGTTAGGGCATTTTGGGGGCTAAATCGACCTGAGCCCCTTGTATTTTTTCAATGACCTCTAATGTTTTTAGCTGGTAATCTTAATAATATTTTATTACTACTCATGGCAATAAATGGTACCACTTATTTGAAAACTCAATACCCAAAATAAAATGGAAAATGTTTCGAACGATAGCAAATGCATTGTCCCTCATTGCGCAGATTTTGTCTAAATTGTCTTTCGCATGGTTGTCATTATTGTTACTGCACTTGTTTGAAGTTATTCTTGTATATTGACGTCCAAGTCCAAAGATTCTTATAAATCACCTTCATAACAACCAAAAAAATACACGGGGGCAAAGGGCGATTCGCCCCCGATACCTTTAAAATCGCCCCCGTGAGCCACGGCACGGGGGCGAAAAAAAAAAGAAAACAAAAAAAACGTACCAAACATGGCATAATCAGATAGATCACATCATGATAATCATTTATTAGACCCTTGAGCAGTGAAAACGATGTAAAAAAAAAAAGAGCCCACGTGAGCCCCAAAATAGCCCTCGTGAATAATTTCACGAGGGCGTTTTTTTCCCTGAACCACCTGAAGGAACGCGTTCTGAGTGGGGTTCTGTCAGTGAATGTGAAGATGGTGCTCCATGTTCGCAACAATTCAAATACTGCGCTTGTTTAAATTCAAGTTATTCTTCTATCATGATATCGATGCGTTATTAAGTCCAATGATTCTAACCACCTTCATAATTAGGCTGGGTCTGTTTGAAGCCCCTTAGTTTAGTCAATATTTCCTTATCCATTGGAAGGGATGCATTCTACATTGTAAGTGGAGTTTTATCACAGTGGGAAGAAGAACGCAACAAGTACTTTGCTTGTTTGATTTCTAAGTTAAGTACTTGTTGTATATTGACATAGATCAGTTAAATCCAATGATCTAAAATCTAAATCACCTTTATAATTTAATTGAGCCTGTTTGGAGCCCCTCAGCCCTGTTGTATAACACTGTAATTGATCTATTCTCCTTGTCCTTATCCACCTGTAGGAATGCGTTCTGAGCGGAGTTCTGTCAGTGAATGGGAAGAAGGTTCTGCACGTTGATCGCAACAAGTACTATGGCGGAGAGAGCGCATCTCTTACACCCCTCAAAGATGTAAGTTCAACCCTCTTCTGATACTTTTGTTTTAATCAAACAAAAAAGGGATATATTTATAACCAATGCCTAACATTAGCACTTAGCATTAGGGCCATTCTTTGAAAAGTGAAACTTTTTCGGAAAAATTGAAGTTTTATTTTTCTGTAGTTTTGTTCCATTTTTGGAATGATCCATGTGTAAAGTTTCATGAAATACATGATTTGAAGTTTAAAATGAAACTTTTTTACTCATTTGCATAAATTTACATATTTCAATATTTTTCTAATAATCATAATTCAGAAAATAATCAAGATATCAAAAGGATAATTAGCAAGCTCATTCTTCTCACTTTCCTGTACAGGTTGATACCAACTTTGTAAAAATTCAACCTTTCATTTTTTTCTAAACCCGATATTATAAAATTCCCATTTTTCCATTCATATTGTACATGTCACACACGTGACCACCCCAAAATGTCACACACGTGACCAGACGTTGCCACATAATTAATTACTATAAAAAACAACGGTTTGATATAATTCTCATTCATTGCTATTGTTGTACTTACAAATGTATAGTACTTCTCTGGTAATAAGATGAACATTATAGCAATTCATATTTTAAAGAATTTTCCAAATGAAATTTAGTTATGAAAAAAGCGCTCCGTGCGAAGTCACACACGTGACCCATGCCATTTGACCTCTGACATTGAGTTACGTAATCCTTATAAAATCTTTTGTGTTAAGTTTGAAAGACTACAACATATTCAAGTCACATATGAAGTAAAAATCCTTATAGTCTCATACTTACTGAAATATAAGCATCCCATTTCAAAATTTGTCATGTTTTGGGTCACACACGTGACCAAGAATGGCCCATTAGCACCACTAACAAATATTTGACCCACCAAATGTTATTGATTTCTAATTTCATTGGCACGAATGGGCAACCAAATATAGCAGAAATTGTAATGTTTGTCTTTGTTTTGGGCCACTAACACTTGTAAAATCTTGTTTTTACCTGCCCAATTGGGCCACATGGCAAAAACGTAATTGGAATAAATTTCCATTTGTATAGATATAATTTAAGTTTTTTAATGGACTATAATAATGAAAATTTGGAATTGTTAAATTCATCTATACCTGAATTTTTAGAATAGATCTTTTCGACAATACAAAATGGGAAAGTTTTTTAGGGCTACCATTCACTTGCAATAAGATTAATGTAAATTATGTCTAACTAGGAAAATATGTTGATTCATGTTAATTTTGTATGAGATTGGCTATTAAAGGGGTATTAACCCTTATCCTTTTGACTTACTGGATGTGATGAGAGCATAACTACTATCATTGCTAGTCACTTAGTTCCTCATGAATATTCCCGATTACAAAAATAATCAATATTTTATGGACCACTGTCGTCTGCTTTCAATGCCCATAGGAGGCGGCCATTTCTTCAACTACTCGCGGTGAAATGATGTGGCAGGCGGAGAACACAATAGCATTATCGTAACCCGCTATTGTGTTCTCCGCCTGACACGTCATTTCACTGCGAGAAGTTGAAGAAATGGCCGCCTCCTGTTGGCATTGAAAGCAGACGACAGTGGGCCATAAAATATTGATTATTTTCATTATTGGGAATATTTATGAGGAACAACCAAAAAAATACACGGGGGCAAAGGGCGATTCGCCCCCGATACCTTTGGAATCGCCCCCGTGAGCCATGGCACGGGGGCAAAAAAAAAAAAAAAAAAAAAAAAAAAAATTAAAATATTATTATTATTATTTTTTTTTAAAACATCTTTTTGCATGATCGGAAAGCGCCAGAAACGTACCAGACATGGCATAATTGGATAGATCACATCATGATAATCATTTATTAGACCCTTGAGCAGTGAAAACGATGTAAAAAAAAAGAGCCCCCGTGAGCCCCAAAATAGCCCTCGTGACTAATTTCACGAGGGCGTGTTTCTCCCTCAAAATTTTCAAAATCGCCCTCGTGAAAAAAAAAGTATTTTTTTGGTTGATGAGGAAATAAGTGACTAGAAATGACAAGAGTTCTGCTCTCATCATATCCAGTAAGTCAAAAGGCTAGGAGTTCCTTCCCCTTTAATGGATTTATTATGGTATTGAACTTGTGAACCATATAAACTTAGTCTTCTTGGTTATGGAAACTCCAGCTCATTTGTACACATACACAATAGTTGGAATGACCCAATGTTTATACGTGTAAATAATTAGTGTGTTTTTTCGGGGGCTATTTTTCAAGATTTTCTGCATGAAAATAGCACTGTAAAAATTATTTTGCATTGAATTCTACATGTATGCAAATTTACGAAGGAAGCTCTTTAACAATTTTGGGGGGACTCTTTTTTGGCATTTTGAAGGCTTATTCACCCTGAGGTGTAGCTCTGTGCCTAATTCAGTTCAAAGTGTTACATGGTTGTCATGGGATATTTTGTTTCTTTTTTATATCAAGCAATTTCTGATTGTTCTAAACAAGGTTGATTCATTCATTATGTTTATGTAAAAGATGATTATGGAAATTGTGCATTAATACTGTTTTGGTTACCTTTTTTTTTCATTCTGTATTTTCTACATAACATATTGATATCAAAGCAGATAATTATTATACAAATAGTGCATGGTTTGGAGTTGAATATACCAGAATAGACAACGATACATTTTTAATTTCTCGAGAGCGATTATATTGCATCGAGGCCGCAGGCCGAGTGCAATATAATCGCACGAGAGAAATTAAAAATGTAGAGGTGTCTATTATGGAATATTTAACGACAGGAATCATGTACTATTTGTTATATAAGATGATTATTTTGAGGAACTGATTTTGTTATCATGTTGATAAACCCAAATTGACCTTGCTCAAATTGTGAGTGTTCTCTCGTCGGCCCTGCGTACTTTGTACAAGGGCCAGCGCGTATTGAAAATAATTGCGCGCTCTGCGCATTTTCCCCATTCAAGAACAAGCGCACATTACGCACTCCAAGGCCATCCGCTGCGCAGTTATAATGCATATGCACTATAACTTTACCATTTACTATACCGGATTAAGCATCAGTAATCAACCAATAGGAATGCTCAATTTCCCTTAATTATGACGTCATCATCTTATATTCTGTAATATTGAAGTTTTATTAGGACTGTCCAACTGTCCATGAATGCAGTCATGTTACAAACCATGTACATGTACATGCAATGCATACAATCTCCCCCTAATTGGGGCCTTACTCCTCATGCACTTCATTGTGTACAGACATGTCAGGATTCTGTACACATACGAGTTACATGCACATTTGCTTTTTTATATACTTGTTTAAATTGCAAATGGGCTGTATGGAAAAAATGCAGGCTACACACATGGAGCACAGCCACAGGGCAGTGCTGAATTGTTTTTTTGCCCTATGTGAAGCATTAGTTCTATTGTTAGAAAATGGATAATTATCTGCTGCTGGCAAATACTGACCTTGGATTCTATTGATGGAAAGTGGAACAGATTTAAAATGTCTCAACTCTGAATGAAAGGAATGTGTTCTAATGTTGTTAATATAACAGGGCTCGAATAACAGCTAGGGCTCGATGATAGCACTAGCTTGCCCACTTGCCCGGGCCAAGTAAAAATTGATGTTGGGCAAGTAACATTTCATAAATGGTCTAAACTAATTTGCTTGCCCAATTGGGCAACTAAAAGTTCTTTCCATCTGTGTGAGTAGAATGTAATTCCTTTCATGGAAATCTCATCTACAATTTAAAGCAGGCAAGTAAATTTTCTGTTTGGGCAAGTACAATTTGATTATGATTTTACTTGTCTGAAAGGGCTAGTAGAGAAAAAGAATACTGTGGAGGCTTGATTATACAGTGTTTGCAATTAGTATACACATGTAATGTGCAAACAATGATTGTAATTTAACTAGTGTTTGATATTATACCCCTCTTAAATTAAAACAGTTTGGGATAGATGTGGGGAAAATGTTTTAGAATATTTTCTGAGTCACAAAATTACAAAATGTATGATTATAATGACAAAACAAATGTAATTATTATGATTAGTACATATGATTAATAATAATAATATATAGCGCACTTAAAAAAAACCTACTCAAGGCGCTACAACACTACAAAAAACAAAGAACATTCAACAGTATTGTCTCTCTACAAAAAAGTGCTATTATAGTGCTATTTACATGAGTATCATAGCGCTCAAAGGGATCTAGTAACATTGTCCAAATCCTAAAAATCCAATTGTAATTCTAGCGGTTCCTTCATAACTTGTTGTATTCGTATTAACAATAGATTATACATGTAGAAGCATGGGACAGGTTTGGGTTTTTTCGAATTTCCCTTTCGTTAAAAAGATATTTACAATTGAATTGTTCAGATGTTAAACTATCCACTGGATAGTCGTAACCGTGTACAAAGTCAGTGCAATGAGTTAGTGAATATCACTTTGCATTTTTGCTCATTACTCGGCCATATAATGTCTATTTAACTTTTTACACTTTTTACACAAATTTGTACACAAAGTTATTTATATTATGATTTCCCGGTGAACGTGAACAGGTATATTCACACTTCAATCATTCCAGCAACCTTTTTCATATTATGATAAGTGGCAATATTCTGCTTTCAAGAGGGTATTATAATGAAAAACTAACTTTAATATGATTATGAATGTTTATTTCTTTTGTAGGTGTACGATTACTTCAAGATTTCCCAGCCAGAAGATGATAGCCACGGCAGGGAGAGGGACTGGAATGTTGATCTTATCCCTAAATTCCTGATGGCAACAGGTACGTGCCATATGGCATCCTTTCTTTACCCTCCTGTACTCTGAACATTTTTATTGTCACGGTGATGGTAATTTACTGATAGTAATAATGAAAATTATTAATGTTGTTGGGTAAACATGAATTTTACTTTTGTTTGAAATGTATATATTTTACTTTTTGTGTGTTTAGAGCAGCTATGTGTCATAAATGACGCTGTCTTCAAACTACAGTGCTACTTTACAAAGAAAATATAGCACTTTGTTGTACATATACATGTTCATTTACATCATCCTGATCCATTCTGGGGTGACCCGCAACCTAGAGTTCAAGTCAGGGTAGGAAATATACGGGGGCTGAGGGCGATATAGCCCCCTGAGGCTGCATCCGAGGTGTTAGGGACAGTGTGGTTGGATCAGCAGGCAGATTGCCCTCACTACCTGGCCCACCTTCTGCACCCGGTCAGGGAAGTAGGACGGATCTCCCACCACCATCTTGCAGCGGGCCGTCTCGCTGCCTGATCCCCCTAAGGGCCGTCTCGCTGCCTGATCCCCCTGAGGGCAGCCATGTGGTCAAGGATGAAGCCATCTGCATATTAATTGGTTGCTTACCCACATGTGCATTATTTAGTCCCACACATAATGTTTTATATGCTTTATTATAACTTCCCATCTGGTGAAGATCTTGATCTATTCTGGCGGGGTGACCCGCTACCTGGAGTTCAAATCTTTAGAGGGCAGCCAGCTATGTGGTCAAGGTTGGAGCCATCTGTAATATTGGTTGCTAATGCTCCTATATCCATTATGTAGTCCCACTATAATGTTTTATGCTTTATAACTTCCCATGCAGGTCAGCTGGTGAAGATCTTGATCTATTCTGGGGTGACCCGCTACCTGGAATTCAAGTCTGTGGAGGGCAGCTATGTGGTCAAGGATGGAGCCGTCTACAAGGTCCCAGCTACAGAGAAAGAAGCCTTGACTTCATGTGAGTAGTTGTTCTGTGGGAAATTGAATTCTATTATTATTATCTTTCTTTTTTTTAATTTTTATTTTGATTGCTATTTTCCAAGCTTGCCACCATTGAAAAATAATTAAAGCTTGATGTGAACCCTCTGATAATTGAGAGGAATTTGTTTGCGATATTTGCAGAGTCCCATCAAATCCAACCTAAAACGAGACCGAGAATGTGAGTGATGAATCTAGATGTGGTATTCCTTTTTAATTAAATAGCTCTGATGAGTCTGACAGAGAAGAACAGTTTCCGAGGGTTCCTGAAGTACATCGCAGAGTTCAACCCGGCGGAACCTAAGGGCGAGGTGGACCCAGAGAAGACCACTATGCAGCAGGTGTATGAGAAGTTTGGTCTCACGCAGTCAACCATCGACTTCACCGGACACGCTCTAGCTCTCTACACAGATGACAGGTCAGAATGATGATAGTGACGAGGGGGATGTTGTTTACCGATAACAAAGATGATGGCTATAATGATGATGATGAGGAATAGAAAGAATAGGAGAATATTAGTAATTGAAAAGGATGATGATGACGATGACTACGATAATGCTAGCTATGATGACCTGGCTCTGAACAGAGATGACAGGTCAAAATGGTGATATTGATGGGGAGGATATTTTTGTTGATGAAGGTGTTGATATTAATGATGATAATGATGATGATGATAGCGAAGATGACGATGATGGCAATGATGATGAAGATGATTAATATGATGATGATGATGATGATATTGATGTTAGGATGCTGAGTGGATGGAATCCTGCTGCTTATGAAAATGATAATGAAGAGTAGAGGGAGGATACTGTTAATGATGGTGCATGATGCTGTTAAGGTGAAGTTTTTGAATTTGAATAAAACCATCATGACTGAAAACATGAAAACTGTAATATCCAATTGTTGCTTGTGATTTCTTCTGCAGCTACCTACAAGAGCCATGTGGGAAGACTATACAGAGGATCAAGCTGTACTCCGAGTCCCTCGCTCGCTATGGGAAATCCCCCTATCTCTACCCAATGTACGGCCTGGGAGAACTACCACAAGGATTTGCCAGGTACCTACTGTTCTTCAATCATGACCGCTTGTCATGGAAGTAGTCATTTTCTTAACCCAATGTATGATTCACTAATAGTTTATTGATACTTGTGTGAATGTCATAGTATACATTCAAATAGATTTAATCTTTGAATTAACAGTATTGTATTTGCATGGATTAATTATTAAAAATTGACCTATTTTTTCTTAATCAATAAATATGTCTGTGCAAATCTCGTTCTCGTGTACATTTCAGTTGAAATTTGAAAATGTGGTTAGTGTTGAGTCTAGCAGCAAGACCAAGATGGGGACAAATGTGGGCTGACTGATTATAATAATGAAGTAAAATTAAGAGGAACCATATCTGTTCAGATTTCCAAATTATAAACAGGTTTTTAGCCATCTACGCCATCACCTACATGCTGGAGAAGTCCATTGATAAATTCATGATTTAAGCATGATAAACATGAATATGTGATAAGGTTAGCGTTGGGTCTAGCAGCGAGACGGCTCGTTGCAAGATGATTGGTGGGCTGTCTGACTTCAATAATGAAGTAAAATCATTTTAAAAAAGAACCTTGTATATTGCGGTTTGCTAATCCACAGGCTTTCAGCCATCTACGGTGGCACCTACATGCTGGAGAAGCCCATCGATGAGATCGTGATGGAGGGCGGCAAAGTGGTTGGTGTCAGGTCAGGCAGCGAGACGGCCCGCTGCAAGATGGTGGTGGGAGATCCGTCCTACTTCCCGGACCGGGTGCAGAAGGTGGGCCAGGTGGTGAGGGCGATCTGCCTGCTGAACCACACTGTTCCTAACACCTCGGATGCAGCCTCCTGCCAGATCATCATCCCGCAGAGCCAAGTGGGACGCAAGTCGGGTAAGAAATGTGGCTCCATAGGCTTAGCACTGTGTGCACCTATGATGTGCCTGGCTGGAATGCTCCTCAGGGAGTGGAAAATGTGCACTTTATGTGCTTATTGATTGCAGTGTGTATCCTTTGATTTGGGGGTAATAATGATGCCCTGCAAGTGTCGGAAGGCGGAACGTGGGCTATAATATAATGTAGGCACCACTATTATAATTTATTATTATTCAACAATCAGTCTTAATAAGTTTTAGCTCTCTAAATTATGTTGCTGAAATTGATGGGTGATTTGAGCAAACTTGTCTCATATTTATTTGGTCCCATTCACCTCAGAAGTCTAGTTATTTAACATATTTATTTTTCCAACCACAGATATCTATGTGCTGGTTGTATCCACTGCCCACAACGTTGCAGCCAAGGGGTGGTACATTGCCCTGGTTGCCACCACAGTCGAGACTGACACTCCTGAAGAAGAGCTGAAGCCAGGGCTAGACCTGCTAGGTCCCATAGCACAGAAGTTTGTCTCTGTCTCGGACCTCTTAGAACCAAAGGATGATGGAAAAGAGAGTGAGGTGAGTTAAGTTACAGATTGTTATCATCATCATTTTGTATCATCACACAACTTCCTGCCAATGGCAAACATATCTGAGTATTACGTCATTGGCCTGTGCTAGATCTGTGTGCACATTCCATGTACCAGACCACACCTTAGCTGGTGATCCATGGTCTGAGGGCCTTGACTGCACTTACAATATGCAACGCATTTGATATATCCCCAATTCAGCATGTTGGACTTGCATCTTCCCATGCCTGTCCAAAAGTTCAAGATTGTAACCATAACTTTTTATAAATCTGTTGTTTTATTGCAATTTTATTCATGTGTGATCCTCCTCTTTCAAAATGACAGATTTTATCTCCCATTTCTTTGATACCAGCACACACTTTGAGACGGTGTGTGAAGTCATCCAGGATATATACGAGAGGGCCGCGGGAGCCGATATCAATGTTTTTTATCTGTTGTTTTATTGCACTTTTATTCATGTGTGAACCTCCTTTTTCTTTCGCAATGCAGATATTCATCTCGCGTTCCTACGATGCCAGCACACACTTTGAGACGGTGTGTGAGGACATCCAGGATATATACAAGAGGGCCACAGGATCGGACATCGACTTCTCCAAAGTCCAGCAAGACCTTGAAGCCAACAAGGACAGTCAATAGGACTTTGTCTCTAGCTTCAATTCTCCGTCAACCGGTGCATCTTGAAGAACTACAAAAGAGAGTATACTTTCAGCTGTGTAGTCAGTCCCTATCTATATCTACTTGTGTTTGATAGTTTAAACAAAAAGAAGAATGCGAAATATTAGATACATATATGTCTGTCTCTTGCGTCAGAAAACAAAATGAAGTTATGTCCTTCTTTGTGTTATACTAAATGATCAAAGAAGGACTTGTTTTTAGTAAGCATCTCCATGTATGCTTCTGGAAAAAGAAAAATTATGTGATATAATGTATGTATGTATGTATACAGATTCCACAAAGTAATTTCAAGCAATGTTTGCTGTACATTGACATGCTTGATGGTGTATATTGAAAAAAACCATTGATGTAGTGACATGTACGCTTTGATTTCAACATGTAAGAACATGTGACATGAACGTGTATCAAATGTTTCCTTGATTGCATTATTCTTTCATATAAATTTTGCTACACACCCTTTTTTTCCTTTTCTTTTTGTTCTTTAACCTAGGATGAGATGACAGTAAATAACCCAGTTACATTCCAGTGATGAAAGAAAATATTGAATCAGAAGTTTGACTTCAATCTTTTTTTCCTTGTATTTCAGCTGAGTTTGTCTACCAATCATGCTTCCGTACTTAACTAATATTAGAAGTGGTCACGTGTACAGAATGTGTAACATTATAAGGACTGATGTATACTACTTAAATATTGAATAATGCCTTTTATGCTGTTGAAAAAGTATACTGCTATCATATTGAATGTGTGTTGCGTAGTTGTGATTGTAGTAGCAAAGCTATTGCTAGGATTTAGAGTGTATTGTGTGAGTAATAACTGCAATTCTGCAATTAGACGTGATTGGCATGAATGTTACATTGAAGTTAATAATGAAACTCTCCAAGAGTTACCTTACATAATGAAAACAAGAGCATTTCAAAGATTATATAGGACAAGCCAGTTAAATGTCAAGTAGTGACTAACAGACACCAATATTACCATGGCCATTAATTGTGTGAGCTAAATCTAGTGATAACGTCAATTCAGAAGAGAATTGAAATTCCATTCTAAACTTTTGCCATCTTTATTTGAAACAAAATATTACCGTGGTGATATTTCGAGCGAAACTGCAATATTAACTTGAAAACTTTCTGAAATTTCATTTGGAGTGGGGGGAAATGATTTATTTTTTGGCTGAATTATACCTTTTATTATACATTTGTCATTTAAGTCCAGATTGCAAGGGAACTAAACTGCGTGTTTACTTTATTAGTACACCTCCCATAATCATGTTTGCATATTGTCATCATTATTTAATTATTGCAAATTGTGAACATGCCGGCCTATGACTTGCATGAATTCTTTCAAAATATGAACACGTCTGATGTGTTTGACTAGCAGCAATTCTTGCAAATGAAGAACGTTGATAGATGTCATTTTTTTTGTCTAATATTTAATGGAAGTGGACGTAAATTGATGTTGATGTGGAGGCATTAGCCGGTATAGAAAATGCATTCCTTCATTGTCTCCAAAAACCATCAACATTGCATCTTGATGTAGATCTTCACCTTTGCAGAGTGCTTTGAACCTAACATGATTGCTATCGGTCTCTAGCAGTGAAGTAATTTGTTAATATTTTCAGCTTTGACCAAGCAACATTTAACCTTCTTGTTGCATTCTTTAACAAATCTATTAATTTTTTTGTTATCATCAATTATTTTATTATTTTATGTACCCTAAAATGGTTGTTTATTCCCTTGCTATAAGTTGGCGCATGTCCTTCAACTCTTAGCCAAAGCTAGTGTGTGATTATATGGCAGTGTAACTTCCATGAACCAAGTTTTGTTGACATGCCATAAGTGCTAGTGACTACAACTCTAATACAACTTGTTTTTATTTTATCTCATTATGAATTTTCAATGTTATAATTTCAAGTGATTTCAGATCACCCGATGCCAGAGAAAGGATTTTGGAGAAAATATTTAAAAAAAGAGAAGAAAATTGTGCTAAGCTGGAAAAGACTGACCCTTTTGCAAGCCTCAATTTATGAAGATAGATAAATACAAATGCATATGGGAGAAAGCAATTCATACCTTTTCCCTTCACATCTTGAGAACTGACATCTCAGTAAATGTGCACATAGTGGAAATATTATTTTACTAAAAATATTTTAATAGAACATTGATTTTTAATGTTGATATTACTTTTATATATGTTACCTTGTAATAAGTAGTCCTCGTACTTAGGCATGTCCATATTTTATCATATATAATATAAAGACAAATAAATGCTAGTGAAACACGAAAATCAAATTATAATAAAAAATGTCAAGTGTTGTGTTATAGGGCTTACAGAATTAAAGGAGAATGTTAATTAGTACTATTGTCTATCTGCATGTAAATGTAAATGTATTGTAAATGGTATGTAGAGAGAGTAACAGACCGAAGGAGCAAATTGGTATCTTTAGTGGCAATATTTTCCAAATAAATGTACAATTTATGAACTGTTTTTCAGTATGTCTTGATTGTAGAAAATGTTGATATTTATATTTTTATTTATTATCCTATTCCACACATACTTGCCTTTATTTGATAAAAATATATGCTTTTATTTGGGTTTACATAGTAAACATATTTCTTGCGCAATAGATCTGTATTTCAGCATTTTGAAAAGGAGACATAATTTTAAGCTACTAAAATGTGAAGTTTTAAATTTATAGTTTTATGCCGATATGGAGAATATTATAATAGTATTAGATTTGCAATACAATTGAACTAGTAAGAATGTTATTTGCCAATCATGTGTAGTCCAATTCATTTAATTCCAACCCAATCAAAGTTTTTTATCTTCATCTGTATCTTTGTGCAATCAGAAAAGGCATGCATCTGCAGTTCATGCATTACTAATGCTCACCAATGTTTTGTAGAATGCAATGTGTACTTCAAATTAACTCTTCAATTCACAAATAGTGTAATTTTTTGTACCTGGTGCAGAAAAATGTAATGTGAAGTCAACTTGAAGTAAAATTTAATTTTTGACAATCATGCCGTATCGTACTCGTAACAAAATAGATATGGAGAACTTATCATTTATCCACATGTATGTTTTTCAGAAATTTCGACAAAAGTGAATAACAGTTATGACAGAAAGTACAATATTATCAATACATTTCATTAGAGCGCCTGAGTACTCTTTACCATGTCATCAGCTCAGTGTCTCATAATATAAATGTTAAAAACAAAAATACCCAAGTCATAATTGAATTTTGAGAACTTTGAACCTCCCATTTTCACTAGTTATCAATCAGTGACCTATCACTTCTTGCACTGTGAAAGTTTGTATCTTAACAAAGGGCCAAAAAGTAAGGATAATAATTATGTTTATAAAGGCTCTATTGGTAATAGTATATGCACACTGCCCAGTTAGTCAGCTGTATTATATTCAAATAAAGTAGAGGCACTAATAAATAGCTACATTTCTCAACTTGGAATTATTTGATTCATTGATTTTGTCAAAGAATGAAATTCTGCTACTATATGTGTAAATTGCTTACATGCCTGGGAAGGAAATAAATGTATGGTAAATATGGCATATTATATGTCTGTATTGCGTTTTTATTTCTCCCACCTCCTCCCTTCTCTCTAGCTCTCTCTCTCTCTCTCCCTATCTTTCTCTTTGTTATGATGCTACCAAGACATACATTATTAAAGTGATCCATTAACGTAGTCAAATTCAACCAAAATCACTTGGAGCTTCTCTTGTACCTTGTTGTTTGGCTTATGGTAACAGAATAATGACATGGGTTTTGATTTTTCAAATGTCTCCCTAATTATGGAGATATTTATAAGATTAAAATTGAAAGCATTCCGGGACAATATGCAATGGTAGTATTTGAATTTGGATACTTCAATTGTTCATAGTATCCAAATTCGGATAATTAATGCGAACGATCTGGATATTTAATCTGGATATTATCTGACATTCATTTGACACTTTTTCACTTTATAAACAGTGTTATTTTTCTACAAAACTTTCACACATTATTCGGAAGGGACAAACTATTGATTAGTATATGATTGACCAATAAGGTCTCAAATATCCTTTTTGGACAAATCTTATGTTAAGTTAATGGATCACATATACTAAACATGTGAATGGGACCGGAATGCTTTCATTTGTGTCAAAATTTTGCTTTTGGTATCACATTTTTGAAAGAAATATGAGATGTTTGTTTCTGTGGAAATTATATAGGCATGCAAGCTAAGATTCTCACTCTTTTCATGACCAGGTACAGGTCCAATATAACCCCCTCCCTCCCCCCCCCCCCCCCCCCCCCCACTCCCCTTTCTTGTTTGGCTTGACTATAGGCATAGGAGGCAGGGTGGGGGCTGCAGCCCCCCCTGGAGTTTTGAAAACGGGCAAAAAGCACACAACATTCATATCATATTCGGGCACAATCATATATTTGGGGGCAAACTCATATTCGAGCAAAAGCATGTTATAATATTCGGGCAAAATCATGTCATCATTTGGGGAAAGTACTTTTCGATAACCTTTATTTTGTGCTTGTCAGGTGAAAATGGGGAAGATTGTATTCGGTCAAAAGACCTGTGCCCCTATACCCAGGGAATCAACATGGCTATGATGTTATTGTTTTGTAATTTTGTTGTTGTTTAGTGCATGAATTGAAGCGGATCGATGGGTTCCATTCCATCGTGAGTGCAGTGTGCGCGCGCTAGTACAGTGCGGAGGACCCCGCGCGCGCCGGGGCAATTGTGCTCCGATCCGCTGCTCCGTACATCTGAGAGCCGAACCCTCTATTAAATGTGTATTTTTCTGATCAAGGAGAAGACGAAACGAGATAAAAATGAGTGGAGGTCTAGCACCAAGCAAGAGCACTGTATATGTTTCGAATCTACCATTTACGTTGACCAACAATGATCTATACCAGGTATGAATTTTGCAGCTGAATGCTCCGTTGAAGCTGGTGTCCCACTAACCTAACCAGGCTCTGTGCGTAGCTGATCGCACAGAGCTGATCATAGTTAGTGTCCCACGTGTACATTTGTGTGTTAGTGCATATATATGTTGTGATTGTAAATATTGTAAGTACTCTGATCGTAATCTAAATACTAATAATACATGTATAATGTGTACATATATTGAAATGAATGATTCTGAACAGTCGTCAGTCCTCCCGGATGCTATTTTCAATATTTACATATTTGCTGATGATACAAAGCCAAAGCAAAGAACAGGAGGCTACAGGGCCGACTAGCGATGCTGATTCGATTTGGGCTAGTAGACGTACCCTGGAATGACCACCTTACCACACTAACAACAAGCACCAGAGGACATGGGAGTAGATTTTTCACCCCACAATGCAGCTCTCAAGTGTGCTCATCATCCTTCTTCCCTCGCACTATCAAGGACTGGAACGCGTTAAAAATTGACCCAGCAGCCTTCCCTTCACTCGATGCATTCAGAGCAGCAGCAGTGAGGGCCGCCTGCATCTAAACGCCCACCCCCCCCCCCCGCCCCCCCACGTTGTTTGTGTTTTATTGTGCTGTCGCGTCTCTGTTTTTGTTTTTGTTTTGTTTATTTTGTTTGCGTTCACTGTACTATACTGTATGTGCACCACACGCAGTGCGTAATCTTCAGTCATGAAGTCTGCACTACCAAGGAAGAAGAAGAAGAAGAAGAAGAAAGGTCAAAGTCACACAACACTACATTGTAATGCCACGCTATACGGGAACAATGTGGGACAGTACAAAAAAAGTTTGTCAAAATTTCACACAAAATTCTTATCTTAAATTCAACAAAATCAATCATGACTGGCCCTAAAAATGATACAAGTGTTATATGAACTTACCAAAATGGTCCAAATTATTCTTCAAATGTCGAAAAAAATGGAAAATCTGCAGTTTTGGAAAATAAAAAGACTGAGAAAATCTCAGTCGTGATCCCTCTCGAAAGTGTTGCTGCTATCTGGATGACTGTCATGTATTTCCCGCAAGCTTCCCACACCACACGTGTTACCGTATCCGAATTCTGACACGGCGTATCCGAATTCTGATACGGCGTATCCGAAATCGGATACGGCGGGCATGCTTGCAGATCGCGAGTTGGCTTGTTTTGGACAATGATAAGCGGCCTCCGCATGTTGCGGGCGGGCTTTCTTTGTTTACGATGGGACATCGAGCAGGAAGAGAAAGAAATGGAACTTATAATTATATGACGATTTTTGTAAGTATGACTTATCATTTTGAAAATGAAATTTTGTACAATAAATCATAAAATCAGCTTCAATCTAGGTATGCAATTTTTAACTTTAGATATGCTGTTCTTTTCTCTCTGTTTGTAGTTCAAATTGTGTCCCGTAGATTTTTACCACTGTGAGCAGTAAATGGTCCTATCAGGACCATTTACAATACATTGTAGATGTGGTCAAAGTCAAAGATTTTTAGTGATGTTAATAATATTGTTAGATCGATTACTAAAGTAAAAAGGAGTCACTCCAGGAAGATCTAGATAAGGCAGTGGAATGGTCCAAATCTTGGCAACTGAAATTCAATGTTGGAAAGTGTAAAGTTTTGCACATCGGGAGAAACAACCCGAGATACAGTTACGTCATGGATGATGCAGAACTGGAAGAGACAAGACAAGAGAAGGATCTTGGCACACATAGGTCAATTAGCATTGGTAATAATGTCGCTAGATTTGAGTTACATGTTGAATCTCCAATGGAAAACATTCGCCTTATTTCATAATTAAAACACTATCGGAAACTGTATTTGTTGTCCATTAATAAAGTCAAACTACTATGCTTACCAAATATGCTGTTGTATTGTCCTTTGAAATCCGAATCGTAACATTTGAGCTCCTTTTCTCTGGAAAAAAATTAGTAGTTGCTGCACACTCTGAAACGTAACACAAAGTATGGACCTGAAGCGTGCACGCCCACCCCGCGCTATAAAATCCCATCGCAAAGAAGATCGGTCTCTCATAGAATAACACGTGTTTCGTTGCGGCGGTGAGCGAGGCAGGCGCATCGTATATCGATGGGCAGGCGAAGCGAACACTCCGGGATCGAGAGCACAAACGGACGCGTCTGAATACTCATGCACGTATTCAAGAGCAAGCTTCCTGCGCGATTTCTTGTCGGTAGATGGCATCAGCTAGGTATGTCGATGCTAACGCACTTTCCTATATGTTGCGTGTAAATGGTCCAGTTAACTGGACCAATTTACTAGTAGATGTGGATCTTGGGGTGATAATAGACGAAGAACTCAACTTCCATCAACATGTGTCATCGGCTGTATTAAAAGCTAATCAGATCCTAGGAATGATTAAAAGGACATTTTCAGAGATAACCATAGAGATGTTGCCAATACTCTTCACTACACTTGTACGACCACACTTAGAGTATGGAAATATACTTTGGCACTTACGATACAAGCTCGATGCAGACAAAATAGAAAAAGTTCAGAGAAGAGCCACCCGTATAGTACCAGATTTCCGTGAAATGGAATATGAGCAACGCTTGGAATGTCTCAACCTGCACTCCTTGCATTATCGAAGACGGCGTGGAGATATGATTACAGTATTCAAACTAATGAATGGGAAGCTTGGAATCTCCAGTGAACTTTTCTTCACTCCAGCAATTCATGCAACCACTAGGGGACATGCATGCACACAAACTGTATAAGGGGAGATCAAGATTGGACATTAGAAGTCAATTTTTTAGTCAGAGAGTGGTATCAGACTGGAATAGCTTACCAGAGAAAGTCGTTGAAGCAAAAACTGTCGATAATTTTAAGAATCTTTTGGATAAACATTGGTGGAATCAAAGATTCAAAACAGCCGATCCTCAATGCATGCGCAGCTGAAGTTTATAATAGACGTACAGTAGCAACAATCAACGCAGAGAAGACCGGAAAGTCTACAGGAGTCATCCTTCTTTTCCGTACCCTGATGTGATGTGATCCATATTTTTGAAAATACAATAAAATTTAGCTATTTATTTAGATTTTAGTCTTAGAAATCTTTTTGAGTTTGACTTTGTTTGTGAGTTGACTTGTCTTTGACTTGAGACTAAAGTTTGAATGAGTTTGACAATCTGTAACAGACAAAATAACAAAATTCAAAGCAGCATAGGGCCATAGTCAAGAGTAATGAGTGGTAATACAAAAACAATGAGGTATGTGAGTCTGAGAACCGCTCGAGTTCCAAACACATCTACTAGTAAAGTAAATTGTCCAGTCAGCTTGACCAGTACCATGCAATAAACGTAAATATGGTGTAGGCTGTTGCAAAGCATGTACCAACAATTTGTACAGTGTACAATTGCGCAATATCCAATGCCCGTTCAACACTTTACTGTTGGTTGTAGGAAGCCTCGCTACTGAAACCAGCCTCGAAATAAATTTTTTTTTTACATTTTGTGTCTTTAAAACCACAGAGTTGGTAAGTATCAAATTATATGAATTGTTGATCACATTAATGACAGTTTTTGTTTTGCATTTGCAGGTAAATAGAGGGTGGAATCGGAAAGTGGAGGAAAGTGCAGCAAGCAGGAGAGGTTTTGCTCAATACAACACGTTAGTAATATGTAACTACGTGTGGTTCCAAAAACGTTTTGAGGATTTTGACAATGTTAGTTTATCCCTTTTGTCCATTTTAATCAATTATTATGTAATAATGTAATATGAACTCTATTTTTGTCTTTGATGCAGATTTTTGGGAGATTTGGTCAAGTTGCAAGGTGAGCTAGTATGCAGAACTCAAGAAGTCACCACTGTAATTATGCTAAAACATGTAAAATATAAAATATACAGGTCTATCAAGCTATTTTCCGTGCAAAAGGTGCTGCATAACTTGTGTCAACTGTTCAAAGTTTACACGAGGTCTAAATAGACAATATTGCAGATATACCATACTTTTTAAGCTAACTAATACATATTAACAAATGATGACGCAATAGAAAAAAAATCTTTTTCTTTAGCATTTACTTTACAGATTGTTTAGACAGTGACATTAAATAAATTGCATTTGTCAGTTTCAGTGATTTTCCAGTGGAGGGAGGGGGGGGGGGGGGGGGGGCACTAGAAGGGCCTAACATTTTCATGAGGGGTCACAGGTTTTCACCTGATAAGCAAAAACAAGTAACAAAAAATCACCAGTTTAAATAACTAGTGAAAATTACATGATTTGGGCTGAAAGTGATTAGATTTACATTTAAAATGAAAGGATTTTGTCTGATTCACTTTGTCCATTTTTCCTACAAACATGATTTTTTGGGGGGAATGTGGGAGCACCAAAAATGTGTGTGTGTGTGTGGTGGGGAGGGGGGGGGGCAGGCCTCAGTAGCTATGCCCCTGGTCCGTTTCCTTGTTATTTCAGTACATGGACATTATTTTGAATACAAAGTTAATGGCTTGATTGTTTTATTTCAGAGTGACTGTGGTAAAGGACAAGGATAGCAGGAAGAGCAAGGGAGTGGCCTTTGTCTTGTTTGTGCAGAGGGATTCAGCTTACAAATCCATCAAGTCCCTCAATGGAAGAGAGGTACATCAGGGATGATTAGGGCCCATATTTATAAAAGCCCACAAGCTTAGTTCCTTGCTTAAAAAGTCTATTTTAAATGATGTGGCTAAGAATAAGACACAAGTTTTTTTAGTTGCTAACTACCTTAGTTGGGGATTAGGTAAACTGCTTGTTGCTCAATAAAATGCACATAATACACTTAGCAAGGAACTAAGCTAGCAGGGTTTTATGAATATGGGGCCATGCTGTGTTTTTTTAAAGGCAAACATCACCCCCAAATTATCATTTGATATGCAAAAGTGATTATTTTCTTAGTAATCCATTCCACCAGCAAGTCTCCAATATTTGTATTCACACCTTTTAAGCATAACTACTGCAAACGGGTGGTTAATTTCCTGTGACAATCGAATAGTTAGTCTGTTACTGCAGACCCATGAACAGATACTTTATTATGATGATGAGTTTTCAAATCATGATTTATAACATGTTTCTGGAAACTGATTATTCTGAACTTGTTGGAAGAGTGGTCTACCAAAACTATTCCCTTTTATATTAGAAAATTATAACAGAATCTTGGTTCCTTTTAACTCAATGAAGATGATTTGATTTTGATAACACACATTTTCTTACACACAGACCCCAGCCAATGATGTTGTCATGCAATTTTGTGACAAATCGTGATGGTTAGCTAAATTAGCTAAAAACTTGTCAGTCAAACCGAGAGTGCACTAGTGTGTGCAATTTGGGCACTAGTGCAGTTTGGTTTCCTGCCTCACAAAACAAGAGTGTGGCATTCCAAGGAGCACTTATCCGTAAATTTGAAAATAAAGTAGAGTCAAACCTATAAAGGGCAACAAGAGAAATGGCTTCTGTAGACATGTAACCTCTAGTCTATAGACAGGTTACATAACACTGTTTCTCTCTGCGGGGGATCATTTTTGGTGGCTACCATAATAATAATAATAATAATACACAACATTTATTAGGCACTTAATACGGTTGTTTCTAAGCGCACCATTGTCGGTCTACAATTTACAGCCAAAACTTATACTAAACACACAAATTATAAATCTATTCTTTATTCAATAAATCATGCAAAATAATAAAAATGAGATCAAACGTAAAATCAAACATACAAGTAATATAATGGCATGCACCTCTTTGACCGACTCACAACTGAGCCTGTGTACAATATCGATCATAGATTAAAAAGGTTCGTTTTCAGCAAGGTCTTAAACTGGTCAAGGGTATGGGTATTTTGAATATGTGCTGGTAACTTGTTCCAAAGACAGGTTGGCTGCTATAGATAGGTGGCCGGTGAGACAGGTTTGACTGTAATTTTATGTTTATTTATGTCTTTCTTGCCACCAGCTGTTTGGGAGGAAATGGACGGTGCAAATCGCTGACGACAACGGACGGGCTTCTGACTTCATCAGGAGGAGGAACTACCCGGACAAGTCAAGATGCTATGAATGTGGGGTGAGAAAATAAAATCGGATTTGACATTTAAAGGGATCTAGTTACTTTTTATGCCTCCGCCAACGAAGTGGCCGGAGGCATTATGTTTTCGGGTTGTCCGTCCGTCCGTCCGTCCGTCCCGTTTTCGTTCTCGCGATATCTCAAGAACCGGTTGACGGATCAATTTCAAACTTGGTATGAGTGTACATATTGGGGTGACAATGATCTGATTAGATTTTGGGTTTCATGAGGTCAAAGGTCAAGGTCACATGACTCAATATATGTTTTAAAATGCCTCGTTCTCGCGATATCTCCAGAACCAGTTGACAGATCAAATTCAAACTTGGTATGAGTGTATATATTGGGGAGACAATGATCTGATTAGATTTTGGGTTTCATGAGGTCAAAGGTCAAGGTCACATGACTCAATATATGTTTTAAAATGCCTCGTTCTCGCGATATCTCCAGAACCAGTTGACAGATCAAATTCAAACTTGGTATGAGTGTATATATTGGGGAGACAATGATCTGATTAGATTTTGGGGTTCATGAGGTCAAAGGTCAAGGTCACAGGACTCAATATATGTGCAAAAATGCCTTATTCTCGCGATATCTCTAGAACCGGTTGATGGATCAATTTCAAACTTGGTATGAGTGTACATATTGGGGTGACAATGATCTGATTAGATTTTGGGGTTCATGAGGTGAAAGGTCAAGGTCGCAGCAAAAAAGCATCCTCACGATATCTCAAGAACCGTTTGACGGATCAATTTCAAACTTGGAATGAGTTACATACACATCGGGTGGCAATGATTGGATTAGGTTTGGGGGGCCATGAGGTCAAAGGTCAAGGTCACATGACTCAATATACTTGCAACTAGATGGATCTTCGATTGCGCACAATCGAAAATTATGCCTCCGCTATCACGCGATTTTAATATCAAGCCCAAATTAACATGCACTGATTTAATTTTTTTAAATATTTTTCTTATATTTTGAGTCCTGTGACCTTGACCATATGACCCTAATCTTTGATGGCTCCCTAAAAAACATTCAGGTACCAAGTTTGATTGAAATCTGACATTTAGTTCTTGAGATTTTGGCATTACAAGCTTTTTTGCATGTATAATGAGTCCCGTGACCTTGACCTCAACCTCATGACCCCAACATTTTATGACTACGTAGACTCTTTATGATACATTCAGGTACCGAGTTTGATTGAAATCTGACATTCAGTTCTTGAAATTTTGCCATTACAAGCCATTTTCGCATACATATTGAGTCCTGTGACCTTGACCTTTGACCGCATGACCCCCCAAATCCAATCAGATCAGTGGCACCCCGATATGTACACTCATACAAAGTTTGAAATTGATCCGTCAACCGGTTCTTGAGATATCGCAAGAACGAGGCTTTTTTACACATACATTGAGTCCTGTGACCTTGACCTTTGACCTCATGAACCCCAAAATCTAATCAGATCATTGCCACCCCAATATCTACACTAATACCAAGTTTCAATTTAATCCGTCAACCAGTTCTTGAGATATCGCGAGAACGAGGCATTTTTGTATATATATTGTGTCCTGTGACCTTGACCTTTGACCTGATGACCCCTAAAATCTAATCAGATCATTGTCACCCCAATATGTACACTCATACCAAGTTTGAAATTGATCCGTCAACTGGTTCTTGAGATATCGCGAGAACGAAAACGGGACGTACGTACGGACGGACGGACGGACAACCCGAAAACATAATGCCTCCGGCCACTTCGTTGGCGGAGGCATAAAAATGGCTTGTAATGACAAAATCTCAAGGCCTGAATGTCGGATTTCAATCTAACTTGGTACCTGAATATTCTTGGGAGCCAATGTAGCCATCAAAGTTTGGGGTCTACATAGGTCAAGGTCACAGAACTCAAAATATATACCGTATTTGTCGGTGTATTAACCGCTCCGGTGTATTAACCGCACCCCTAAAAAAAAAAGATTTAAAAAAAAGTGTGGTTAATACGGTCGTGTATTAACCGCACCCCCTTTTTTTTTTTTTTTTTTTTTTTGGAAAAAAGTTGCGGTTAATACACCAGCAAATACGGTATATGAAAAAAATTTTTTTTCAGTGCACGTTATTTTGGGCTTGATATTGAAAATTGCGTCATAGCGGAGGCATAATTTTCGACTGCGCGCAGTCGAAGATCCATCTAGTTTGACTTGTGTAAAAACTGATGAATGGTTGATAAAATGTGTATTGTTATCTGATATGTCCACTGAGTGATGTATGTAAAAATTCCAGAGTAAATTAATGTCATATGACCGAGTAATGAGCAAAAATGCAAAGTGGTAATTGCTAACTTAGTGTAATTACTTTGTGCACAGTTGTAGTTATCTAGTAGATGATTTCAAATCCAAACACTTCAATCATAAATATCTTTATAATGAAAGAGAAATGCAGAAAACCATAACCTGCTCCATATTTCTACTGGTAATACGATTACAATGAGGTATGTGAGAACCGCTAGAGTTGTAGGTAAGTTTTGTGGATTTTGACAATATTACTCGATCCCTTTAACCCTTAATTTTCATATTTTCCAATTGAATACAAAATATGACAAATGTTCAGCATGTTGCTGTCAGGCTTAGATTTAAGACAATACATTACAGAGTGGATGTCAGTTGCTATGTATGGCTTCTGTTGACATTACAAAGGGATAATTTCTTTGAATCTTGAACATTTTTTGGGGAAAATAAGAAAAGTCTGTGTATGTGCTTGTGTTTATTGTGTATTTCTTAGGATTCTCTGTCATATTATTCGTATTAATGTCAAGCCAATAGATAATTTGTATTTTCCCTCTATCTTGTTAGGAATTTGGTCATCTGAGCTACAGCTGTCCCAAGAATACACTGGGAGAGAGAGAACCACCACCCAAGAAAGAGAGGAAGAAAAAGGAGGATGAACAAGAAACAGCTTCATCATCTAAGAACAAAAGGAAGTTCTATGATGACGATGAGGAAGCTGAGGATTCTGAGTGAGTAATAATAATCATAATAATAATATGAACATTTATATAGCGCAGCTACTATAAATATATATTCTACTGCGCTTAAATAATTATAACTACCCATAGTCATCAGGTACAGTCCACACCCACACAATGATATTGCATACTTTCTCAACTCCCCGGGGAGCATACTAGCCGAGCTGCCACTGATGATGGCGCAAAGGCTAATTAACACCCGACCATGGTACCCATTTATACACCTGGGTAGAGAGCAGCAATTGTGGATTAATTGTCTTGCTGAAGGACAAACGTAATGGACAATACACTGGATTAAAACTTGGGATCTCACGATCTGAAAGCGTGCACTCTACCAATCTTGCCACACCACGTCCTTTAATTAGTCTGAAATATTCAAATTTCATGCATATCTTATTGACAAAGCTTGTTCATGGCAACATGAAAGCTTGGTCAAGGTTTGCCTGACAGAGCAACAACTAATACACTAGCACTTTCCCTATTGCCGGGGCAAGTAAAGATTCAGGTCAGGCAAGTGTAGTTTTTAAAATGGTGTAGTTTGGTTGCCTGATTGGGCAACTAACATTTCTGTTCAATTGTGAGAGAAAATTGTTATTCCTCATGTGCAAATCTCAACTAGAAACAAGAGAGAAATTTGCCAAGCAGATCGAGCTACCAAGCACAATTCATTGTTTGTTTTTGTTCATATTGCTTTTTACGGGCAAGTAAATTTTCTGTTCGGGCAAGTGTCAAAATGTCATGTTGTAAAATGTGCACTCCTAATTGTTACACAATGTTTGGTAAAATCAAACGATTATAAACTCCATTCATGTTTACCTTCAGAATATATTGCAATTATTTTCCTTTTGCAGTGAGGATGATGATGAGGGGGAGGATCCAGCACTGGATAGCTTACATTCTGCTATCACCACAGAGGTATGTAATGCATACAATCATTGAATGCTTTTTCAAATCATTTGTGCTTTTATTTGTTTAAAACATTAATTTGAGTGTCCGTTAACTTTGCATGACTTTGCAAAACCTTGCATGACAAGCTTGTCATCAGTTTCCAGTTGATAACTATTGATAGCACCCCTCAAAAATGACCTTTTTAAATGTATGGATTTGTTTGTATGTTACACTTAGAGAAACCATTAGAATTGGGGTAAAAGGCTTTAAATTATAATTATTAAGTTAACTTTTTAAATCCCCTGCATTCCAGTGGTTGTATTTTTTCCTCACATTTGTTAGATATGTTTTATTGCTGAATAAAATAATAGTATTGATAGTTTCACTGTACAGTATTAGAACTAAAAAAAATAAGTCAAATGGACATTGCATGGCCAAGTAATGAGCGAAAATGCAAAGTGATATTCAATAACTCACTGCACTCACTTTGTACGTTTTTCTTATCTGAATACTTCGATCGTACATATCTTTGTAACGAAAGGGAAATTTGAAAAACCGAAACCTGTCCCATGATATTATTGTTAATACACATACAAGGTATGAGGGAACCGCTAGAATGAAAAAATTATTTTGAGGATTTGGACAATGTTACTAAGTCCCTTTAAAATTGACTACTTCAAAATACTAAAAATAATATATTTGTTTAATCAGTTGGTCCTTTGTACCATATATTCACTTGTGGGCAATTTGTTTGCATAACAATATTTCATAATGTAATTATTTGCGCTATTCTAAACAATCGGCTCTAACTTTTCCTTGAACTTTTTTGTTTAGATTTTGTTTTTCAGAGAGAGAAGTACGAGGAGGAAGAGTACCGACAGATCGTAGCCTCTGGGGAATTATGAGATAGCTTCTGGCAGTTCACAACCAATGTCCAAGAGACCAAAGGTCAAGCAGAGTGCCTACTTCAGTGATGAAGATGAACTCGGTGACTGAAATAAGTAACTAGAGGCCTAGAGGGGTATAGTTATGTGAAACTGTACTAAGCTAACATCAATGAAGCAGAGTAGTTACTTCAGTGATGAAGATGAACTAAGCGACTGAAGTCATTGACGGGAGGGGCCCAGTTTCAGGAAGCTGAACTAAGCGACCAAAAGTGAAGCAGAGTACTTGCTTCAGTGGTGAATTTAGCGACTGAAATCAGTAACTGAAGGTCTCTATTTTCATTATGAAGATGAGTTACTGAACCAGATGTCTGCCAAGCTTAGTAACTGAGCCAAGAGACCAAAGTTGGAAGCACAGTGCTAACTTCACTGGTGAACATTGGCTTAGAAAGTGAACAAAGATCGAGCTTTGTAGCTAAAATGTGACCGGTTACATCAAAACCCACTGCTTGTTGGCAAAAATCAATTTTGAGATTTATATACCCTTTAAAAGGATGATTCATCAGCTTTAATTTGATACCTATTTCAATTAATTTGGATAATATTTGTCAGAGTAATGATAATTTCTATATCTCGTAATGCGAAAGTTGAAACTGAGATATCAACGTTTCAAATATGACAATCACTATTAAAACCAAGCAGAATTGATTTACATAATCGTAAATAGTTTTGCACTGGATTAATATTTAAAGTTGATTTATTTTGTATTATAAAAAGATCAAAAGTTTATCTTGCTAGTTATGTCAAAATGTTAAAGGGTACCACCACCCCAAAATAATATTCTTATTAAAGAAAGGTAACATCTTTAATATTCCATTCCATCAACAAGTTCACAAAAATATGTTTTCAGAAAAGAAAAAAAAATTGGAAAACGCCTCGCCATTCTAAAGCATGCCTTCATGCGGTCTGAATTGCGAAGACTAAAGTGTGCAGAGCGAACGAATCGCCCGGGATTCTATTGTCTACACACGTACGCGTGAATCACATTGACGCACTCGCAAGTGTTTGGCCCGTATGGAACCAGGAAATAGCAGTGGTTCCGTAAGTGGTAAAAATTAATTGCTTTGTATATGAATTACACAACCATTTGCATAATGTTGGGTATCTATTTGATATCACAAAACGGTACCAAAACATATAATAATGTGTTGTTCTTTGCCTGATGGTCCCCTTTAATTTGACACTGCGACCAATTTTCAACTTGGAAAGCACATAGCTGCAAAACATAATTACCGACAAGTGGTGCGGTTTTTGCTATATCTGGTCAGAAATATTAGACCCACTGTTAATCAGAGCAACTCTCTCAGTGACGAAGATGACAGCAGCTTAACCAAGACACTAAAGGTGAAGCACAGTGCCTTTACAAAAGAAAACATAACTTTTTTAGCCAAGTTTGGCACTTGATGCATCTAGCTCTGTTTCAGTAGCCCTAGGCCAATATGCTCTACTATAAGAAGTGTAAAGGTACAGAAGAGAGTTTGTCCACTGGTAGCTATATATATGCATTTTACTTTCCTTCTGTTATCAAACTGCAGAGCACCTGGCTAGAAGGCAGTAGGTACAGAGCATGACACGGATGCTCTAACATCTCAGATATCATGTCCATTTTTTGTGCCTACTTAGTGATTGAAATGACCCAAGTGTCTTATTGCTCAATGATTGATTACAGAGAGAGAGAGAGAGACCATGTATGAAGTAGAAGTTGAATGATGGAGACGAGAAATAAGGCATAAAAGAGCCTTTAGTATACCTGGGAATGATAAATATGAGCCCTGTGACTGCACTAATGCAGGGTTCACACAGGGCCTTGAAAGTCAGGGGAAATTGTAAAATGATCTGATGGGTCATGGAAAGTCATTAATTCAGCACTGAAATCAAAAATAAGGATTGTAAGACTTATTTGGTTACAAAAAGTACTGAAAGAAGTCAAAGAACCCTTTTTCTGATGATTGTGAAAAGTCTTGAAATTCTTGCAGTGAATGTCATGGAATTTAAACCTGCTATGATTCTTATAATGAGGCACTTAAGTGATGAACCAAGAGACTGAAAGTGAAGCAGAATTTGAAAATGGAATTTGAAAGGGGTGGGCACATTTAAAAATTAATTTGATATGTTTACAGAGAGTACCATTTTCGCCCATTCTGTTGTGATTTGTAATCGTCAGAAGAATCGTGTATGAAAAGAACCTTTCCAGCTTTTGGCTTGATTTTAATAGCAGCTATGAAGATGGAACTTGAAGCCATCAAAGAATATGACTTGTTCTATTCAGTCTTAAAAATTGACGAGACTATTAGAACTATCACCTCGTATACAAAATCTCTCTGGCACAACACACATTTTTCATATACCCAGCTCGAGAAATACATGTATATTTTGTCTTTTGTCCGCAGGTCTTAGAAAGAATTCAGAGAAAGAATTGCAAAAGATCTAATTCGGGAGATGGTTTGTTGGTATTTTGTGAAATAAAATATTTGTGCAATATAATATAGACTGAATATTTATATTTGTGTGTCTTTTGTTGTATTGTGATGAACATATTTATGTAAACAATTAAAAGGGAATTCAACCCCAGAAATTTGATATTTTCATAATTACGAGGGAATCTTATGAGTTCATACATAATTTTTTTTTAACAACTTAAATGAGAAATAAAGTAGCTCTCATGTACAAAGCCTAAGCCTAAGGCAAGTTGCTTGTTGGTAATGTTGCAAAACGCAATAATTTTGAAAGGATTTCCTCAATTATTCTTCTCGGTCTCATTATTCTGTTAGAAAGTGACTTAATCTGGCATGGAATTCCCCTTTATATAAGCCATGTAATGTCATACCAGTAGTGTGGCCAGGGTCAATTCAGATGGGGCGAGGCAATACAGTGGAACTTCATTAAAACAAAAAGTGATCTATTAACTTTTCTTTTATTTTGTTGTTCGGCTTTATATGGTAACAGAAGAATGAAAGAATGAAATGGGTTTTGATTTTTCAGAAGTCTCCCTAATTATGGATAGATATCGTCCATAATATCCAAATAAACATATGGGCCCGGATTCACAAAGCAGGTTTGTAGGTTTGTACAAACCATGGTTTATCCATGGTCTACATCTATGGAGTGCCATTTGTAAACTGATGGAGAAAGAATGTAAACTCCTTATTTACTTATTGACTTATTTACAAAATGCACCAAATAAATGTTTGTCTTCTCCCATGGTGAAATTTGCTGGTTAGCAAGCACTAACAGTCATATCATTAGAAATTATAAATTGTTTTACTTGTATACGAGCAACACTCCATAGATGTAGACCATGGATAAACCATGGTTTGTACAAACCTCCTACAAACCTGCTTTGTGAATCCGGGCCAATAAGTTTAATAAAATATGAAACAATATGAAGTAAATGGATCACTATAAGGTCACTTTCTGAGTTCCGTCTTGATATAACAAGGTAAATTTCAGTGGGCCCAGGTGCTCGTTATAATGAGGTTCATCTGTACATTAAAAACTATTTCTAAGGTCTAGGGTATGTGTAAGGGTGTACGATACATGCATTTACATGTACTTTTTCTTGCTTAGGGTGTTGAATAATAATGATTATACGTGAGGTACAGTAAAACCTTGTAATAACGAGCACCTCGGGGCCCATTGAATTTACCTTGTTATATCATATATATCTTGTATCGGGGCTTAAAAACAATAAAATACACAGATCCATGACCTGTGAAATAGCCTCGCTATATGAGGTACCTCATTATAAAGAGGTTCCACTGTATATTTGTTTGTCTCCTACGAATATGTGATTAAAGGGAAAGGAAACACTGGAATTTCACTTGCTGTTAAGTGCAGAATTCCTGTCACTTCTAGTCGTATATTTCTTCTTGACTGACCACTGGAGGCTGCCATGTTTTCGAACCGTACCGTATGAAACGTCTGGGCGCATTTGAGCGTGAACAAACTAAAGCGAGTTATATAACCGCTGTTTAATTTGCTGCAGCTATGACAGTGGTTACGTAACCAGCATTTGTATTATCAAATGACGTTCCATATGGTACAGTGGAAAAAATGGCAGCCTACAATGGTAAGTCCAAACAGATGACAGTAGTTTGAAAAAACATTGATTATTTCCATTATTAATGATACCCAAGAGAAAATTTATGACTAGAAGTAATGGGAATTATGCACTTATCAATAACATTAAATAAAAATGCCAGCGTTTGGCTCCCCCCATTAAGGTTTTTTTTGGAAATCCTTGGTTGCTTTCAGCATTCATTCAGATTTATTTTTTTTGTAACTGGTTATTTTTGTATTAGTAATATTTCGCAATGCACACACAAAATTTGGGGGTGTAAAATTATGCACTTCCTAGTTCTACTAAACTTGTTCAAAATATGCATAGAAAATAAAGCATGGTTATTCATGGGTTTTTAAAATTTGCCTGTGCTGAAAGTGGTGTGATATTGGAAAAAAATGCGTGTACTGCAATATAGATAACCACATTACTAAAGAAACAAATATAAAAGAAACATACACTGTAGTACACATAAAGCTAAATCTAGTTTTAATTTTAATGGATATCACACTTTTACATTCTATCTTGGGTTTAATTTTCTGTCTTTGTTTCAAGACTTATTTTGGGATGTTCTAGGCAATTTTGGTGTGGACATCTTCACAATAGATGATCTTCTCTTGACCCCAATCCAAAAGGGTATGCCTCGGCCACAGCTCTGTGATATGCATTATTGCATGACATCAAGCATGTACATGAATGCATCCCTCTTTTATTCTAGTTCTATGGTAATACTCATCCACGTCTGTTCAGCATCTAGATAAGGTTAAAATGTTAAATGTTTCTGAAAAGGAACTAAATTCATCCAAATGTCAAAAGATAAACTAGTAATTTCTTGACATGGATTCTCCCATAATTGTATTACATCAAGCAAAGGCAGCAATACATTCTTTTGGGAGTGATCTCCTCTTGCTTCAACTATATCTTACTCCACTTTAGTCTGTGGGGTCACTGCCAGATGGACTTTCTTCTTTATACTTTTCTGTCCAGGGTGTCTTTCCACCTCCTCCTCCTGTGCTTCTTCCCAATTTCTCCATCTTTCCATCGGATACATAAATCAGATTTGTGATGCCATATTGCAAATGCCTTGTGCACGGTGCAAAACACACACTGGCTAGTGTTATGCAGTGCGCACAAACTATAGCCTAGTTTAAAATGGCGAACCGCTGTTTTCATCCCTACTCATAAAAATCTTTCAAGAGAAAATGCATCTTAGATATATCACTCATTTCCATGACATGGATGTTCAGTCTGTGTCATATATCCTGGTAGAGCAGCTCATACTTGGTGATATTCTGGGCATCGATCGGGACCCATCACCATCAGCTTTAGACAATCTTTCCACCTCCAGTGCATCTTCCCAAATTCTCCATCCTGTTTTCGTCATGGAAAATGCCTCCAAGACACAGTAAGGAAACTCATATGTGTGGTATCTTTGTACCGTCTGGTCATATATCCTGGTAGAGCAGTTCATACTTGGTGATGTTCTGGGGATCGATGGGGCTGGTCACCATCAGTTTGCCCCTCATGGCGCCACGGAAGATGATCTCCACCAGATCGATAAAGTCCTGCTTGGTTTTGAAGCTCCCTATGAACTTTGTGTGGTCTGGTGTTCTGCACAGAGAAAAGAATAATACAGTGGGATATTTAAAGCCATAGAACAGTATAGGGACAATTACATAAATCCACTCTGTTGGCCTAACAAATTGATCAACATAGTTGCATTAACAGTATAAAAGAGGGTTTTTTAAAATTACAACCGTCAGCAATATCGATCTGTATACAGATCGTTTTCTAAATTGCAAACATATCAATCAATAGGCGGTTTCTTGGCCAATTTTGTATAATCCCATATTAGTAAACATGTATTCTTTCACATGGTTGGTGATAAGAGCGTACATTCCATTTTTTGTTTATGTGGGGCGTTTCCCAATACTGTCATTTGGCTTCAATTCTTACCCATAATCAACTTTCATGTGTTGTCCATTGAAGAAGAAGATGGTAGCAGGGATGAGTGTAATGTCAAAGTATTGTGTGTACACGGGGATGCTGTCTGCCTCAATGCAGTATATGTCGGCCATCTTGCGCAGATCCTCGCAGGTTTTGGAGAGCTGACAAAGAGAAGGGGAAATAATCAAGTTGTAATACATGTAATACTGGCGATATGTAGGAATTTCCTTTCATCACGAATGAGACAATAATAACATGATCCCCACCTCCTACCAAACGTAATAATTGTTTTATGGTTGATGGATTTTTAATTTTCTGGTTCCAATTATTAAAGAGTAATATCTTCATGAGGTTTTAACCCATTCAATACTGGTCCAATAAATACTCCCGATGGTGTCTAGATGAAGATTGTCTTTCTATTTAATGCACTACAAATACCAGTGTTGTGTGACTCGAGTCCCGTCTCGGACTCGAGACCGGACTCGAGTCCGTTTTTGCCGGACTCGGTCTCGGACTCGGACTCGAAGGTTCATGACTCGGACTCGGACTCGGACTCGGGGCCCGTGACTCGATGACTCGGCGACGAGTCCGACACGAGACCGGGGAATTTTGGCGCTAATGCAGTTCGTATCCAAACGGATATCTCGTTTCCACTCGCCGAAATTTCATCAAAATTTCACGCAATATTTTCAAATTTCAGCCACATCGGATCACGGAGTAGTAGTCCACTGCCTGCCCTGGACTGTCTTCCGTGTTTCTACTTTTGGAGGAAGTTCTTTCACAGCTTTTATGTATCAATCAGAATCAATATACCATTTTATTTATTTATGTTTTCTATTTTTTTAAATTTTATAGATATCTCAAAGGGATAGTTGAGTTTTGAGGGCGCTACACAAAATAATGTATCTGTTAGAATATGAAAAACTGAGTGTCAAATTTGAAAGAGCATTCCATTTTAATGGCAGAATAAACTTTATTTGATAAAAATCGGTTCAGAAACGGCTGATATAACCATAAACATATCCATTTGTAATAAATGTGGGGCCCCACAAGTATTCGATAATTTTGGAATAGCCGTTAAAATTTGTTTCAAAATGCTTCCTCTTTTCAAAATTGTTCAAAGGAGGTTTTGAGATATTTGCTGATTATCTCTCTATATAATCACCATTTCAACGAAACATTACATGCACAATATCTTATTTAAAATGGTTTAAATAAATGCGTTTTTTAAAACGCCCTCTTTAGTTTAAACAGCTCTTTTTAATGATAATAGGCATTGAAACTTGGTCGTTTGTAATTGTTAAATTCCTTTTGAGCATGGTTGAATTATAACTGTTAGTTTGTAATGTAATGGTGCAGGTTTTGGTTACTAAAATTAAGTTTTTACTAAAACTGTACTCTCTCTACCAGAACTCAACTATCCTTTTAACCTAGGCCGGTCAATGGTTTCGCAGCGAGTTCTGCAGCAATTTTCGAAGGGGAAGGAACTTCTTTCACAGCTTTTATATATCAATATTATCATTTATTTATTTTTTAAATATTTATTTATTTATGTATTTATTTATTTATTTATTTATTTATGTAATTTAATTTATTCATTCATTCATTCATTCATTTTTAATTTTTTTTAAATTAATTAATTAATTTATTTATTTATTTATTTATTTATTCATTCATTCATTTTTTTTAATTTTTTTAATTTTGTTATCTTTTTTTATTTAATGATTTTTTTATTTTTTTATTTTTTTATTTTTTTATTTTTTTTTATCTAATGATTTTTCATTTTTTTATTTATTTATTTGTTTATTTGTTTATTTTTTTATTTATTTATTTATCAATTAATTTATTATTATTATTTTTAAATTTATATTTGCACATGTGCCGGACTCGGACTCGGACTCGGACTCGGACATGCCGGACTCGGACTCGGACTCGGACTCGAAGGTTCATGACTCGGACTCGGACTCGGACATGCCGGACTCGGACTCGGACTCGGACTGACTGGACTCGGACACATCACTGACAAATACACTGCAATGTACTGCAATGTAATGTAATGTAATAATAGATCTGTCAATTTAATATTATGCTGGCCACCTCGGACATTCCTATTCCATCATACTAAATCAACAAATACAATGCTCAATATTAGCACAGGCCCGCTGGCCCAAGGCCTCTAAAAATTTGCTTCAAGGCAAAGAGGCCACTGGCTCAAATTGGCAACAAAAAATAACAGAATTAGAAAAAATCTTGTGTTTACTTGCCCAACTGGGCCACAAGGCAAAAAATATAATGCCTAGTATTTGCAAATATTAACAGAATCACAGTGGGCGCTTCAAGAAATAATTTTTTGGGGAGGTAATGAAAGACTGAGTGTACAATTTGTGAGAGCACAACATTTTAATGACAGAATCAACTTTATTTGATCTAAATTGGTTCAGAAACAGCCGAAATATCCATTTGTATTTCAAATTTTAATAAATGTGGGGGACCAAATTTTTTATTCAATAATTAAAAAAACTATTTTAAAATGCTACAAATTTGTGAAAATATGGTTTTAAAATTGTTTTTGGCGAACTCTCTATTGAATAATAATTTTAACCAAATATTACATTCACATTTGTTGAGAAAAAAAATGGTTGAAACTTGAGCTGTCTGGAGGGCGCCCTCTTGTGTTAACTGTACTATCATATTAAACACTGAACTAAAGACCTACAATTTGATCCAGCTGCATGCAGACCAGGTCCTCGTTGCGTCCAAACCGTAGGACCAGGACTTTATCCTCCGTCGTCTTGATAGCATCGTCAACCTCCTTCTTACTGGACAGCTTGGGCAGCAGGTAGCTCATCGCTATGTTGTATTATGCTGACCAGTCTTAATCACTCCCTGTTTTGATGATAATGCAAATTAAATGGAACAACATTATAATTGAAATAATATAATATAATATAATAAATGTTGATATATGGATAGGGTTTCTGGATACATATTTGCTATTTGATACTTCTGAAAATAAATCTAAAACTAAAAGCATTCCAGAACACTTTCAATTTAATCATACTTAGGTAGACATTTGAAAAAAAATCAAAACCCATTTCATTCTTCTGTTGCCATGAGCCAAACAAGAGTAGGGTGAACAAATAATTGTTGGTTGAATTTTACGAAGTTAATGGATTATTTTTAACTTTAAATACAACGTGTAATTGTATTAAAAGCTGAACTGAAATAACAATTTCTGAAAGGAACACAAATCTATAGATAATAATTAACTATTAAAGGGACTTAGTAACATTGTCCAAATCCTCAAAATAAAATTTTAATTCTAGCGGTTCCCTTATACCTTGTTGTATTCGTATTAACAATAAAATCACGGGACAGGTTTCGGTTTTTCAAATTTCCCTTTTGTTACAAAGATATGTATGATTGAAGTATTCAGATAAGAAAAACTGCGGGCGAGTTTTTCTTCCGTGTACAAAGTGAGTGCAGTGAGTTACTGAATATCACTTTGCATTTTCGCTCATTACTTGGCCATGCAATGTCCATTTGACTTGAAATTTTCACACAATACCCTGTGGACATATGAGATAACAACAATATACATTGCATCAACCATTCATCACTTTTTGCACATGTCAACAAAGTTACTAGATCCCTTTAATTTAAATGGGGTATGTTTTGATCAAAATCTTGATTTATGTTGAAAAACAAAAATACCTATGAGTCTATGATGTTTCTAACAATGGCAATGCTGCAAAAGACAAAAGTGTTGATGCGTGATGCATATCATTATCATAGGGCAGGTCCCGACTTGTGACGTACGGGACATTCACAGCTTTCAATTGAATATTATTCAAAGGAAGGAGCTATGATCTGGAATCTTTTTGGTGCTTTGGAAAGCTACTTGTAGTCCCTTCCTAAAATGCAAAAAAAAATATTCAAAACGCTCGTTAAAATTTAATTATGCTAACAAATATGCAGGACCAGAGAAATTATGACTTTAACAAAAAAATGTGTATTATGAAAACTCTCTGAATCTACATGGCAGATAACAACTTATTCCTGATATATGCATTTAGTAACCATTAATATACGCACTGCAAAAAAAAAAAAAAAATTATGACCTTTTATCCCATGATAATTAATGAAAGAAAATAGGTATGCGCGTGACGTACGGGACATGTGACGTACGGGACATTTTTCCCTCGTGTTTTATTTGTCATTTTCCTGCTTTTATTTTTAAATCTTTGGGTCCATTTTGCAATATATTTGTTCTTATTGTATTTATTCAATATTGTGATGATTTAAAACTCAAAAACAGCTTCCGCAATACATTATAATAAGACTTTAACAAATTGAAGCTCTGAAATCCGATAATTTGCATTAATTATGCTAATAACTAATTAAGAATTAATATTTTATTTGGCTTCAAAAGATGTGGGATACATCTATCTGATGTAAATTACTTTCAATATTGACAAAAAAGATTTGAATATGAGAAAATTAAACAGAATCATCATAAATTTGGCAACTTACATGAAATCCTACACATGGGACTATTTAGAAGAAAAACTAAAAATATTTTGTGCCTTTTTAGCACTTTCTTGCAGTTTTTGAACCTGTTTGGAAGGTCTCGGTGTACTGAACCAATGTAATACTATATTTCCTTCATTGACATGCAGTTTCCCTACTCAAATTGACTGTCTAGTATTTTAGATAATTATTTAAAGGTACATGTAATTATGAGGTATTTCAAATTTCCCCCTCCAGACACATTTTCATCAGTATGTAGCTATAACGCAAAGTATGATGTGGTAATTATGTAATTACTTTTAGAGGTAACTCCTAAAGGTAAGACCTATTTATTCTGAAATTTTTAAGACTATCTAAGCAAGAATTATTATGATAATCAGTGGTAAAACACAAAACAAATAATTTTCACCTGGCTTGCCATTGCTTTAACACTGAAAATGTCCCGTACGTCACATGTCTTAATTAGCTAATAAAATCAAAACGAAAAATGATGTTTTCATAAAACTTAGCTAGCCAGTCAAGAGTATGATAAATTAGAACTTCACAAAATATGAAAGAAAAAAATAATACTGAAATATTTTTAAAAGGTGTTCATTTTTGTGACGTACGGGACATTGCAGTTTGGACACGCCCTAAATAGCATAATTAATTAATTTGTACACTTTAAAATTTGGTCAACTATTGCTAGTGATTAGTTTTAGTAGTCCCCATAGATGAAATTAAAGCTTGATTGATAAAATAAAAATAAAAAATAGAAATACAATGTCCCGTACGTCACGCTAATATTTGACATATGCAAATTAGATGCTCACTACTCGTTGCATATTATGCAAATTTCTGTACTAAAAATCTAAACCAAATTTGTAAAGCTAAAATGAAGATGAATTTTCACCATCAAGGGGGACATTAGCTTGGACCTGCCCCATATCATAAGCAAATAACCATCGACTGGGAGGGTGATGGCAAAACTATACGTGCCGAGGTGATCTGCGAAGGTACTATCATGCAGAGGCGTAGCCGAGGCATGATAGTTACCTTCGCAGATCACAGAGGCAACGTATAGTTTGCATCCATCACAGTAAGAAGATTTGTTGGTATTTGCATTACATGTATATCCCTCATATGATCACAAACGACCTATAACTAACACAAAGGGCTCAAAAGTTTGGAATATTGAGCAATTGATCAAGTATTTTATTTTTATTTTGTCAATCCTGCACATGAACAAGATTTATGATTAAAAGTCAAAGACGCTTATTAAGCGTAGCCACGCATAAACTTTGCGCACCAGCGCGCACGCGTACTTGTCATTGGCTGCCGCTGCGTTCTGGGTTGTCATGGGAACAAAACAGCTCGTTTGTAAACATTGACGGATTCCTTATTTAGAGGTTGTTAACAACGTGCCCTATGAGATCACATGCGTATCAGCAATTTACTATACCACCCTCTAGGCAGGGCCAAAAAGTTTGTTACCCCTGACAAAATACCGAACGGGTTGTATTTCCGGACATGCAAATTCACATAGGAAAAACGTTCGAATTTTGAAAGTTGAATTTGAAAGTCGGCATTAACGGAGGATAATAAATGGATGTTCAGCACAAAATTCTCATCATTTCCCAAAGAAAATAAGCGTCCTGAGGCGTTTTACGAAGAGGCTTTTTTTTTGGAAGGGCTTACAAGAAAGTTGATTTGGAGAAAAATTGGTAAATTCTTGAAGATATTTTACATCAAATGTGTTATTTATGAATTTATGCAGCTGCTCGTATAATTTCCACTTTGATTTTATGCAAGGTCTAATGTTTGTTTTGTGCCGTCAAACTAAAAGTATCCGGTAATAGGACACAGTACCATACTATACCCCCAGGGGGGGCACTCAAATTATTTTTTGACGGGGGTGTGCCTCACGGAACTCTGAAATGGGGGTCTGAAGAGCTGGCTACAAGCACAAAATATAGGGTCTTTGGAGCTACAAAAACCAGGGGGGGGGGGGGGGGGGTCTGTCCTCGTAGAAAGGGGGGTATCATGCGTGACCATGGACTTGCCAAAAGCACCCTAAACGAGTATTTGCGTGGTGCAAAAAATACACCCTAAGTAAGTATGATTATCTGTAATTTATTATTATTATTATTATTATTATTATTTATTCGACCAAAAAGCATAATACAATGTAAAATACAACACAACTATATACACATAATACAAAAATACAAATTACAAGACTGAAGAAAATAGACAAAGAAAATAGTGAGGAGCAGTGTGTGGGCCAGGGTTCACAAAAGTAAAGTACATTACTGTTGCCCTCTGTGAACCCTCACCCACTGACTCCAGAAGATGCAGAAATTGCGGAACATAAATATCAATAAACGTATACGAAGATCTATCAACGTCCAAATTTTTAGCTAAATTATCTTAACCACGTATAATAGAGAATGCATTGATACTTATATGGATATACGGAAATTATAAGTTATACAAAATTATAAGTTATACAAAGAAAACATGCACTGTATACATGTTTTCGCAGTAATAAAGACATTGGACATAGTATTACCTGCTCCATCGACAAAGCAAAGTTGCATAATTAAATTAATTTGCAACTTAATAAGCTTGGTAGCCAAAATGAGCCTACTGAACAGAGAGGATAGACAACTTTAAAAGGAATAAGTTAATAATGATTCTAACATTTAATGTGGCTCATATTTATATGGATATAAGGAAATATATTAATTATGAGTTATAAGTAAACATGCTTTGTTCTACATGTTTCGCGGTAATAATAAGACCCAGACCGTGTAAAATGACAAGGAACAATACTAAAGCGAAGTTGCATATCAAATTATTGCAACCTATTGATGAACAGAGAGGATAGATGATTTTAAAAGACTATTTGATACCCTAAAGCAAGTAATCAATTTTTTGTAAACCCCTAAGCAAGTATTTTTGATACCCTAAGCAAGTAATCAATTTTTTGTAAACCCCTAAGCAAGTTATAACTATTTTTGATACCCTAAGCAAGTAATCAATTTTTTGTAAACCCCTAAGCAAGTCATAACTTTATTTGATACCCTAAGCAAGTAATCTTTTTTTTTGTAAACCCCTATTAAAAGCAAGTGATAACTATTTTTGATACCCTAAGCAAGTAAGCTGAGTTTTTGAGACCCTAAACAAGTAATTTATCAGCCTAAAAAAGATACCCTTTTTCCTGATTTGGGTGATTTTGAGACCCTATTCAAGATACTCGAGTATCTCGCCTGATTGTATACAACCACCCTAATTACTCGTTTCTTGGTCATGCATGATACCCCCCTTTCAATGAGGACAGACCCCCCCCCCCCCCCCCCCCCCCCCCCGGGTACAAAAACCCTGAAACGGGAGTTAAGAGGTCTAAGGAGCAGACTAAAACTACAAAATACATATACTTGGAGCTACCAAAGACCTACGGAAACCCTCAAAAAGGCTCAAATGGTGGTCCAAGGAGCCGAACTAGAAGAATAATAATGGACTTGGCGCTACTCAAATACATAACCAAGTCATTCCGGGGGTCTATGGAGCTGAACTAGAAGAAGAATAATGGACTTGGCGCAATTCAACTACCTAGGCTTAGCCGTCATTCCGGGGGTACCTATGGAGCGGCAATTTTTGAAAATCGGGTATCTTTAGAGCTGCGATCAGGTGTGAAAACGGGGTTCTTTTAAGCGGCACATACCCGTCTTACATTATACATGAGTGCCCCCGCCCCCCCCCCCCCCCCCCCCCGGGACTATACCAAAGTACTATACCTCTCTGGGCGATGCATTGGAGAAATTATACTTGAACACGCGACGGCATTTCGACCAATCACATGGCTAGAACATTCTTATGAGGGATATAATAACTATTATACATTATGTGCATGTGGGACTAAAATAGTATATGGGTCAGAATTTTGAAAAGTGCACTTTTCGACCCCAACAGGGTAAAATTCAATTTATTTTTTAAATTTAAAGACAAGATCTATCTAATGTGAAAGCATGGAATCCTAGCTTCCAGGCGTACCCCATTATACTGGGAAACTCCATGTGGTTCCGTTTTTATTCACTGTTGAAGTAACCCATCTCCAAAAGGCGAACGTCCGTGAGGGATTATGTAGATATAGATTTAGAACCCATATATCTAATTTATTTTCTGTCATATACAGCTTATATTTTGACAATTTACTTCTAAGACTTGCTTCTCTCTGTATGCCAAACAAGGATTGTGTTTAATTTGCCAAATAGAAAATACAAACGTCCAAACTTTTACTGAATTGTTATGTTTGTTTAAAATTAATGTGTTATTCAGAACCTTTGCTTTACTTTAGCCGCATTTTTTAGGAACGCATCTATATACGCTCGTATTCCCGTACCACACACTTCAATGTGCATGTTAATAGGATAAATTGCTGTCTAGATCATAATATTGCATAATTACATGACCAAAGAGAGTATAGTTTTCATCACGGACGTTCCCATATCGCTCACGGACGTTCGCTAGAAACAAGAATGTTGGCAGAATGATCTGATCTCATCCAAAAGAGTTTCTATTCTTCGCAAATGGCTTTAAAACAGGGTCATTATACAAACAAACTTGAAAATTGCAATAAATCTGTTTAAATAGTTTGGTTTTTACATGGACCTGGTCGTTATAATGAGTCCTATTATTGGTTGGAATTGACTTAATGCTTATAGAACAATATGATGATAATACTTTATCTATTCCTATTATATTTAAGCCAGAGACTATGCATACATCCTAGTCAGATATAAAAGTAGCATTTTCCAAGTCGCCTGGTCCCTCTTTCTTACTATTATTGTTTTTAATTGCAATTTCACGGACGTTCGCATACATTTCACGGACGTTCTCTGCCTGAACAGTCTTACAGAAATTGATGACAACATTTATTTGAATCTCCTCTAGGCTCCAGACCAATATAAAACATATAAATTTATCAGTTGATATGATTTTAGCTATCTGAATTGATTATAATGAAATGTCTGCTACTTAACTATCACTCTTAGTGGACCTGTGGAAATCGTAACCCCTAATTTTACACCGGCTTTCCTCGGTTGGGCACTCTATAACAGAAATGCCACCATACTTCTGTAAATAAATGATTTTACAACATTTCCGCAATCATAAATAACATGTTTAATCAAAATAAAGGCCATTTTCCTGTCACCAGAATACAGTTTCTCACATGAGTCTTAATGTCACGGACGTTCTCGAATTGCCTATAGTGGTACCCAAGTGTCCAATCTCGAGTCAATTCCTTACAGAAATAAATGTAAGTGCCAACATAATTTGTTCATATATGCATATCACACGTTTTTATATGTGCAAAACCTTGCCATATATATTTGAGATGTATTTTGACTTTGGGAGACCCATATAAAAGTTATTTTGGATTGTGTATGTTGTATTTCGATTCAATTCGACCCACATCTTGTTTCCTAATTGTTAACCTCCAACCGGTTTCAATGTTTCAATTATAATTAAGAACAAGGCTAACCTTGAATGGTTTATTATAAATATTGCGCGAGCTAAAATTTAGTTGTACAATATTATAATGATTCTAGCAAAAACAATATTTTTGATATATCAAGAAATAACAAAACAGACAATATTATAAGTATTATTACGATAGAGTCATCAAAATAATGCATAAATATTACACCAATCTTGCGCCATACAGCCATTTAGTTGGACTTAAATCCGACAGGCAGATGAGAAAACAGTCTCAAAGCCTGCAGCAGAGGAGGGGCCAACAGTCTCAAGTTTTGCAGAGGGTGGGGCAACAGTTTCCACACAGACCTTCGGTTGCAATGTTGTTACTTGTTACTGCGCCATATACCCCCTTTTTTATGTTTTGAACAGCTTTCTTTCGCTTGTAGGCCTGCGACTGTGCATAATCATAATCTTGGGGTTTGACTTCCTATAATACAATGTCCACGCTGCACAGGTGGAAGTAAATATAATATCTAGTGGTATTACAAAACAGCTAAGCAAGTTGATCAAATGTAAAACGAACCTCCGTGATGGTGACTAAAAATCAACATATTCATGTGTGGTTGGCAATGACCTGGGTCGAAAGGCACACACAAGGGGCACCTGCTGTCAAAAAATTGTACCAGTACTTGAACTTTTACTAAGATTTTTGGGGCAATAAATGACGAACGAACGTCCGTGAGCACAACATTTCATAAGTTTGTTACAGTTAAATGACTTGCAGGAAATAAATATATCTGGGATATGAGAGACATAACAATGTACTAACAACATCAAACGGTATCAACTTGCTGTGAGCGTTTAACATGGTAACATTATTAGAACAATGTTCATGATCGAACGTCCGTGAGCGAACGTCCGAGCGAACGTCCGAAGTATAAATAGTTGTTAAAAGGCTTCGAAAATGCTTGATATAGCTACTTGGTTAGCTGCTTGCCCGATAAAATTGCTGTACCAGTGTCTACGTGCAGATACATGTAAGCAGCCTCAGATTCGTAATTGGGTCTACTCATGCCGGACGTTCGTTTTCATCACGGACGTTCACGAAGATCAATTTTTGGCCCAAACCAAACATTGCATTTGATAGATAGTATTCAAATAGGCAAAATATTGTGGCCCTACTATGAGTCCATCAGACTGACCCCAGCAATTGATGACTAGGATGCAATTCGCTTATAGCAGTGATGATAACAGACGACAGAACGTCCGTGACGAAATCCAGTATAATTTCATACAAAAAAATGTTACTCCGCGAGCAGGAGTAGTTAGCCAACAATTGTTGTAGAATGTGTTCAGTGGGTTCAACCCTTAGTTTTGGAAATAGTTTTTGTTTTGACAACTAAGTAGAATTTTGGTTGTATGGATTTTAATGTATGTTCACGGACGTTCACTTATTATGGCCTTTCCTATTGAAATGTACCCTGAGATCATATCAATGCCGCTCTTCCGCCAATTCTTATGTGATACATGCTCCAGAAATGTAAGATAGAGAATATAGACATTAATGCCTTTAAAGTTGATTAATATTTTTTTTAATCAGGTTTAAAAATTCATTATTTTGTGGAAAATGACAATTTATGCTATTTTTCCACATTTGAGGTCCTGTGGCATGAAACCGAATGTTTGAAATGATATACAACTATATATTTTCTGAAAGCCTTAAAGGGGAATTCCACCCCAGAAATGTGATGTTTGCTATAAAATGAAGTGAATATGAAGAATCATGATCGAAAATCTGAGCCAAAACGGTAGAGCAATAAAAAAGTTATGACAGGATGAACTTTGCTCCGATTTTTAGTATCGTTCGCAATTGCTATCGATCGTGACGTCACTTGCGAGCTGCAGCCATTTTGACTTCTACATGGAAATTTTACAAAATTTAAATTTTCTTCATAACAAAGCAAATTTATGAGCTTACAAATTCCAAAGAGGTTGGCCCATCGATTTTCCTCTATGAATTCGTGAAAACAAGCAGAGAAAAATTAATTTTTAGCAACGAAAATGAGAAATAAGTGTAATTTCATGTACTAAAGCCATGGCGAGTTGCTCGTCAATGATGTTGCATATGGCGGCAATTTTTAAACGATCGCTCATTACTACATGATGTTCAAATAGGTATAACTCCCGTGTTTCTTGTCCGATTTTGATCAAATTTTCACCAATTATGCCTCTTAATCTGCTTATTCAAATAACGGATAGTTTTATCAGGCCCGGAATACCCCTTTAATAATACTATTTAATATGAGACCCAAAACAGGTATATCGGAGTTAATGGCGAGACACAGCAAATTATAGAAGCGCTCAAGAGTCAAGGTCTGGAAATGGCCAAAAGTGCATATTTCAAAAATCTGACCCATATATGCATGGCCCTGGACTACAAGTACAACTAAAAGTCTAAGTGAAATCTAAGACAAGTAAAAGAATAACTACATTCTAGATAAACAAGTAAACTCACCGGTATACTTATCAACTGTAATAACTCCCTACTTACTAGTCTGCACTCTGTATAGAAATAGTCTATTACTCTATTGATCACTATTTTGATCCACTTCACGGGCTATGGTTGTCGTTGATGAATGATGCGAATGATGATGCATGCGATGTGTATACAGTTTTCATGGCTATGTGTGTCACGTGAACGCATAGGTCGGCAACACAATCAGGTGACTAGTGGTATTTATCACGTGACCCACATTTCGGATCCTTTTGTTGTTTTTAATTTTGGCTGGTGCCAAAGAGTGAGGGAGAGGGGGCGGGGGCGGTCAGACTGACTGGAGGCACAGTTTATGTATTTTTTCAGGATTATGCACCCTTTTTTTGGCAATATCGTGTATTAGGCCCCACCACTGCTATACTGTATGTCTTATGTAGCCAAGTTATAGCCACTAAATCTGACCTATAGCCACTAAATCTGACCTATAGCCATTAATCTGACCTATAGCCATTAATCTGACCTATAGCCACCAAATTAGGGTTAGGGTTAGGGGTTTAGTTAGGGTTATATAGGGTTAGGACTTAGATTATATGTATACAGTATAGCAGTGGTGGGGCCTAATACACGAATATGCCCTTTTTTCTTCAACTATGTCTATGGGAGAGTGTCCCCCGACCCCCATGCCCCCGTAGAGTCCACCAGGGGGTGGGGGGGGGGGGGGGGTGATCGAGATCTCACTTGATCGAGGCATCCTCAATTTCCAGGCAACTGTCCAAAAATGACATAATTTTCATGATGGACTGCCAAACTATCGACATGATTGTGCCAGGAAAAAAGTCAGTACCAGCCGCCTCGTAATAGGTAGTGCCGGGAAGGGGGGGGGGGGGGGGCATGGGGGCAGGGTCACGTCCCCCCACTTGTTTGACCAAAACTATTTTTGTTTTAACCAAATAATACGATGGTAGGCTACGTGCGTTGGTGCCCCAGTCAGCCGACCACGTTACGCCCGTGACGCCTGTGACAGGGCGTGCATGGATGCACGTTGTATAAATGGCACTGACACTTGGCTTCTCCAAGTTCGAGCACAGCCCGCCGTCGGGCATATTATATCGTACCAAAGATGGTATAGCGCCGCGTAGCGGCTGTGTCTGACGACACTCTCCGCCGAGATGATATCAGCGAGTCAGGGAATGCACTATGACAGATAATGTAGATAGATCGTTTTTTAAATTTTTATTCAACACATGAAATAAACAAGACTGCATGTAGTCCGAGGACTGAAGTGCCTTGTGTACAACAAAATAATATATTTTATAAATGTATTTGGCAAGATAAGCACAAAAATGGTAGCCTAAAAATTTGATATATTTTCTTCCAAATGGCAAAACAAATAATACAAAGTAATCGCCGCGATTTCAAGTAGAAAGAGTCATTAAAATAATGCGCTCATAATTATATGTAAGCCTAGGTTGATGATGCCTCATCATAGCTAGCCTGTTGGTCATAATTTATAGAGTTGGAACATTTATTTTGTTTAGATCCAATTCATTCTATTTCCTGTTTTTTTTGCGCCTAATAAATCATTTTAGATTTCCAAACTACCAATGTACAATAAATCGTTGAATGAAGTTGCATTAATTAATTTAGCCTTTTGTTGGACCTTTAATGATTGGCCCCTCTTCCTCTCCAAACTTTTATGTCCAACAAGTCATCGTTATGGGTCATTTCTCAGAGTTGGCTGTAAAATTTTTAACCAAAATTGGCACAGAGGCTTTCTATAGGCCATTCTTCGTCCAACGTCATTGGCTATACGCGCCAAACGATGCTTGTGCTCCACCAGGAAGGGGTGTCAATATACAAATGATGCACAGGCATGAGTGGATCGGTACGAATTGGATGCACGAGTTTAACTTTGGTACATAGTTTAAACCCGCGAGCGCAGCGAGTGGGTTTCAGACCATTTCCAAAGTTAAAAGAGTGCATACAATTCTTACCGATCCACGAAATATGCCTGTGCAGCATTTGTTTTATAAAATGGGCGCGAAAAAATGTGAAAATCAGACTTTTTCCCAGTAATGGCTAAATTGGCTAAATTTACCGACCCATGGCTTCAAAAGTACTAACCCATGGCTTCAAAAGTACTAACCCATGGCTTCAAAAGTACTAACCCATGGCTGGGAAAAAATTTGATTTCACATTTTAATATATTTTTTTATTTTTTATTATAAAATGTTGCTTATATTAATTTTAAAATAAAAAAATTAAAAACATTTATATTTTTTTTATTTATTTATTTTTTTTTCAGATGAAATAAAAAAAAATTATATACATTTTAACATTAAATTTTTGTTAAATTAAATAATTGATACATGTGTTTATGTTGGTATATATTCTGTGTTTTTTCTGTAAGTAACTGTCATTTGTGCCCTGACGAAGATTCTGCTAGGATCGAAAGCTAGGCTGTATACGACTCTCATTTTACCACATTGGCGATTTTTTAGTAGACAAGCAGTTTTCAGCAGTATTTCCCATATTCATTAAATTTTTGTTTTTGAATGAGATTTTTTTTTTTTTTTTTTTTTAAATCCACGAAATACCCCTGTGCAACATTTGTTTTTATAAAATAAGCGCAAAAAAAATGAAAATCAAACTAAAGTGAGCCATCAGTAAATCAGTAAAAACTTTTGCATGCTAATTGACCAATCAGAATGCAGGGATTCTTCTACCCATTTTTATAACAAAACAATGTCCACTATTTCGTTGGAACTCGCAGGTTACGGTCTGTAAAATCCTCAGACGTCATCGAGAGGAGGGTCAATTAAAGCCACGGGAATCTCTCTGTGGCGGATCCAGGGGGGGGGGGGTTAGGGGGTTTAACCCCCCCCCCCCCCCCCCCCCCCCTTGGGCTGCCAAGTAAAAATGTATCAGTGAAAAAAGTGGGAAAAAGTGAAAAAAAATCACTTACGGGGTTCAAAATAGCAAAACAAATTCGGGGCAGAGCATTGTTCACAAACAATGCTCGCCCCCCCCCCCCCCCCCAATGCATTGTATTTTCGGATGGAATCGGCGCCGGTGGCCCAGAAGATTACCGCCTGGACAGTAGTGATATGTCATCTAATGATGGGTACGAGCCTGCATCCTTGACCAAACAGATGGAAGACAAAGGGTTCGTCGCTTACGTGGCGAGAAGCTCCAAGATTTCTGCATTCACAAAACGACTTGAGGTTGTGACGGCACAAAGTATTGAATCTAAAAAATAACAAAAATCCAACTATATATTATGACCAACAGTGCATAGATATATTGGTATAGTTCTATAGTTCCAGCGTGTCTTGTACGGGGCATATCTGTGTTACCTTTTTTTTTTTTTTTGGTCATGCATTGACCAGTATTTTAATTGAATATTTAAAATAACATAATTGATTTTTCTATTTTACGTATAGGATAACCGCGGAGCAAAACATGCTCTCTTAATGTATTGGAGTGGAAATTCACTATTTTGTCCACTCTTTAGGGAGCCATATTAGTGACCACTTCGTTTAGATTGGAATCCACTCCTAACCTAGAGTTGACCCTTTTTAAACTAAATTCTGGAATGGAAATTTTCACTCTTTTCAGGGGTGGATGATATAATATAGGCCATACTGAAGGCATCATCATCCTAGGCTTACATGTATGAGCGCATTATATTTGATGGTCACTCTTTTCTATATACTTGAAATCGCGGCGATCAAGTTGATCGTTAACAAATAATAAGGTGCACACATCAGAATGTTTTTGCATCGGTCTGTGAGAGAGCTTTGTACAGAAAGTAGCGACATCAATATTAGTCGAGAATGAATTGAATTCAATTATTAAAAACAGATTCGAAACCCGGCTGAACTGAAAGTGTTTATGCAGTCAATGCCATGCAGAAGCATCTAGACGAGTATAAGTTCCACAAAAGCTCATAAAACTAAATTGTTTCAATTTTAACTATGATACTTGTATATGTGCTGGAATCAGTTATGCCCCCACCCACACAAGTCTTACTTCCAGAAAACAATGGACAACATAAATTGGTCCCAATTCAAAACATGTAAGTTTATAACCATTTTAGGCGACAACCATGTAAGTGTTATGAAAACATTATAATGTGGGGCTAAGTTAGTCAATTAATGAGATATATTTGATAATTTTTTAGCAGGCTTATGTAAATGTAAGCCCCCCCCCCCCCCCCCCCTCGGTGTCCCCCATGTGAAAATCTTAGCTACGCCACTAGCTGGAAATCGAAAATGAAATGATATTTCAAAAAGACTTAGTTTTGCAATGATTTATTGACTTCCAGTAATAATTTGAGCATTGACAATTCCTGCCGCTCCACCATACATAATACCCTGGACCCCAACAACTCAGACAACAACACTGCAGAATCCTCTCATTCCAACACAGCTTCTTCCCAAGTGTTATCTGCATCTGGAATGCTCTACCAGCCTCAGTAGTATCAGCGCAGACTCTTGAGACCTTCGGGAGCCGCCTGAACCCACTCACACTCCGAGGATTCTCTGGATGAGAAGATTTTTACTCGCACCGTTTAGTTAGTTGTTCTACTGCACTTTCCACTGTCACTGTTCCCGTGACCGCGCACCTTTTGCACCCAAGTACAACAATACTCTAGAAGAGTGATGTTCTCTTTGAGCTTTGTCAATGCTCAATTTATTACTGGAAGTCAATAAACCATTGCAAAACTAAGTCTTTTTGAAATATCATTTCATTTTCGATAACATATTGTTTAATGGTAAAGATTTAGCTTCTTTGCAAGACCAAGTAAATGATAATCTCTCTAAGCTGTGTACGTGGTTCCAGGCAAATAGGCTATCTGTTAACCCCCGCAAATGTAATTACATTGTTTTTAGTAATCGAAATAAATCATATGACACTGACTCTTTATAGTTAAATTAAATAATGTGGAGATTCCTACCATATTCAGAGTTGGAGAAAACAGCTGACGTATTACGGATGTTGTACTCCACACTTGTCTTGCCCTATTTGTCTTATTGTAACTTAGTGCGGGGAAGTACTTTTCAGACTAGCCTAATAAAACTGGTTGCAAAGCAACATAAAATAGTACGAATCATATCGGGAGCAAACCCGAGATCAAATTAAAGCCGGCGTCCTATATTCAAGGTTAAAGTTGCTCACTTTGAAAGATATTACTACTTACCAGCAGTGTATTTTTATTTATCAATGTATACACAAGTGTATGCCTGTCCAGTTTGTTCAGTTGTTCAATACAAATCAGAGCTTGTATAATTACAATACACGCTCCTCATCAATACATTTGCCCAACCTTGAACCTTGAAGAGATAATCCCTATAGCAGCTCACTGGGGAAGCTAAACTGGAATGACTGGTGATGTGACGTCAAAGGCCGACGTGAAAAGTGAAGTTATTTACAGTGTAGGTGAATGTGTTTCCAGTCCATTATATACAATTAAAAATGGAGTGTTTAAGTGCAAGTAAAAACCAAGCTCTAATCTACAGCATCCTGGACCCCACCGGAGGCTGCATGCATCTGAGAGCCGGTAGGGCAGCCTTCTGGAAAGCAGTCACAGATGTTGAGTTGACTGCTATGCGTGGTAGTTGATTCCAGATTCGGATGGATCGTGGGTAGAAGGAGAATTTATAGGGGTCTATTGTGGCTTGTGGTATTGAGTATTTGAGGTTGTGGTCATTTCTTCCAACGTACAAGGCTGGTACGATGAGGACTGGAGGCGAGATGCTGACAAGTGCATGGTGAATTTTGAACAGCACGGTGGTCTGTGCAAGGAGCCGGCGTGTGTGAAGGAGGTCCCAATCAAGTCTAGTTACAAGTGCAGAGGCTGATGTGCTCCTCCTGTAATCTTGATGCACAAAGCGGGCTGCTGCTCTCTGCACTCGCTCTATCCCTTGAATTGAAGTGGAGTTGTACGGATTCCAGGCTTCAGAGCCATACTCGAGTTGGGGGCGTACAAGGGCCAGGTATGCCCTGTTCTTCACTTCTTTCGAGCATGGGGACAGGGTTCGCCGCAGCAATCCTAGGGTTCTGTTGGCCTTGTGCAGGATGGTCTGGCAGTGAGAAGCCCAACGAAGGTCCTTTGAAACAGTAACTCCTAGGTACTTGTATTGTTCTACCCTTGGGATGGTCTCGTTGTGCAGGTAATACTCATGGATGCTAGGCTTGTGCTTCCTGGAGATGGTGAGGCTAGCACATTTGCTGATGTTAAATGCCATGAGCCACTTGGTGGACCAATCTGCCAAGGTGTGTAGGTGTTGTTGTAAGATTCTGTGGTCGTCCTCGGATGATATGTCACGATAGATCACACTGTCATCTGCAAACAGGCGCATGCTGGACTGGATGTTTTCAGTGATGTCATTGATATAAAGCAGGAACAGGGTTGGACCGATCACCGATCCTTGGGGTACGCCAGATGTTACTGCCCTCCAAGATGATCTTGATTCATTTACTGTTACTGCTTGTTGCCTGTTTGAAATTGAGTGCCATAATCCAGCGAGATGTGTCTCCAGTAATACCATAGTGTTGTAGTTTGGTATGAAGGTGTTGGTGGGGGACACGATCGAACGCCTTCCGAAAGTCCAAGAAGACAACATCGGTTTGACCTCTCCTTTGAAGGGTATGTGCCCAGTCGTGTGTAGCTGATATGAGTTGAGTTGTAGTGGAGAGCTTCTGCCTGAATCCATGCTGTTCATCTATCAGGATGTTGTTAGATGATACATGTTTGGAGATGTGGCTCAGGACAACATGCTCCATCACTTTGCAACAGATGCAGGTCAGTGAGATAGGTCTAGTTGGAAGGATTGCATTTATCGCCCGACTTGTGGATGGGTGTTACAAAAGCCTGTTTCCATGGTGTAGGGACGACACCAGTGTTAAAGGGACTTAGTAACATTGTCCAAATCCTCAAAATAAAATTTTCGTTCTAGCGGTTCCCTCATAACTTGTTGTATTCGGGTTTCGGTTTTTCAAATTTCCCTTTCGTTACAAAGATATGTACGATTGAAGTATTCAGATAAGAAAAACTCCGGGCGAGTTTTTCATCCCTGTACAAAGTGAATGCAGTGAGTTAGTGATATCACCCAATATCACTTTGCATTTTCGCTCATAACTTGGCCATGCAATGTCCATTTGACTTGAAATTTTCACACAATACCCTGTGGACATGTGAGATAACAACACTATACATTGCATCAACCATTCATCACTTTTTGCACATGTCAACAAAGTTACTAGATCCCTTTAAAGCTCTGTTGAAACAAGAAAGCCAAGGCTGGAGCAATCTCGTGGGCGATCAGTTTCAGGAGTCTGGGAGGTAACTCGTCTGGTCCACTTGCCTTCGTTGGGTTGAGCTGCAATAGCTGCTTCACAATTCCAGGACGATGGACATGAAGATGACCAGTGGCGTAGACAGGTTCTTACACCTGGGGGGGATGACATTTTTCCCCGGCCGAGACCACCTGCCAAAATGTTTCGAGACCGAGGGAATCGGGGCAAAATTGGGCAAAGACCTAAGGGGGCTCACCCGGCCGAGACCACCTGCCAAAATGTTTCGAGACCGAGGGAATTGGGTCAAAATTGGGCAAAGACCTAAGGGGGCTCACATTTTTGTTTTGTGCAGGGGCTCATGCCCAACCACACTCACAGGGTTGCCAACTTTGAGCCGGGTGAGAGTAAGATAATGCGAGGGAGCGAAGCGACTGAGTGGGGGGAGGGTGTGGGAGGGGGTGTCACCCCTCCCACTGTAGGGAGCTTTTGCATTTTTGGACTTGAAATTGTGCAATCTGGTGCATACCTAGATAGGAAATCTGGGAAAGCGTGTTATGATTTGGGGGAGGGTGTTGGAGGGGGTGTCCCCCCTCCCACGGTAAGGAGCTTTTGCATTTTTGGACTTGAAACTGTGCAATCTGGTGCATACCTAGATAGGAAATCTGGGAAAGCGTGTTATGATTTGGGGGAGGGTGTTGGAGGGGGTGTCCCCCCTCCCACGGTAAGGAGCTTTTGCATTTTTGGACTTGAAGCTGTGCAATCTGGTGCAAACCTAGATAGGAAATTCGGGAGTAAGATTGACTGTAACTATCTAGGAAAGCGTGTTATGATTTGGGGGGGAGGGTGTGGGAGGGGGTGCCCCCCTCCCACGGTAGGGAGCTTTTGCATTTTTGGACTTGAAATTGTGCAATCTGGTGCATACCTAGATAGGAAATTCGGGAGTAAGATTGACTGCATCTGTGTAAGCATGATATGACTTGATCGACCCGAAATTTTCAATATATTTTTCACGAAGAAAACAAATAATTGACACACTAATAAATATGTACCCCAACACACAAACATATTACATTATATTTAGTTTCATACACAGGTCCAACATAAACCATATGCCGCATTATCTATTATCCAACAACATAGCCTACAGCCACGAATGAGTGCCGATGGAGCGAAGCGACCGAGGGCTGGGGCAGAGCCATATGGGGAAGTTTTGGGAGGGGGGTAACGGTTAATATGTTGCATTTATATACTTGAAATGGTGCAATTTGGTGCACGTCACACAAGCTGCCAGAGCAATGCCGATGTAGGCACAGGGGAACTACATGCCCGGTAGAGAAAAGGTACTCACCCCAGATCATACACAAGTTACATAACAAGCTGATATAATCTGTTCGCGCGCGAGGCGCGCAGCGAAAACTTGGATGTATAAATTAGATTTTGAATGTTAGAATTAACAAGTCTTAGCTCATACATTGTATACCACTCAAACACACAAACACACGCACCTACACCATTCAAACACACACACACAAACAAAAAGTATTTCCCTAAAACCTGGGGGGATGATTGTACACGTCATCCCCCCCCCCCCCCCCCCACCGTGTGAGGTGGGGGGGGGGGATGCATCCCCCTCATCCCCCCCCCGTTGTCTACGCCCCTGAAGATGACCAATGTTCCCGTAAGGAGAAGGCCCATGCATGTGCTCCTGCTGATTTTGTTCCTCAGTGAAGACAGATTGGAAGTACGAGTTCAAACATTCTGCCTTGTCCTTGTCAGAGGCGTACAGCTTGGATTCTTTGCGTAGGGGAGGAATTCCGATGTTCTCAGATCGTTTGAGTTTTACGTAAGACCAGAAAGACTTGGGGTTGTCAGTGAGGCTGATTCCAATCATGTTGTTGATGTATTCCTGGTGTGCATGGTTTACTAGTTTGGCAACTTTGTTGCGATACTGTCTATATGCGTGCCACGATGAGGTGCTGGGACGATTTCGTGCTTTTTTGAAGAGTCTGTCCCTCTTCCGCATATGCCTTTTCAAGCTGGGAGGAATCCAAGGGAGGTGAAATCTGTTCTTTGTCATTTTAGATGGAACATAATCTAACATGCAGTTGTTGAGAAAATTTGATATGGTGGTCCAGTTTTCATTGACTGAGTTGAGTTCTGGGGATGACAGAAGAAAGTTTGTGGTAAACTTGTCAACAGCATCCTTGAGCCCTTTCTGATCTGCCTTGTGGAACTGGAAGACTTTCCTTGGTGGCTTGGGAGCAGTTCTGGGGTTACACGAGAAGGTAAATGACACTATGTTGTGGTCCGAGATGCCTGGGTGGACACATACCTCTGACACCAGTCCAGGATTGGAGGTTATGACAAGATCCAGGACATTGCTAGACTCTGGCCGTGTAATGTCCCTGACGAGTTGCATCAGAGAATGCTCAAGAAAGAGGTCCAGTAGATGCTGGTGGTAGCTCGCTGTAGGGGGGTGTGACGTGGTGCATGATGCCCAGACCCAGAACTTTGTCATACCAACATAATATTCGTTTTGTAGGCCCCAACAAATTGAATAATTTATATAGTGTTATAAGAAATGCACCATCTTTGAATTGTTTTAAGATAAGACTAAAGAACAAAATTATATTCCTGTTTATAGTTCAGTGAGGGTTTTGAATTTTTTATTAATATTAGTGTAAACAAATTCTCTCTATATATAAGATGATTAGATTAATTAACCGTTATTCTTATTGATGTACGCATTGTATTGTTGCCTTGTTGTCTTTTTCTTGTGTTTTTCTTTTGTCTTGTGACTGTCCTTCTTTCCTCCTGTTTCCTTCTGGCAGCTTAGCCTTTGTTCTCTTGTTTTTAACGTCTAGTCCTTTCGTGATGTTTTGTCTGTTACCCAGTTTTTACCTATACGGTTTTTGATAATGTTTTTTAAATAGGTGCTCTCGTTTCAAGCTGTGCTTTCAGAGATGTTCACCTCCAATTATATTGTTGCAAATTTTGTCAATGTATGTTATTGAAAAGATTTGGAAATAAATGTTATATATTGAACTTGAACTACTCACTGGAAGAAGAAGAAGATGGGTCAGAATTTTGAAAAATGCACTTTTTTGTCGTTCCGTTTGTATTCACTGTTGAAGTAACCCATCTCCAAAAGGCGAACGTCCGTGAGGGATATATGTAGATTTATAGAGTTAGTACCCACATTATATCCTCTTATATTTTCTGTCATAATTATACAGCTTATACATTTGGACAATTTACTTCTAAGACTTGTTTCTCTCTGTATGTCAAATGTGGATTGTGTTTTATTTACCAAATAGAAAATACAAACGTCCAAATGTTTACTGAATTGTTATATATTTTTTTTTATAATGTGTTTATTCTGTACCTTTGCTTTTACTTAGCCGCATTTTTCAGGAACGCATCTATATATACGCTCGTATTCCCGTATCACACACTTTAATGCATTATGTTAACATGATCAATTGCTGTCTAGATCACCCAGGTCGAAAAAACAGTTGAAACCAGTTGAAACCAGTTGGAAATTCAACTGTTTTGTACTGGTTTTAACTGGCATCAAGCGGTAGCAGTTAACATTTCCTGTTCCCAGTAAAGATAAATGCAGCAGACCAGTTATAGAACCAATAGAAATACCAGTTGAAACCAATTCAAAATACCAGTTGAAACCAACTACTTTAACTGGTCTTCATGTACTGGTTAATCCCACTACTGGTTTGTTAATGGTTTCAACTGGGTTTCTTACTGGTCAGTCTAACTGGGTTCTTACTGGATTCTTACTGGATTCTTACTGGTTGTTCCAGTAGATTCCAATTGATTCCAGTTGATTCCAGTGTACCAATTTCCATATTGAAACCAGTTGGCCAACAACTGGTATCAACTGGTACCAGTTGGCAAGTAATGATCAAACCCCAGACCTACATGATCAAAGAAAGTATAGTTTTCATCACGGATGTTCCCATATCGCTCACGGACGTTCGCTAGATACAAGAATGTGGGCAGAATGATCTGATCTCATAAAAAATACTTTATCTATTCTAACTATATTTAAGCCAGAGACCATCAGCGTGTTCAGTTGTTCACACACACAAAATCTTCATCCGAAACCATGAACGCCGACGAGTAAAGACGCTTTCAATCGATGCTCCGCCAAGCATAACCTCACAACGTATATAAAGCAGCTTAAAACAGAAATGTCTGGAACAAGCCGAAATAAACAGGACGGGGGGGGGGGTCTGTCCTCATTGAAAGGGGGGTATCATGCGTGACCAAGAAAACGAGTAATTAGGGTGGTTTTTTTACGATCAGGCGAGATACTCGAGTATCTCGTTTAGGGTCTCAAAATCACCCAAAATCAGGAAAAAGGGTATCTTTTTTAGGCTGATGAATTACTCGTTTAGGGTCTCAAAAACTCAGCTTACTTGCTTAGGGTATCAAAAACTCAGCTTACTTGCTTAGGGTATCAAAAATAGTTATAACTTGCTTTTAATAGGGGTTTACAAAAAAAAGATTACTTGCTTAGGGTATCAAATATAGTTATAACCTGCTTAGAGGTTTACAAAAAATTGATTACTTGCTTAGGGTATCAAATTACCGATAATCATACTTACTTAGGGTGTATTTTTGCACCACGCAAATACTCGTTTAGGGTGCTTTTGGCAAGTCCTTGGTCACGCATGATACCCCCCTTTCTATGAGGACAGACCCCCCGGGCCGCAGTCACCGCCTGTGTTCAGCTCCTCGCAGAAGGGAAGGCGACAAGCGCTCCGGCAGACCCAGGAAGTTTACCAACTACAGGGCCCGCAAGAAGGTGTACGGCGCAAGGATGCCGAAACTCGGTAAGTTCGATCAAAAAAATCTTAACCAAAGAAAGATCCCAGCTGTTTTGGAAGATTAAGAAAGCGAACAAAAACAAAGATCACCAAATTTGGACTCAAGATTGTCGTTAAAAGTCCAAACGGCACCCGCATCAAGATAGCAAGAGAGTCAGACCTGAGTAAACTCTCTGATTTGAACCTTTGAACTTTGATAATACTTTCGATGACATTGTGATCATCGTTGAACATTAATTCATAAAATTATTTCTATAGTATGCTATTATGTAGGTCCATTTGAATGACATCTATATATTCGATTTAAATTACCCACACACTAAAATTACTAAATCATTTAATATTTGACCTCCCAATTTTTGTAATTTGCAGTTGTGCATCAAACGTGTATATTTCTTAATAACTAACAATTTTACAATAGCTGAATTATTTTCTTCATTCTAAATTCAACTTGAACATTTCGGTCACCGCTAATTATTTTGAATATATTTTTGTGTTTAATATTTATAGTTAGAATACTTGAATAAATGTTGATACAATAATCACTTTACCCAATTGTAATTAGTTTTCACCACTTATTTGTTGTACTTGTTTATTGAATTTGTTTATAGTTACTTGTACTTGGTAATTTCACTTTTGCATCATTGTTTGTGTATGGTAATCTTATTGACAATCTGTGTAAATTGTTATTCCATATCCTTGTTTTATTTGTGACAAATGTGTGCGAGACAATCATAAGGCCTTGTTATGTACTCACTGCAATAACTGGGTTCACATCAAATATAATATCAAAATATAATGACTCAAATGAAACTTTTGTTGGATGGCAATGCACAAAATGTCTGTTTACACATTTTAAATGAACATCTATTGGACACTGATGATTCATTTAATGTACCAGAGAAGATGACATTTGATCGAAATGACCAAAATAGAAATTATTGTATTAATCAATATCCTAAAGAAAAGGGAATGAAAATAGCACATAGAATATTAGAAATAAAATCGATGATCTTAATTTATTTTTGTCAACCTGCCCATACGATTTGATGTAATTTTCAGAAACCCGGTTAGATGATGGTATTACTTGCAATATCGTATCACTAAATGGATATAATTTAGAGAGAAAAGATAGTGATAAAAACGGTGGCGGTGTGTGTTGTTATATTCGAGAAAATATTCCATATACATGGGTCGATTCCAACGAAAAGTGTACACGGCATGTTCAGACCTATTTGATTTTTTTTAAAGGTCCTACAATCTCGATTTATCTTTGAGCAGATGCATCTTGGTGAGTCCTTTCGCGCCATACAAAATTTGTGATCATTGCATTTATATTTTTTTCTACAGGAACAAAAAACATGCTATTTTTGACCACTTCTGAAAAAATCTCTTAACGTTTTTTTGAGTGGTTAAAATCTTAGAATGAAGACTTAACGAATTGGTTTATTTTTACATGGGAAGTTGTTGCATATGTCAGGACTCATTATATGAGTTTTTGTAAGTAACTGGCAATCATGAGATTTTGGGTGATTTTGTACCTAGTGGTAAATTTTAAGCGTTGCCTACGAATACATTTTTTAGCACTCATAACCTTATCGAAAAATTCATCACACGATTGAAAATGTGTGCTCAACTTAAACCCTCATGTGTCTACTATTAAAATGCATTATCAAAAATCCTAGTGTTTTTATTGTATAGCCGTCAGAATCGTCAAAAGCTGAAAAGGCCCGTTTGGTAAAAAAAATGGCATTACCTACGTATACACTTCATCATGTCGTAGCTTCAATATGTATGTAGATTAGTGAGATATAACTTAGTAATAGATGGAATATAGCATAACGCTGATATGTGCAAGGATTTATCGTTTTCAAATAATGATTTTAGGAGATATTCAACAAAATGTGTTGCATTCGTAAGTAATTCTTAACAAATTAAACGTTACTTACGAATACAAACATGACATAGGGAGTTTGATTCCTGCGCTGACATTATTTCAAACGGATATTTTGGCTATTTGAAGAAAATGAGCGTGTTATGGTATGAAACAAATTTCCTTTTTATGCGTTATAATGTTCATATTTTTGGGGCATTTAGATTACGAGCACACTAGGTTAAAAAGGTTTCCTTTTTTGCCTCATTTAACATTAAACGATTTTCTCCTCCTTGTTTAACAAGCGTAATCATCATATTAATAAATTAATGTATGTGTATGATTCGAAGGCATCCTTTGGCAATAGATTACAATCAAAATAACGATAGTCAATGCTTTAATAAGAACATTAATGTGGCATTTTATCATGGGGACACTCTGTATTCGTAGGTAAAATGTACTCGTAGGTAACAAGACAAAAGTAAACTTTCGGATATTAAAGCCCATTTGTATGTCACAATCAAGCTGATAAGCAGCGCTTTCTAAATCCGACCAGATGCTTTCATCATCTAGAGTTTCGACTGAAAATATGATTTATTTTTTTTAACAAAGTTCCGAATACACAAAAATAATGATGTCATCATGGATTTTAAAAATCGTTTAATATCCAAAAAATGTTTAAAAACCACATGCACCTGATTGCCCACTATCTGCATCAAGATGATCAACCCATTCGATCCAAAAAGCAATTGCGGTTGTTCGAATTGCATTTTGGTATTTTTGTCTATGAAATTTTCCTTGTTAAAACATATATCATGGAGTCAGTGTACATGGTATCTACGTTAACGTATGCATTATGATTTTTGGCGAACAGTTGTATATGAACCACATGATAAGTCGACGTACCACTTTAGAATCCAATTTTGTTGTAGGTATGTCCAATAAGGTATTTGAAGCGGAAAGCAATGTTCTCATTATTGAAAATTTAGCAATTGACTGGTAAACAGGTAAAAACAAAGAAATAGTTAGATTTGGTTGCTATGGAAAAATTGCTCCTTAGCAACGTTGACAAATGTACCTCTAAATTTCTCCATTTTAGATGTATATGAATACAAAATGTAATCTTCCCTCTTTAAAAAAGTAGAAATTTATGGATTGACAGCTGGACTTTGGTTGCTAGGGACATATTTCTCCCTAGCAACGGTACGCAACAAGCTTTTGTGCGTCTGGCGCCAAAACTGTTTAATAATAATTTAGCAGCCCAGCTAAGAACTAGAAAGTTATAAAGAAGGGTCGGTATAAAAAGTCACAATCATGTTAATTCGTATAAGCATTGATTTGGCTTTGTCCCATGCATACTAGGGCCCCATCATTATGTAATAACGTTCTCTCCTTTTGGAAGGATGTGCAGTAATGGCAGCCCCCTCTAAGTATATAATAATATAAAACTATTCATAATAGGAGCGTAAACAAATTCGACATGGTCTTTTGTTATGGTCTTTTGTTGCACTATACTCTAAGAAGGAGACAAATTCTGAGGGGTAATTGCCTCCTGAAGGAAGGGGAACTAAAAAGATCGATTTATCCTAAAAATGAATAAAAACCCGCCCAACATAAATTACCTACTTTACTTTAAAACCTTTCTATCGCCATGTAGACAAGATTCTTGTCGAATGTATCGCTTTTATCCCTGCCTAGCGGCACGTGTGAGAAGTTAGGGATCAACAACCTGTCGTTGTTATTGCTGCACATACCAAGGAGGTTCTATAGAACCTCATTGGTTATAAATGTCTATCGAGTAAGGTTTCAAATTAAAGGGATATATAGTTGAGTTTGGGTAAAGAGAGTACAGTTTTTGTCAAACTGAATTTTAATAACCAAAACCTGCACCATTACATTACAAACTAACAGTTATAACTCCACCATGCTTGAAAGGAATACAAAATTACAAATGACGAAGTAAAAAGCCCGTTATCATTAAAAAAAGAGCTGTTAAAACTCAAGAGGGCGCTTTCTAAAGACTCATCGGTTTCAATCATTTTAATAAATAAAATACTGTGCATGTGATGTTTTGTTGAAATAGTGATTAGATAGAGATATAATCAACAACTATTTAAAAACCTCTTTTACAAATTTTTGAAAAGAGGAAACATAAACAAACAAATTAACGGCTGGTTCAAAATTATCGACTAATTGTGGGGCCCCACATTTATTATAAATGGTTATGTTTATGTATATCTCAGCCATTTCTGAACCGATTTTGATCAAATAAAGTGTATTCTGCCATTAAATTTGTATGCTCTTTCGAATTTGACACTCATTTTTTCATTATCTCACGAAAATTGTATTTAATGTAGTGCACTCTATACTAAAACTCAACTATCCCTTTAACTTTTTCCAAGCCCTGGCATTCCAGTGGTTGCAATTTCTTTACTTTGTTACGCTTTTCTTGTGTATTTGATTTGCCGAATAAATAATATTAATAATAACACACAAACACACTTGTCAATTAATGTACTGTGTCAATGTAAATTAATGTACTGTAATGATAATAATAATGTTAATTGTTGTGATATATGTCTTACCAACAAGAGTTGTATCTCAATGCGTTAAAGTCATAATTATGTCTGAAATTATTAGAAATTGGCAACATTTTATGTTAAACAAACTTTTTAATTTGTTTCCAATTTTATGCAATTAGTGATTAAAATGGCATCCATTAATTGTCAACATTTCTGTAAAGAAAAAAATCCATGCAAGTATGCAACTATAACTAAGGAATTAAGGAATCAACTAAGGAACATTAGTTGAGCTACCTAGCAATGTCAAGTGTTACTTAATTAGGTACAATAATCAATGGACACGCTTGCTGACATCGAATATCAAACTTCATATAAACTGTGTATTCATAACAAGCATTTAGGACAAGAGAATGTAATTTGTCTTTCTGATATGTAGCAGACTTGAACCATTTCTTGTCAAGACAAAGCTTTTGTTTAATAAGCATTGTGAAAGACAACAATGTTTACATTTTTGAAGGTTCAGCATTACTGAATTTTGTGGATCACTTACAAGGTGAATGAAAAAGCAACATTTAAAAGAAAAACGGCAGTAGAAACAGGATGCCTTTACATAGTTATTTCATGACTCTTATCATAGGCGCCGATTTCTTTTCGCCATGGGGGGGGGGGGGGGGGGGGATGATACGAAATTTCGACCATCTTTGGCGAGGGAGCGAAGCGACCAACATAGTAGCGTGGCTGGGATTTTATGACCGGGGGGGGGGGGGGGGGCGGTATAGGGGGCACAAGCTTTTGGATTGAGCTGTTTACAACAATTGAAGATTATGAAATGCAAATTACAAGCACCCTGACAGCCTGATGGAACCCTGAATTGAATCACAATGGGGGTCCAGGGGGCGGAGCCCCGGATGCTTTTGGATTTTGTATATACAGAACTACAATTGTTGTCCAGATTCAAAACAGAAACATAGTTAGCTATTAAACAGTTAGATATAGAGTTAGCTAAATTTGAGTGGGCATAGCTGGAGTTCCTGAATACAGGCCAGGGGTGGAGCTCATGGGAGCTTTCTGGTTTTGCATTACAGAACTAAAGATGTTGCACAGATTCAAATAGGATAGGTAGGTATTATAAGTTAGACCCCGTTTACAGTGAAAAAAAGGCCGGGCCGAGACGCGTCTCGGCCCGGCCTTTTTTTCACTGTAAACGCTCAAAAGGCCAAATGCGGGGCCAAAAGTGGCCGCGCATTTGGCCCCGCTCTGGAGGTAGTCTCGGCCGCGGCCGAGACGCGTCTCGGCCCCGCTTTTTCTCACTGTAAACGCACGCAGGGCCAAATGCGGTACCAAATTGGGAAAACAATTCATTGCAAATAACGCGCCTTTGTTCTGTGACCCCGGCGTGCCTCCAAAATAATGGTTTGTTTACATGCAGAGCGCCACTACGACAAGATATAAAGGGCGGCCGGGCCGCGAGGGCCGAGACCGCCACTGTAAACGCACCAAAATTGGGGGGCCGAGTACCGCAATTTAAGCAGGGCCGAGACGCGTCTCGGCCCGGCCCTGCACTGTAAACGGGGTCTTAGAAACATAGCTCAATTTTTACAGACATAGCGAGAGTTCCTGAATAAAACACACGTGTTATGGGGACAAGGTCAAATGATTATTATGGTGGTCCAGGGGGCAAACCCCCCCCCCCCCCCCCCCCGGAAGCTTTCGGTTTTTGTTATACAGAACTAAAGATGTTGTCCATATTCAAATAGGAAATATTGTTGGCTATTAAATAGTTAGCTCAATTAATGAGGGCATATCGGCGAGAGTTCTTGAATAAGACTATTATACGTGTAATGGGGACAGGGTCATATTACTATAATGGGGTACAAGGGGGCGCAGCCCCCGGAAGCTTTGTGATTTTTTTTATAAAGAACTAAAGATGTTGTCCAGATTAAAACAGGAAACATAGTTAGCTAAATTTTAGTGGGCATAGCGAGAGTTCCTGAATATCTATTATACGTGTACAGGGAACTCGGTCAAAATACTATAGTGGGTGTCCAGGGGCATAGCCTCCGGAAGATTTTGGATTTGGGCAGATTAGCACTCACAAAATGTGGTTTAAATTGTATCAGTTTTCACAGAATAAATGATAGGGGCAATGTATCCAAAATATTGGGGGGGAGGGGGATAATAGTACAGGCCACCCCCACCTCAAATATTGGGAGGGGGGTGGGGTGGGGGGATATATCCCCCCATCCCCCCGTGATCGACGCCCATGTCTTATTATGATTATGATGACCAAAGATGATCCACGGTGTACACTTCTAATTCAATAAAGCAATATTCATGATGTTATGTGAAGAATGTGTCATAGTCATACTATTATTTGTTTAACCTGTTTAAATATGGCCGAAAAGGCAAAAAACTTTGTTGATGAACGAATGATGATAACTAAAGTATCTATTATTTTGATGTGTGTCTGATTTGTGTGTTGGGGTAGACAAGTGTGTTTGTTTCTGCCTGTTTGTGTCTGCCTGTTCGTGTCTACATTACGGATGAAGGGTGTGTTTGTGTATGTATGTGTAAGTGAATTAGTCTTATATACTGTACACATCTATATGTGAACATGTGTTAGTTTGTATGTGTGTGTAATATGTATGTGTGTGTGTGTGTGTGAGCGTATGTATGTATGTGTGTGAGAAGGCAATGGATGGGTGTCGGTTATTCTCTGCATAACAAATATAAAGAATTTAGGGTATTTAAAGAAAATGTATAGGTACATAATATGTTACCTTTGCTAGGGAGAAATATGTCCCTAGCAACCAAAGTCCAGCTGTCAATCCATAATATTCATTTTTGTTAAAGAAGGAAGATTACATTTTGTATTCATATACATCTAAAAATGAGAAAAATGTAAATTTAGAGGTAAATTTGTCAACGTTGCTAATGTGCAATATTTCCATAGCAACCAAATCTAACTATTTCTTTGTTTTTAGCTGTTTACCATTCAATCGCTAAATTTTCACTTAATGAGAACCTTGCTATCTGCTTCAAATACCTTATTGGACATACCTACAACAAAATTAGGTTCTAAAGTGGTACATAGATCACCGTTGCTAGGGAGAAATATGCCCCTAGCAACCGATTTTAACGATTTCTTTGTTTTTAGCCATTATTCCTTAACGCCCAAATTTTGCAAATGGGAATATTGCATTTTGGGTTCATATACATATTTGGAACATATCTAGGACAAAATAAAGTACTTTCCAGAGGTGGACTACGGAATGAGAGAATTTTGGTCTTCGGCCCATGGCCTATTTATAAAGTAGGTAACATACCGAAGAACACACCATTTGATGTCTTAATATACTATATAAAGATGGTTAGAATGATATGTATAAAATGGCACTTCATGTAATACATTGGCTCAATTTTATTAAATTATTTATCTCACAATACACCCTTACCCCCTCCGAAAATTTGAATTGAAAAACAATCAATATGTTTCGCCTAACTTACAGCTAACCGTATCCCAACCGTTGTCCCATTACCTCAGATATATACTTTTTGTATCTTGGGTAGATAGAAAATTCGATTATTTTTTGTAATATCGCAATTGTGTTTTAGTTAGTATGAGATGATAAAACTTATTAGCATTTTCTTTATTTAATATTTATATCACATATAACAAGAGCATGTACACTGAAATATTGATACTGTTAAACAGGTTATGATTGCTATAAAGATTTATTTAACGGCCATTTTTGTTGTTAAAAAGTAAAATAACGTAATTGAAAACAATGATGATGCCGTGTTGTGATGTTTTCATAATAGAGCTTTCAACCAAAAGGCGCTAAAACTGCTTTTTCAACTTCCGAGGAAAACAGGTTTCTTTGTCCCACTTTGTACACGTGCCTATGGGAATATTAAAATTGAACTTTCTCTATTTTGATTTTGAGTGAGACATTTGTCGTAAAATGTAGATTCCTAGATAGCTACGTAGATTATACATGTAGATATATCGTTAACTCAATTTTTATGGAAAGTGGATTTAGCGCCTTTTGGAAGTGAGCTCTATTATGCTGCCGTTTGATTGTATTAATATTATTGCAGCCTTACATAATGTACACAGAAATCTCCAAGAATAACTTCTTTTATAATATTCTTGATAAATGTAGCACATAATGAGATTAACCTTATATTTTAGCACTTTACAATAATATACTGTAATACAAAAGTGTAAACAATACGAGTTAATCTTAGAAACATTCCAATTAAATTGGAGGGTTCGAATCAAACTAAGTATAAAGCTGTTGGGATATGCAGGATTGGCCAATATGTTTCATTAATATTCAACCCTTTAAGAACATGATAAGAGCGCTGTATGAACTGTTTTTTTAGGAATCTTAAATGATCCTCCACTCATCGTTTGAGCAATCGTTTCAAATGTATGTTTGTCATCCATACATCTTATCGTAACTTCTATTTTATGTGCACGCTGATGTACACCTTATACAGTGATTCACCCAAATATCAAAACAAATATATGCCCTCTCTTTCTCAAATGCGTGTTTTTATAGCTATTTCAGGAACGGTATGTATTTATAACATAGGTATACAAGTTGTTTTTCGTATAGTCAAAATACAGTAATTAACTTTGGTTATGGTTGACATGTCTACTTAACATGTGCAAAAGGATTAAACAATCAAAGCAGTTTGAAATTCGAACCTAAAAATCTGGCCGTGTACACTTTTCGTTGGAATCGACCATATATATATTTTTTTAATTTGTTTTCTTCATGCAACAAGTACCAGTCCTTAGAGAGTTGATAATTGTGCATTTCAAGACGTTTTATTGTATGTATCTGACTTGTTAGTACAGAGGGCAATATTGGGCAATTAGGGGCAACCCCCACCCCCTATCTCCCTCCCCTCCCCTTCTCCCCTTCCTCTCCCCTCCCCTTCTCCTCTCCCCTCCCCTCCCCCCAGGCCATCTCCATCACGGTACATGTACGCACCCGTTCGCCCGATTGGGGGGGCCGCGCGCGCGCGCGTACCGGCCTAAGTTCAGCTAGCGTTACCGATATCGTAGCCTATCCGATAGGCATCGTGCTGTCTGCCAGGTTCTACAACGGCACTGAAAGCTGAGTTTGAGCGGGGCAGCGCCAAGCCTATCGTCACTCGTGAACGTGAAAAGTTTTATTTTCTTTTATAAACATTGCTTCGTTCGTAGAATATCTACGAAGCCCATATTCATATGCCACGGACCAGGTAGATCAGCTGTTTGTCAGTGTTAGTCTTCGTTTGGAAGCTGCCTTGTAAAACCAAACGCGCAACCTTGCACAATACACTGTTAGTGGCATAGAGTAGTGCAGTGGTTGTTATAGGGTCTCCGCGTCAGACTAGCGTAGGCTGTATGCACCTATGGTATGCACCATAGAGTAACTATAATTATAAAGACGTATGCACTGCTGAACACCGCTCTGATTATATCTGCAGTGCTCATGCGGACGCGTCCATTATTTATAGGGTACGTCATTACAAAATATGTTGTTTTCTTTTAAAATAAAGAGTTGAGATTTGATATGGATGCAAAAAGGTATTTCTATGATTTAGGGTGGTATTCTAATATTTGTCTTAAATATTGTCCTAAATATTGTCCTAAGTCAGAAAGTTAGGACGTGCTTAGCATGTGCAAAATTGGTATTCCAATATTTAGACTTATATAGGACAATCTTAATGCAAATTAGTAAGCTTTGGCCACGCCCACAAGGCAGATGTGAGCCAATGACTGATGTTGTTTCATTTACAAGCATCCAATCAGAAAGGAGAGGGAAGCCATATCATCTCTCATAAAAGGCACTTTGCGTAAAAGCTGAGCAAATGCGCGTGCTGTATTGTCTTTGATCTGCGCCATGAAAGTGCAGTGCGCGCTAGATTGATCTGCGCGTATGTAACGGCCACTGGTTTTGTAGGTTTTGTAGGTTTTGTAGGCCGTTTTCCCCAGCATCAGTGGCATACCTGGAATTAGAGAAGGAGGAGCGCGCAGCCGAAATGAAGGAGCCGACCCTAACTGGCGAGGAACTTGCCGTAAGAAATAGAGAAGTGGAGAAGGAAGAGCGAAAGAAGGAGAAGACGAAGAAGAAGGCAGAGCGAAAGAAGGAGAAGACGGTGAAGAAGGCGAACAAGGAATCAACAACCCAGCTCGATCGACCCCCGATTAAGGTGATTTTCAGTCCATTAAAGGCCTTGGAGGCAGAACTTGCGCTATCAACAGATGAGGAGGAATTGGATTATCAAGAATCGTTACCAGAAATAGTTCTGGTGAAGGAGGTACCACGCATAAAGCGACCGATCAGGCCGCTGAAGCGAAAATTTGAGGAGGAAACGAAGAGCGAGATGGAGATCAACATACGCAAGGTCGTCGAGGAGGAAACAAAGAGCGAGATGGAGATCAACACACGCAAGGTCGTCGAGGAGGAAACGAATAGCGAGATAGAGATAGACACACGTAAGGTCGTCAAGGAGGAAGACGAGGAGTATGTCACGATTACCCTTCGCCAACCAAAGTTTGGCCGTGTGCGTCTCCGCACGATTACCGTCATCACGGAACATTTTTTCCATGTACATGGAGTGGAGAAGCGGGCGGGTGTGGAGACGCGCACCGCGTATTTCGAGCAAGACGAGGCGGGGTCCAGTGAAGAATAAGTGTTAATTTAAAGAATTTTTTTTGTATATACATGGACGATTAATTTTAATTGATGAAGGAAACATATATGGACTTCCTCAATCAATAACATTTAAATATGAACATTATACCAGTCGATTGAACTTATTTGACTGTATTTGAACATTCGCGTTATTGTAGTTGTGGACTGTATTTAAAAAAAAAAAAAAAAAAAAAAACATTAGTCTTGAGATTATTACCTTGACTTGCATAAAACGATCCTCAACAGCATCAGTTCTTGGATGCACAGCAACGACAGGCGAAGTCTGCATATTCCTTTGGAGAGGAAAAACAGGAAAGATTTATTAACTTCAATCAATAACATTTAGTTATGCTTGAGAAGAAGTTACAAAATACATTTCAATGCGAGAACTTTATTGCTTACAATGGAGCAGGAGTCAATTGACTGTTTAAGACCATGAACATTTATGTAATGAATTGGTTATTTTCAAATGTTTATAAAATGTGAGAAATATTATTCAGCATTGTCCATATGTGATTTTCTGTTATATTGCTATCTTTGCTGGGACAGCAATTTTTTAAAGGAGGGGGCAGTGTAACGAAAATCGAAATTCATTATTTGTGCCGTTTTGCTAAACGCCGAACGACCCTGACAATTATCGTGGAATTACACTTTTAAGCTGTATTGGGAAATTGTTTACATCAATAATAAATAATAGATTAAGTACATTTTTGAATGAGAATTATTTAATCGGTGAGGAACAAACGGGTTTTAGAGAGGGATATTCGACTGTAGATCACGTATTTGTATTTCATTCGATCCTAGATTTGTATTTATCTCACAAAAAAAGAATATACTGTGCCTTTATAGATTACAAAAAGGCATTCGATTCGATAGATCGAACATTACTTTGGTGTAAACTTTTACAGCAAAACATTCGAGGAAAACTATTTAAAGTCATTCATAATATGTATGCAAATTTGAAATCATGTGTTGTGAAAGATTCTCAAAGATCTGATTACTTTAGTTGCAACATTGGCGTTAGACAAGGGGAGAATTTATCCCCCTTACTTTTTGCATTGTACATAAATGATTTTGAATTATTTATTAAAGATAGATATCCCGGTATTGATTTGTTGCCCAAAAAACTAAAAAGTGCAATGTCCAATAATGGAATTGAAGTGTTTATGAAACTTTTCTCATTATTATATGCAGACGATACGATAGTTTTAGCAACCAATGAACGTGAATTACAATCAGCATTGGATGCCGTTAGTGAATATTGTAAATTGTGGTTATTAAAAGTTAATGTTAGTAAAACGAAAGTAGTGATTTTTTCTAAAGGAAAAGTAAAAAAATATGAACCGTTTATGTTTGACGGAGAAGAAGTAGAGGTGGTTGATGAGTACACATACCTGGGCGTAGTGTTTAATTATAACAATACGTTCAAAAAAGCCCAGAACAAGCAAATTACTCAAGCTAAAAGAGCTATGTATAGTCTGATAATAAAATCTCGGAAGTTAAGACTTCCTTTAGACATACAGGTAGAACTTTTTGATCGGATAGTGGTGCCCGTACTTATTTATGGAAGTGAAGTCTGGGGTTTTGAAAATATTGCGCAGATCGAGGCCTTGCATGCACAATATTGTAAGCAATTGTTAAGATTGAGAAAAAGTACGATGAATAGCATGGCACTGGGTGAATTAGGTCGGTTTGAAGTATCATTAGTTGTAAAAGAAAGAATGGTTAACTATTGGTTTAGAACTATATCTGGTAAAGAAGTCAAGTATTCAACGACAGTGTGTAATATTTTGAAACTCCTGCGAGATAATGATATATTTTCCTCTAAATGGACTCGATATGTACATACTGTTTTGCATGAATTAGGTATGTCAAATTTGTGGTATGAATATGAAAAAGTAAGTAGTTCATGGGTGAAATCAGCCCTTAAACTAAGATTAAGTGATACATATTCTCAAAATTGGCACTGTAAAATTAACGATAGTACATGTTGTTTAAATTACCGAATTTTTAAAAGTAAGGTAATTATGGAACCATATCTGATATTAATGCCGCCCTCATTGAGAATTGCTTTAGCAAAGCTCCGATGTGGAAATCACAGATTGCCTGTAGTAACTGGAAGATATAATGGAATCGAAAGAAAGGATCGCATATGCGAGCTTTGTAACAATAACAAATTAGGGGATGAATTTCATTATCTATTTGAATGTCCAGTACTAGATAATGAAAGAAAGACCTTTATAAAGTCATACTATAGAGTGAGACCGAATGTAATGAAAATGAGTCAGTTATTTAATAGTGTAAATCATAGGGAATTAGCAAATGTATCAAAATTGTGTTGTATCATAATGGCACTCTATAAGAAATAGTTAAAGTCTGCAGCCACAACGCTGATTTGTAGTATGTATGATTATCCTTCAAATTGACGAATAGTGGTAACTTGGAAAGTATTATAGTCATTTATAATATGTTGATGCACACGTTTACTGCATGATCTGAACAAGTACCTTTGTTGTATGTAAATAGTTTTTGCTCTTGTTTTTTTTTTTTCTTCTCTACTGCATTGATATTTCAATAGCCGTTGTGCATTCTCTTGATAGTAAAATTTCCTTGGTCAATTCATAGCTTGCGATTGACCTTGTTTTCTTTCTTGTACTTCTTTATTATTATTATAAATATTGCGATTGCGTTTTATTTACTTGTCTTTGTTTGCTAAATATCGTCTTCACACCATATTATAATGATTATTTACCCCCCATAATTATGAAAGTTAAGTATATTACTATATTGATTCTGGAATAGTTCATTTTTACAAACTTACTTTAGATTATTATTAATAGTTTCCTGCTAACTTGTCAGTATCACTGTTCATTTATTTGGTCATCATTGCATAGCGGTTTCACCCTTAAAGTAATATCACCTTTTAGTAAAGGTATAGGGAAATTAAATTTGACAAGACCGAGTTTATCATCTCAATGATCTTCACATTTTCGAAAGTTTATATTTTTGATCGATTTTAAATTTGCAATTAACTTACTTCCTGTTTGTTTTATGTTACATGTTAGTTTTCTTATATTTTGTGATATATTGTTTTGAATATGTGTATATATATCTGTATATATTTGTTATATTGTGCTAAATGTGATTTTCTTCAATACCCTACGACAGGGTGACATGAGAAATAAAACATTGAACATTGAACTGCTATGTTTTGTACACAACACATGGGAGTTAGGACAGGGTCAAGGCGCTCCTAGGAATTATCCTAGAAATTTCATCCTAAGTGCATATTGGAATACCAATTTGTCCTAAGTCGGTAATTTGCATAAATTTGCATATTTGCCTTGAAGTTAGGACAAAAGTTAGGACAAAAGTTAGGAAGCGATTTAGGAGGATATTTAGGAAGGATATTGGAATACCACTTAGGACAAAATCATGACTTAGGAGGAAATTTGACTTAGGACAAATATTAGAATACCACCCTTAGTGTTTATTGTAATGTATCTCATATTTTATCATTATGATAGTTATGATACTATTAATGTCTGATACTAAAAAAAACCCTTAATACACGATGGAACACGCCCGGAACACGCCACCGATTAAGGCGGACGGTATATATCCACATACCGATCTAGCGATCTGATTGGTTGATGATTTCTCTCATGAATTTGCTCATTATATTAAATTACTCCGAATCGAGTGATTAAGGCTATATAAATTGGAGCCAGTTTAATAGTATCTAGCTCTCTCACAGCAGGTAGCTCGCGATCGCATATAGAATCTCCAAGCCATATAGATCCTTGACTTAAAGGCTACCGACATCGTAGATGGTTTACATTTTGCTGTGAGCCGAGAGTTGAACAACTTTTGACAACCATCCGCGAAATATTTGATCTATTGACTGACCACCATGTCAGACGATTTACCAGAGGGATGGGTCGTCAAATGCAGTACCAGTAATGGTGAGGTTAAATGAATTTTGTAATTTGTTCCTCTACTTTTTAACGGTACGCGGTAGCAAGCACATCTACACTGTAAATGGTTCTGGTATAACAGTTAATTTATACATGCACAAGTGTTTTGGTAGAACCTGTTTTTGAACCAAACAAAAATCAAATTACAGACCATCTACAGTCATTAATTTCATGAATAGGTGGTGACATATTTGATTCATTTTTCATCAAAATTTGTATCTCAAAATGTGATGTCATACTCACAAAATGTGGACTTTGAGTTCCTTTTTTTCTTGCTCCTCTTGTCTTCTGCCGTAAAACTGCGTGAAGCACGCCCGCAATCATCGAAACATCGACTTTTATCGCTGAAAAACAAGCGGACTCTGCACTTGTGCGCGCACGCAATTTCCCGATCATTCGCATGGCGTATCCGAATTCGGATACTATCGGCGATCTTCGTATCCGAATTCGTATACGGTACATTTTCGCTGTGCATGCGGCCTCCGCGCCCGCGCGCGTAGCCTGTGTGAAATAAGCAACATCGGCGCGGCGACTATTCTTGGCGTGATCGCGGAGACGTCAACGTTTCTTTGAATTTTTATTTGGGACATTTCTACAGAAAAGGGGCCAAAATTGAACCATTTGGGTAAGCATGTGATACATCTGTTAATATTGATGTTTGTTATGGTAAAATTTATTGCTAATACTTTATTAGTTCCAGGTGTTAATTTTTGCAGTTTTTGCTGGTGTGTGCCTTCATGTTCATGCATGCCCACCTAGCTATGGCAATGGTTGTATGTGTGGTAGCAAGGAGGGATTTAATTGTTATTATCTAAAAACCAACACATTTTTGGATAATGTGGGACTGTAGCGAATACGACTGGCCTGGTTGATGAACAGAAATAAATTAGAAAGTTAAATTAGATGCTAGAATAAATCCCTTAGTTTTCTTTTAAATATCAAATTTTGTAGACCACCAAGCCAGTAACGGGGAATATAAAGGAAAAAATAAACAAACTAGAGTAAAATAAAAATGATAAATAATATTTGATTTTTATTTGAATTATGAACATGAATTAAATTGACAATTGTTCAACAATAATTCAAGACAAAAGTATCCCAGTTTTGTGGGGAATTATTTGGCCTAGATGTAATATAACACATCATTATTTCATGGATCAGTGGAGCATAAACTTTAGAACATTCATAATTTTTCAACTTGACTTTTTCTGCCTCTGGTTTGGAAAAGAAATTAAATCAAAATAATTTTTAGCCAAACAAAACAAAACAAAATTCCCGCCACCGATCTAAATTAAAGAGGCAAGTTCATCATGACGCATGACTATTGTATTACGTTTTCAAGCCAGCCTTACAACGTTAACAGCAAGGAGAGTCAGTGTGGAAACATGATATTCATAAGGTGCCAGCCAGCCGCATTAAAGGGATCTTTGTTGACATGTGCAAAAAGTGATGAATGGTTGATGCAATGTTATCTCATATATGTCCACAGGCTATTGCGTGAAAATTTCAAGTCAAATGGACATTGCATGGCCAAGTAATGTCCGAAAATGCAAAGTGATATTCAATAACTCACTGCACTCACTTTGTACACGGAAGAAAAACTTGCCCGGAGTTTTTCTTATCTGAATACTTCGATCGTACATATCTTTGTAACGAAAGGGAAATTTGAAAAACCGAAACCTGTCCCATGATTTTATTGTTAATACGAATACAACAAGGTATGAGGGAACCGCTAGAATGAAAATTTTATTTTAAGGATTTGGACAATGTTACTAAGTCCCTTTCATGAATTTATTGTTTTATTTTGCATGTTTTTTAGGCTAGCTGTATGCACACATAGGTAAAGGTATACAATTGCACACCCCCCTGGCATTTCAAAAGTATACGTCCGATTCAGTTGAAATTCACACCAATTGATCTAATAATGATTGACCATTGACCAAAATTTAAAAGCAATCCGGAGACGGAATTCACGATATCGGCGTCGACATCCGATGCGACGATAAGTAGTTATTGGTAAACGATCGTATAGCCAATTGTGATCGATCACGAACGATCATAACATGTGATCGATCGATTACAAATAGTCTTCTTATTATTTGTTTTTTCCATTATTTTTTTCTTTTATTCATATTATTCGTTTTCCATTAATTTTGTTCTCTTATTCATAATTAAATATAAATGTACCAACAAACGTTCATGTCCATGAGCTGATGAGTATTATTATGACTGATATTTATATTATTTGTATTGATATTTTTGTTATAATATATTATGTATATTATTACAATATTTTATTATCTTAGACAGTTACCATTGTTTTTATAAGTTGTTATACTGTATGTATTTTATATTATTTTGCTCATATTAAGTGTGTTAAGTAACCTACTTATTATAACACACTTAATATGAGCAAAATAATATATTAATAGGCTACAGTATAACAACTTATATAAGAACAATGGTTACTATATACTAAGATAATAAAATATTGTAATAATATACATAATATATTACAAAAATATCAATACAAATAATATAAATATAAGTCATAATAATACTCATGGACATGAACGTTTGTTGGTACATTTATATTTAATTATGAATAAGAGAACAAAATTAATGGAAAATGAATAATTATGAATAAAAGAAACAAATAATGGAAAAAACAAATAATAAGAAGACTTACCGTTGCTACACCAGTAACGGATCACCTACTCAAATTGATGCATAAAGACATTTGTGACTATCTAATTGTTTTAATTTTCATAACTGGAAGAGGAATGTGCATCTAATATCAACTTTATCATCTCCCTTTTAAAAGTGATAAACCTTAGTTCCATGGTCATCGCGCAAAAGTGAGAAATTAGCCTTCAAAATAGTGTCATCTAGTGACAAAATGTACAGATTTTCAGATTTTCAAGAACAAATATCAATACAAATAATATAAATATAAGTCATAATAATACTCATGGACATGAACGTTTGTTGGTACATTTATATTTAATTATGAATAAGAGAACAAAATTAATGGAAAATGAATATGAATAAAAGAAACAAATAATGGAAAAAACAAATAATAAGAAGACTTACCGTTGCTACACCAGTAACGGATCACCTACTCAAATTGATGCATAAAGACGTTTGTGACTATCTAATTGTTTTAATTTTCATAACTGGAAGAGGAATGTGCATCTAATATCAACTTTATCATCTCCCTTTTAAAAGTGATAAACCTTAGTTCCATGATCATCGGGCAAAAGTGAGAAATTAGCCTTCAAAATAGTGTCATCTAGTGACAAAATGTACAGATTTTCAGATTTTCAAGAACATTTTTGTTAATTTTTTTAAAAATAAGATGTTTAAAAAAAAAAATATGCTGACGGATCTAGAATTCATATATTATTTACACAGAAAGATGTTCTGGTATACACCCCACAGAATTTTCTGGGTGTTTGGGTGCAGGCTTATAGTAAAAAAAAGGCAAATTTTAATGTATAATTACAGCAGAAATTATCTTCACCAGTAATGGATCACCCATTTTCAAATCCTTATAAAAACAAAACAAAAGATCAGAATTAATTTTGTTTTGCTGTATTTCACTAGAATCTGTGATATTTCTAACTTAAAAATCGAAAATTACTTGGATATTTTGGTAAATTCGGGTTTTTGTGTGATTTTTGCTAACATTTCATAAGGATCATGTGTGGCAGAATTCAACTCTTCATAACTAAATAAGGAAGCACGTTTAAGAAGTAACATTTTTCCTGGATATTAGCAATTGTAATTAGTAATTGGCAAATACTTTGATGAAAAAAATTAAGATAATTGGTCAGTTATTTTTAAAATAAAGCCAGGTGATCCGTTACTGGTGAAGTGGTGATTCGTTACTGGTGTAGCGTAAGGGGTTCGTAAAACGCGCAGTGATTTGCTTATTAGTGACGGAATGAGTTTGAATTTACAATATTCGTAATCTGCACCATATTAGCTTTCCAACGATTCTTAGCAAGAAATTGTATCCACAAAAAAGTGATCCGTTACTGGTGTAGCTACGGTATTTGTAATCGATCGATCACATGTTATGATCGTTCTATCCAACGCACTATCCAACGCAAAAACATTTTTCGTCGGCTGATTTCTCCCTCCATTTACCAGCAAATGCAAACAAACTTTCGTTTATGTGATCCACAATTCATATACTTTGATAATAATGTTGTTTTGAAGACTGCAAAATGTAGAAATAAAATGATTATTTCCCGTCCGTTTTCTTATCGATGCGTCCTAAAACATAGCGTTCAACTTTTGACCGGTACAGTGTACGAAT
>JBAMJV010001016.1:0-21074 GCA_037951105.1 Echinarachnius parma | reverse complement strand
CCCTTCTGACCCAAAAAATGACTGTTTTGGGGGGTTTGAAACTTTGAACACCACCCCACCCCCCCCCTTTTACAACTTGTAGCTGATCTCGAGACCACATTTTAGCGGTCTCTACCATCATTACCGATGGGCCTCTGCCTCGAAAATTGCGAAAAATCCTGGTCTTGGCCTCGAAAATGTTTAAAATTCTCGGTCTCGGGCTTCAAAAATTTTCAACAAAAATTTTTTTTCTTTTTCTTTTGCATACTTAACCAGGCTATTGCTTTGTAATCAAAATAAAAGTTAGACATTAGGTAGAGGTATGAATTAGTAGTGGGCCACAGGGTGTCGATCACAGGGGGATGGGGAGGATATATCCCCCCCCAATATTTCAGGTGGGGGGGGATGGCCTGTATTATCATCCCCCCCAATATTTGGTGTTGAAAAATATATAATAACATTAAAATTAAGGAGCATTGCCCCCTCTCATGAATGGAAGTTGTTACTATAGTAATGCTAAACTGCCCCTGGAACCCCCATTAAGGTTATTTGACCCAGTACCAGCCATTTACTCATAAAATAGTTTGATTCAGGACTTCTCTCTTGGCAAACTTTCAGGCGATCCTGGCCCACTGTGCGTTTGCGCTTCGCTCACAAAAATTGAGCTAGCTATTCAATACTTAATTGTATTTCTGGATATTGCAAATCCCAACTGAGCTTCCGGGGGCTTCGCCCCCTGGACCCCCAATAAGCTTTCCAATGTAGGTATCCTTTGACTTATTCTATTCAGGGTTCCATCAGGATGATTGCAATCAACAGTATTTATCTATCAGGCTAAAATTCATCCATACTTGGACAGTGCCCTCATCATAAACAGGATGCTTGCAATGTGCACTTAATAGTCTTCCAATCTCTAAACAGCTAATTGAAAAGCCAATTAACTAAACTAAAGAATAGTTAACTCTATATTTACATAATATAGACAACATCTTTATATCTGGATATTACAAATCCCAAAGCTTTCCGGGGGCTCCGCCCCCTGGACCCCCAATAAGCTTCCCAATGTGGGTATCCCATGACTGATGCTATTCAGGGTTCCATCAGAATGCTTGCAATATATGTATCTATCAGGCTAAAGTTCATTTTGGACAAACATACCCAGCTCATAACATGATGCTTGCAATGTGCACTTAATAATCTTCCAATTTCTAAACAGCTGAATTCAAAAGCTTTGGCCCCCCCCCCCCCCCCCCCCCCCCCTCAGCCATAAAAACCCGGGCACGCTGCTGGGTTGTCGCTTCGCTCCCTCGCCAGAGATGGTCAAAATGACGAATGAAGAAATCGACGCCCTTGGTAGTGGCATTGGAAAGTCATGAAAATACTGTCTGTTTGTAATGTCCGTGACGCTGGAGTTGCCCCTATACAAAACATAAACATTTGGGTCCATGCCCTTTTTCATGCGGAATTACCCATCGCCACAAATATACCTGGCCCCATATTCATGAAACCCTGCTAGCTCAGTTCCTTGCTAAGTGTATTTTTGATTTGTAGTTTATTGAGCAACACGCACTTTTCCTAGTCCCCAACTAGGGTCAACTGGGTACATAGACGCTGGAAATGGAGGGGGGGGGCAAAGGGGGGGCAGTCGCCCCCCAATCCAAAAAGTGGGGGGCAAAAACGCGTTTTTGCCCCTCCTAAAAAAGCCCCCCCCCCAAAAAAGAAAGAAAAAAAAAGAAGAAGAGTGGGAAAGAAAAAAATGAAATGTATGAGCTAAGACTTGTTAATTCTAACGTTCAAAATATAATTTATACATCATTTTAAGTTTTCGCTGCGCACTTCGCGCGCGAATAGATTATCTCTGAGTAACTTGCGTATGGTCTCGGGTGAGGGGTACCTTTTTCTGTACCGGGCCACATAGTTCTCGTGTAGGCTGGCATTGCTCTGGCTGCTCGTGTGACGTGGACCAAATTGCACCATTTCAAGTATGTAAATGCAAATTCTTCCCTGTGGGAGGGGGAAACCCCCTCCCAAAACCCCTCCCCCTCTGGTTCTGCCCCAGCCCTCAGTCGCTTCACTCCCTCGGGACTCATTCTTGGCTGTAGGCTATGTTGTTGGATCATACGTAATGTGGCATATGGTTTATGTTGGAACTGTGTATACTGTGACACTCTAATATAATATTTGTGTGTGTGTTGGGGTGCATATTTATTAGTGTGTCAATTATTATTTTGTTTTCTTTGTAAAAAATATATATTTAAAATTTCTGGTCGATCAAATCATAACACCAAAAATGCAAAAGCTCCCTACCGTGGAGGGGGGACACCCCCCTCCCCCCGCTCAGTCCCCACTTCGCTCCCCTCGGGCTTGGGTCGCTTCGCTCCGTCGAAATTTCCTACTCTCACCTCTGGCTCAAAGTTGGCAACCCTGTGAGAGTGGTTGGGCGTTATACTTAAATTACATTTCAAAATGTATAGAAGATTTTTTCATGTTGATAGATGCCCAATAGTCTGCTCTATCAAGTGCCACTAACAAAACAAATTTTTGTTCACGCTTGGGTGAGCACTGACCGTTTTTTGCGTGTACTCCCTTTCAAACAAAATTGCTCTTTTGCATAAATTTAGGATTATGTTATGATAGTCTAGGAATTTTCTGGCATAAAGCAATGCAATCATTAAAATTATGGCAAAGAGCAATTTGTTTGAATGGGAGTACTTCAGACTGCTGGTTTAATTTTCCCTCTTCTTTCAATTTGGCGCAAGTCATTTTTCACACTCTGGACAAAAACAGTCAAGTGTTCGCCTAAGCGTGAACGAAAATTTGTTTTGTTAGTGGCACTTGATAGATGAGACTATTGGCCATTGGGCATCGATCGACATGAACAAATCTTCTAAATATTTTGAAATGTCATTTTGACAGATTTTTCAAAAGTGTAAGGTTTTTAGCTCACCTGAGCCAAAGGCTCAAGTGAGGTATTGTGATCGCTTTTCGTCCGTCGTCCGTCGTGCGTCGTCCGTCGTGCGTCGTCCGTCGTCCGTCGTGCGTCGTCCGTCGTCCGTAAACTTTTTACATTTTCATCTTCTTCTCCAGAACCAATGATCGGATTCCAACCAAACCTGGCAGGAATCATATTTAGGGGTAGAGGAACCAAAGTTGCTAAAATGGTGGGCGTGGCCCCCAGGGGGGCCCTGGGGGAGGGCACCAAATGTAAAAAATATGTAAATTTTAAACATCTTCTTCTCAAGATCCAGAAGTATGACAGACCTGATATTTCATATTTAGATGCCTCTATTGATGAAGAATGAAAGTTGTTCACAAGATTTTTGTGGGTGGTCCCATAAGGGCCCTGTGGGCGTAACAGTTTTTTTGGGGGCCCTACCATAGGAAATATACATTTTCATCTTCTTCTCCAGAATCAATGATTAGATTCCAACCAAACATGGCAGGAATCATCTTTAGGGGTAGAGGAACCAAAGTTGCTAAAATGGTGGGCGTGGCCCCCAGGGGGGCCCTGGAGGAGGGCACCAAGTGTAAAAAATATGTAAATTTTAAACATCTTCTTCTCAAGATCCAGAAGTATGACAGACCTGATATTTCATATGTAGATGCCTCTATTGATGAAGAATGAAAGTTGTTCACAAGATTTTTGTGGGTGGCCCCACAAGGGCCCTGTGGGCGTAACAGTTTTTTTTGGGGCCCTACCATAGGAAATATACATTTTCATCTTCTTCTCCAGAACCAATGATTAGATTCCAACCAAACATGGCAGGAATCATCCTTAGGGGTAGAGGAATCGAAGTTGCTAAAATGGTGGGCGTGGCCCTCAGGGGGGCCCTGGGGGAGGGCACCAAGTGTAAAAAATATGTTAATTTTAAATATCTTCTTCTCAAGATCCAGAAGTATGACAGGCCATCGCAGAATGGCCCCATAGGGTCCCTATGTGAGTGGGGTTAATATGCTGAAGTGGTCAGTGGCTGGTGAAATGTGTTAAGCTTTGTCTTATATGTGTGTCTGTCTTTTTTTATGATTCACCCAAACATTATGGTAAATCATAATGTTAGGTACAGGGGATCAAAAGTTATTGATTAAATAGTACATCACATTATAGATTTTGGCATGATTTCAACTGATTTCATATCTTCTGAGGGTGCCAGAGAGAACATGCGCCAGATGTGAATTGATTGACCTCAGGTGAGCGTCGTGCCCCCCTGGGGCTCTTGTTTTGATACGCACTGTAGTGGGCTTTCATGATTATGGGCCCAGGTAGATTGCTGTATACAGACTAAAGTAACAACATCTCATGTTCGTATTCATGAATTGATCTAAAAGTTGTAGTTTATCAGATCAGTTATATGGCAGATAAAACAATTAGCTAGCTTTTTCCTTCTTGCTTTTATTTAGAACAAGTAGGCAGCTGCAGGAGATTATCAGACTAGTATTAGCTTCAGCGTTGCTGGTGCTTGTGTAGTCGTCATCATCCCCAATTGTTCATGCCATCAAATGCGAGGCCTTGCAATATCTTTACCACGATTTCTGCTTTGGTAGTCATCAACTGTTAACTTAGTGAATCATTTCGATTTTTCTCCAGGCTTTGGTCAGGGCTCTTCTCTTCCGGAGATAAGATGTCGATCAGCAACAACAACCAATTCAGCACTGATGTCAGCGCGAAGGGAAACCGCTCAAAAGTGGAGCAGGGGGAGAAAAGGGTCGCCATCTTTGACAAGGATGGGACGCTAACATGTGTGCATTCTCTCTGGGCTCCGTGGCTCATCGATACTGCGAAGAGGCTGGAAGAGGAAACGGGATTGCCCAATCTACGCGAGGAGATCTATCACGCCATGGGGTTGGACTTCGGAGCCAACAGGTTTGTTCCAGGCGGGCTCTTGTCGGAACACACCGCGCACATGTGCTTCGAGAGCATCCACGCGCTTCTGGAGAGGAGGGGCGTTCCTTCGGACGGGGCCCGTCATCTCGCCGCCCAATTCTTCATAGACGGGTACAAAGACGCCCTGCGGACCGGGGACCTGGTCGGCTTTGGCAATGTCAATGGTATTTTCACCCGGCTGCGACGCGTTGGGTTTCACATCGCCGTGAACACTTCGGACTGCCGCGTAATCGCGGAATCAACGCTGGAACGGCTCGGCGTCTCCCGCTTGGTCGACGCGGTCGTCTGCGGGGACGACGAAGGTATCAAGCCCAAACCGGACCCGCACACTGTCCACAAGATTTGCGGTGAGCTTGGCGTCCAACCAAAGAACGCCGTCTTCATCGGTGATACGCCCACTGACGCGTTGTGTGGCAAGAACTCCAAGTGTGGCCTCGTGATAACGGTACTAAGCGGGGGAATAGATCGAAGGCTACTGGAGGAAAATTCCGACCATGTTGTTGACAACATAGACAACGCTCTTGACTTGATACTAAAACATGCAAACATCAATGACGACGATATTTCGTAGCTACTGAAGACATTATTAGAAACAAGCTAACAAATAAAAAATATACGTACCCAGTGGCCAGTGCAAGAGCACCACAGTCCCCATGGTTATCACAACATCCTCAACTGAAATATGTCATTAAAGCCCCGGTCACCCGTTACCTTTTCCATGCTTCTATATTGGTAATACGAGTACAACAAGGCATGAGAAAACCAGAAAGTTTTGTGGATTTTGACAATGATACTTGATCCCTGTAATACCAGTGAACTTTCCAGATATCCAAAATTACACCATACACTGTATAACTGAATTTTAACTGATTCCCATAGTAATGCGACAATGAAAAAAGTATATATAGATTTTATTTCCTCATAGTAAATGTGAGCATAATATTAATAATACACAAGAGAAGAGAATTATTTCTGTTATTTTGTCGATAACCGGGAGCCCATTTTCCTTGCTCATTTGCATTTATTTGAAATACATCTATCTGGTTCATGTTGTAGATAGAGTTACGATCGGTAGCAAAGTTGCAATTAATCGCAATTCAGAAAATATGCACATTTTGAACCAATCAGATTTGCGCATTTAATCACATGTTCTGCAACTTAACAACTGATTGGTACTACTTCTACAACGGGGCTCATGTCAGTTTTTGTGCATGAATTCATGCCATTGAAGATTATTGTAAATAACAAGCATACAATGCATCGATTGTTAAGGAATGAGTTATATGCCAACTAGTCTACTTTCCTATCAGAGTGAAAATGGATATTTAAAATGATAAATAATTTAAAATATGCAAATCGAATCGAAATAAGTACACTGCATTCATTTATTCCATTAAATCATTGTTATACACAACGTTTTAAATTAAATGACATTATATACTTTACTTTCGTTAAAATGTATGTTGTTTTCTCTTTGCTGTTATCCGGGCGTCGGCTGGTTACTGGGACAAATCCCTAAGCCATGCAAACAGACCTGCAAAATAGGCAAACATTTCTATGTAAACCAAAGTATACCATTAAACAAAATCATGGCAAATAGCGGACAACTAATGAAAGAAAGCATACAGCTTGAGTTTTAATCGTGTAATAATTAACATTAAAAATGTATTTTTTGTAAAATTGTTAGCAATTAAGAAAATGGAAATATGCATTTTGGCTAAAATGTGTTCATGAATATTTATGCAGACCCTCGTTTTAAATATAGAGCTATGGAGTGCCATTTGTAACCTTTTTTTTTGGGGGGGGGGGGGGGGGAGGAGAATATTCACTTCTTACTTTTACATTTTTTTGAAGAAACCGAACGATTGTCTATGTTCTGACATGGTGATTCTTCTTGTGTTTTTAGGGCCGCTGGTTTGCAAGCACAAACGACCGGATCAATAAAATTGTGCAAATGTCATTTCCACTTGTAACTTCTCTTCAAGCGGCACTTCATAGCTTTAACCATGGTTAAACCATTGTCTATAACAAACATCCTTTATTACTTCCAGCATTTGTCTTCCTCTATTCTGCAATAAAAAACATATATTTGTCATGTTTTACCCCAAAAAAATATGTTACAGTATTATAGTTACTATATTAAATTATATTTAGTTCTCAGTAATAGAATGAATTAGGAAGATATCACTTTGTATACATGTAATGCCTCCGCCACGAAGTGGCCAGAGGCATTATGTTTTTTGGAATGCATCCGAATTGCATTTAGGAGCTCATGATTTGAGCTAGTGGCATAGCTACAGGATGGAGGGGGGGGGGGGGGGGGGCGTGCCCAAATAATACAAATACATTAAGGGCATTTTGGGGAGAAAACAAAATAAAGAAAAACATAGGTGAACCCTGGCGGAAAGAACACTGAACACATTCTGTTTCATAGTGTGGACCACAGTCTGAACATATTGTGTAGACTGTGTTAAATTGGAGCATTTTCACAGTGTGAATGCTCATCACACTGTGAACACACTTAAATTGCTGAGATACAAAGGTTGAGCGCATTATTTTACACACTGTGAACGCAGGCAGTTTGGTTATAGAGATGCAAATATATACAACAGGCCTATCAATCATCTTAGATTTAATATTGCAGATTCATCATTCATGTCAACGTCTCTTTTCTGGTATGGAACAAAGGTCAACAACTTTGGCTTTTAATAGATAAAAACAAAATAATGTGTGTGTGCAGTGTTGTAGAGTGGTCTGACTGATTTGGGGGGCGGGGGGGGGGGGCACGCACGATAATTGATTATTATGTTTTTCCAGGGGCGTCGATCCTGGGGGGGCAGGGGGGGCGGTCGCCCCCCCAATGAAAATATTGGGGGGGCGAACATATCATTTCGCCCCCCCCAATAATTCCGAAAATGAGGAAGAAAAAATCAAGTGATATAATGCCAAAGAGGGGATAGACACATTTATCAATAATTAATCTTCAAAATAGCCGTTTTCTAGTTTGAAAAGGACTGTAAATCTCTTTTTTGCCGCGCGCTTCGCGCGCATACAGTTTCTCATATTGCAAGTTTCATTTGGGTTGCGGGAACTCGCATGTGTTGCGGGCAGTGTAATTTCTCAAACGCACACCTCACACGAAATTAATTAAACCCTCATCTATAGATAGCCCCCCGTCACAGAAAATAAAATAATCTGAAATATATCTTTCAGTCAATTCGGTCCATATGCGCTGAACGCAAATCATATTTGAATATTATCATGTCCCCCCACATTTGAAAGTGGTGAAGATTGTCCCCCTCCCTTTGTCATTATGTATGTTAATTGGTTCCATACTTATATACTTCATATAACGTGAAATTTCTGTCTCAGGTGTGCACCAAATCGCACAATTTCACACCCAAAAATACAAAAGCTCCCTACTGTGGGAGGGGGACACCCTCTCCCACACCCTCTCCAGCTCGGTCGCTTCGCTTCCTCGCAATGCTCCCCTCCAGTTTTGAGAAGTTGTTGACGCCCTTGCTTAGTTTCATGGGAGCCCAATGCCCGAGACTATATCGATGGCTCTATAGTAATACAGGATCACGTCGATCCATCTCATGCAAGGCTCAATTTTTCCTCGCTATGCCCTTTAAAAATACGTTACGAGTATAGGTTAACTATTTTATACAATTTTTACACCCATGATAGGAGTTGCAAATGTCTGAAATCTAAAAGCTTCCGGGGGCTCCGCCCCCTGGACCCCCATTATTGTCCCCAAAATGTGGGTGCCCCCCAAATCAGGTCTTCGAGCCATCAAGACACTTTCAATGAGCGCATAATAAAACTTCCGGGCATGCTAATGTGGGGCTTTTAGCTCTCTCAGTGGTCACTCGGGAAATTTTTTCAAATTTCGCCCCCCCAATATCAAAAACGGATCGACGCCCCTGTGTTTTTCTTTGTTTTTTCAAAAAAAAATGTCCCCTTATGTTTCCTATTGTTTTTTGGAAATTATTGGAGGTACGTGCCCCCCCCCCTCCATGCCCACATCGCTACGCCACTGTGTGTGTGTGTGTGTGCGTGTGTGTGTGTTCGTGTGTGCGTGCGTGCCTGCGTGCCTGCATGTCTGTCTGTCTGTCTGCCTGTCTGTCTGTTTGCGTGTGCGTGTGTGTCGAATCGTGAGGCCGAATCAGCCTCTGAATATTTTGCTGCGTAAAGGTATATTTTGTTTGCATGACATCGTGTGCACACACAAAATGCAAATATTGGCCTAGTGATCTATCTATTGGCTTTATTATCTATAACACTTCCAAATTATAATTTGCCAAATGAAATACAATTATGAAGTGTTGCAAAAGTAAAGTACATGATTGGTATTGGCATATTTGCTAAAGCCGTCGCAATCAAAACAAATATATCTGAATTAGTTCAACATCATAGGCAAAACAAAATTACATGCAGATTTGGGGGAAACTAATTGTAATACTAGAAATGTGCCCAAAGTATTATAACAAAAGTATTTACACGTTTTATAACTTTTAAAAATACGATAAGATATATCAAAGTATATGCATTGGATGTCACAACAAAATGACATCACATACTAAGATAAAACTGAAAAGTATGTATGTCAAATGCATAGGCCTATTTACATTTTTTTTCTCATGTCGGGAATATTGTGCAAACAGCAATACACATAATGATGTATCTATCGTATTAGACATCATAATTTACCATATGAATCGTCCGAGCATGCACTAGTCTAGCAATCCAGAGGTCTCGGGTTCGATCGATTCCCATCGGCTCCCAAATCTCTTTATACAGGGTGGCCCCAAAAAACCGGAACGGGGCACTTCCAAAAATATAGTACCAAAAATGTTTATGTTCATCGGATAGTGTGTCTTTTCCAATGAAAAACAATACCAAGAACAGTCACTTTGGTCGTGTAGTTTTTGTTTTAGACGCTGTGAGTGAGACCATGTCAGGTTCCCTTTTTTGTCAATTTTTACCAAGTCAGTGCCTGATAAACTGCACTTACGGCCTGGCATACCATTCGAACAGCGAGCAATACGCGCGCTATTGTTAGTGTGCATTCAGCCGTGTGCTGAGAGAATGGGCATGGTTGCTCGACGCTATGACGAGCACGAAGTGCGATTTATCAGGCACTGCCTTGGTAAAAATTGACAACAATATGAACCTGACATGGTGTTACTCAGAGCGTCATAAAACAAAAACTACACAACCAAAAATACTGATCTTGGTATCGTTTTTCATTAGAAAAGACACCCTATCCGATGAACATAATAGTTGTGTTACTTTATTTTTGGAAGTGCCCCGTTCCGTATTTGGGGCCACCCTGTAGTCAGTTTCACCAAAATTTGAACTTGCGTATACTACAAATAATGTATGCAACGATAAAGACATTTCACAACGGTTACAGTCCGTTATTCCGAAGGTTCGTTATTCCGAAGGTTCAGTTATTCCGAAGGTTCGTTATTCCGAAGGTTCGTTATTCCGAAGGTTCGTTATTCCGAAGGTTCGTTATTCCGAAGGTTCGTTATTCCGAAGGTTCGTTATTCCGAAGGTTCGTTATTCCGAAGGTTCGTTATTCCGAAGGTTCGTTGATCCGAAAATAAAATCGGGTTCGTTATTCCGAAAATTAAATCGGGCTTGTTATAATACTATAGTGTTTTGTTTATTTAATTTACAGCCTGCATTAAGCATACCCCTCCCCCTTTCCCTCCCTTGGCCAGACCAATCAAACATTTAAGTTTATTTTATCTCTTTATATGAAATTATAGCATTATAACAAACCCAAATTCATTTTCGGATTAACGAACCCGATTTCATTTTAGGAATAGCGAACCTTCGGAATAACGAACCCTCGGAATAACGGACCTTCGGAATAACGAACCTTCGGAATAACGAACCCGATTTAATTTTAGGAATAGCGAACCTTCGGAATAACGAACCTTCGGAATAACGAACCTTCGGAATAATGCAACAAATGTTCGGATTAACGAACCCTATTTCATTTTCGGATTAACGAACACTCAGGTATAGGAAATTTGCGTGTTCGGAATAACGAACCTTCGGAATAACGAACCTTCGGAATAACGAACCGCACCCTTCACAACAACCCCACTCATATAATGTCGATTTTACTATTCTGAACGTGATGAAAACAAATATTGAAAAGACGGTCACGATTTTTTACCATAAACATCCCCCTTCATAAGTCTGATCATAAGGATGACAAAGTCATGACAATTTGTATTACTTTATACTTCTTTTCGGAATGAGTTGGCATTACTGGACGCAGTCTTCAGTAAAATGTAATGCACGTTACATTCTGTTCATTTACCACTCATAGTTATTTGACCTAAAACTTGACAATATTTATGACTCAGCAGAAAATCAGATGTATCTTTTTCGAATGAGTCGGCATTCTTGGCCCTTTGGTAAATATTTACATTCCGTTAATTTTTAATTCAGAATTATTTGACCTAAAACTTGACAATATTAATTTACGATTCAGCAGAAAATCAGATGTAACATTGTTCAAATCTAAAAAAATTACTAAAAACTCTAGTGGTTCTGTATTCGTACTGTCATCGAGGGAAGCATGGAACCGGTTTTAGTTTTTAGAATTTCCCTTTTGTTTAAAAGATATTTACGATTGAAGTGTTCGGATTGTTAATTATCCCTTATGGAAAGTTATGACTGTGCAATGAGTAGGCGAATATCATTTTTTATTTTCGCTATTTACTTAGTCATATGACATTAATTTGCCCTGAAATGGGCGCTTCTAGAAATAATTCATTTGTGAGTGTATAGGAATTGAAAGAGTACGTATACATTTCGAAACAAAACAAGGCGTTTGCTTGATGAAAATCCGTTCAGAAACGGCTGAAACTTCCATAAACTATACCAATTCAAATAAAAGTCGCTGTTGACGGCTGCATAATACTTCCGTGATTGTAACTTGAATTTTAAGATTTCGTTCTACCATTTTAGCATGACATTTTAGTGATGACTATTATAGTTTTCGAGGATAACGTACACGTTTTAGCGCTAAAATAAAGTTCGACAATTACTTTTCTAACAATAATAAAGCATTAAAAGAAGGTAAATAAAGCATGGTATAAACTATGACCTATAAACTACAGTATGATTCCCATCTTAGAGCCTCGATCCCTACTTTACTCGTAAAAATTAATAATTTGACTTTATCATGGGTACCCTGTGTTATAAATTTCTTTGGCTTTTATTATCGATAATGACACATGCAAATATAACTGTATTCATGAAGTTATTTATACAGTATATTTTGTTTGTTTTACATTTTAAAGCTCCACCATCTTTACTATACTATTAGAATAGTCTACAATCAATCTTTTCATTATCTGTATCGTTGAATAATTATTTAAAAAATGGCTTGTGTGGTAATGCCGAAATATTGAAAGAAATCCAATGGCCGCCCGTGATATTTGGCTACAAATCCCCTACAAATCCACTGGCAATTTTTACCCTAGAATGGAGCTATCTGGTGCATATCGGAGGTGAAAGTCTCACATTTTCTAGGTCAACCGCGATGACGAAGAGAAGTTTACCCAAAATCGCGTCACTCCGCCATCTTGCCCATGTACAAAGTCTATGGGGCACGTGACTTGCGCGCGATAAGTGGGCCTTCTAGTTATAAACGAGTTGGTTTGTTTATTCATAATTCTATGATAATAATACCTTGCAAAATAACAAAAAACGATTCTGAAGTTTATGAAGCGCTTGTTCGCTGTTCGCGCAACTACTCTAAATGATCGTGACATACTGTATACGTGTAGGCTATACAGTAAATACATTTTTAAAAACTCATTTCTCATGCATTATGCTTTCTTTTTTCTTCTTCTTCTTCTTCCTTCTTTCTTTTTGTTCTCTCTCTTTTGTTTTTAATCTCGGGGGGGGGGGGGGGATGATTTGTACAGGCCACCCCCCCCCCCCTCCTTCAAGAGCGGGGGGATGCATCCCCTTCCCCCCCCCCCCCCCCGGATTTACGCCCCTGGTTCTGACGATAATCTAACATCAGAACACTTCAATCGTAAACATATTTTTAATGAAAGGGAAATTTGAAAAACCGAAACCTGTCCCATGCCATTTTTGTTAATATACGAATACAACAACAAGGTATGAGGGAACCGCTAGAATTCCAATTGGATTTTGATGATTTGGACAATGTTACTATAAAAAGTCCCTTTAAGCTTTATATGATTTATTTCATTGTAAAATTCTATACAATCTAGCCCTCGGGCTACCGTACGGATGTGCAGTTATATATGAATAAAACTTAAATCGGGTCGATCGATGCTTTATGAGCTACTCATGCATGATGCATGCATGATTGCGTTATAAAAGCACACCTCCAATACACCAGTTCACAGATAGCATATGTCCCACTTGACCCCTATACTATACAGGGTGGCCCAAAAAAAACGGAACGGGGCACTTCCCAAAATAAAGTAACACATGTATTATGTCCATCGGATAGAGTGTCTTTTCAAATGAACAACGATACCAAGAACAGTCAATTTGGTCGTGTAGTTTTTGTTTTAGGGCCCTGTGAGTGACACCATGTCAGGTTCTCTTTTTTGTCAATTTGTATTGAGCCAGCGCTTGATGAATTGCACAAACCGCCGTTCATATCGTTGAGCATCCGCACTATTGTTAGTGTGCACTCAGCCGTGTGCCGAGAGAATGGGCCTGGTCGCTGAATGGTATTACGGGCAAGGAGTGCGGTTAAACTGGCATTGACTAGGTCGAAATCGACATAAATCGGCACCTGACATGGTCTCACTCACTGCGTCCTTAAACAAAAACGACCTGACCAAAATTACTGTTCTTGGTGTTGTTTTTCATTGGAAAGGACACCCTATCTGATGAACATAAACATTGCGGTATTATATTTTGGGAAGTGCCCCGTTCCGTTTTTTTTGGGCCACCCTGTATAGCCATTTAATTCTATACAATCATGGGTAGGATATAGAGCCTTTACTATGTGCAGTCATGTTCAGAGTGGCAGATGGTTGTCATGGGATATCTTTTGTTTCCTTTCATGCCCCTTTCATGAGAACAATTTATCAACCTTCGCATCAAGGAATTTCCAATCGATGTACTCAAGAATAACAAGTAAAGAACCTTATCCAGTCCTTTCAATTCGATGAATACCGAACTGGAACACTTGACCTTTGTATTGCACATGAGCAAAACTACTGTGAACTAGTGTATAGAGTACAGAAGCCATGACGTCATAAAAACACTTTTTTCGAATTTTTAAATTTGAACTACATTTTCCGTAAGAGCATCAATAATAATGTCCAAATACCGAAAATCAATTGAATATATTACGTATTGGCCGAGGTATGCCCATCCGAATGAATTTTACTTCAATGGGCAATCAGTGTTATAGTGCACTGGTTCATAAAGTTATGAACCAGTGCACTATAACACTGATTGCCCATTGACAACAAAAATCATTCGGATGTGCATATCTCGGCCAATACCATTCTATTTGTGCATGCACGAATGAAGGCAAGCATTTCCTCAACATATCTCCATTACGTTGGAACAAAATGCAGCGTCACCAGTCGCTGAGTTACTGACGTGAATGTTCTCGAACAAGTGATGAGCATATATCGTGCCCAGGCCAGAATATTATGACTGGTGTAGTGATATTTACATCTTCGGCTTTAGCTCAGGCTCAGCATCGATCAGTTCAGCAACTGCATTGTTAATCAAACTATCCCACATCATTAGTGGTTTGACCATGCAGCTAGATTTGGTGTTTACATCATAATTTGCAGAGTGGTGCAAACACTGTGCGGAGAATTATCGATAAGACATGAGCGTTGGGTCGGTTGAATGCATATGCCATCTGCTTACCTGGCTATTATGCTATAAGTTAGTTATCGGCGTTATACCATCACCGCGATCTTTTCCATTACAAGAGACGAACATAATAAGGGTATACAACTTGTAAAGGTAGGTTTTCGTTACTTTTATTTCAATTCAAAATGGCAAGTTAAGAACACGAATCCCACGAATGCCAATACGTGGTGCCACATAAGGAACATGCGGCGAAAGGCAGTCGAGTCAGGGTCATCTCTTCGTTGAAAATCGGTCCAATTTTTGTTCTGACACCATGCAGTGTTTTGTTTTCGCCACAATAAAGCATGTTGTATAGATATTATATAATCTTAGATAATGTTATGTTTACTGTTTTTAAGTGGCCTTTCTAGGTTTAAATGTGTTATCATTTGAAAGAGTATTTAATTTAGAATCTAGACATAGTATTTACATTTTCGAAGCAGGGGTATAACATGCAATAACATAGTGACATTTACTTTGAACTTTAAATTCGACCATGTGGATCGAATTATTTTGTTGCCGAAATACATCCTAAATTGTTCCATAAGAATATCTACAATATATAAAATAATTGGAGATACGACATATTTTGTTTGATTTCTACCACCAATTTAACTTATCCTAAAAATCAACTACTCCCACACGCAAATACATGTTTTGGATATCAAGAGCTTTTATGATATCTTCACTTCATTTGACTATTTTGACCATTACACTTCATACTCTGCGAGTGAAATTGCACAAAATGGAAGCATATTAAAATGTCCAAAGTCATGTTCATAATTTGATGAGACATTGTCATGTATCTTATCATTTTCACTCATTTCGACTACTAGTCCGGGAGCCAGGACCAGCAAAAAACTTTTTCGTGCAACACCCACCACAGATTTGGTTTGTCACTTTGAGGTGTTTTGGAAGTGTCTCAGGAACAATTCTAGCCCTGATGTACAGTTGATTTCTGGTAGCAACACTATTATTTTTATCAATTAATTATGCAAATTTATGCAGAAAATGTATCTTTTTGTCTGTAAATCATTAAATATGGCTCAAAATATGCTGTTTTGTGCATTGATATTATGTATGACTCAATTAACAGGTTTGCAACATTCAAAATTGCGACAGCCAAATTTTCCTTATGTATTTCTTTGTTTTTGGAATTTCTTATGTATTTCTTTGTTTTTTTCGACTTAAAAAAAATAATGAAGGTTTTGTGTATTCTGGAAAAAAAGCCATTTCCATAGGATTTGTACACAAATCACAAAATTGAGCAACTTTCGGGCCGACATTCACTTACAAAAGGTCATGTGGCTTCGGAACGGTATACCCGGTTGTCGCAAATTTCATATCAAAAGTTTCGCAAGACAACAATTAAAAATTCATGCAGTTGCGCAGAAAATACCTGCGTGTGTTGCGGAATTATCACGCAAAACGTCAAGGGAGTTGGGATGGATTCGTTCACCAGTGGGGTGGAATCCATCCCAACTCCCTTGACGTTTTGCGTGATAATTCCGCAACGCGCGCAGGTATCGCCACACAACTGCACAAGTTGTTTTTATTGAAGTCTTGCGCAACTTTTGAGACCAAATTCATGATAATCGGGTAAACCATTTCGAAGCCACATGACCTTTTGTAAGTGAATGTCGCCCCGAAAATTGCTCAATTTTGTGATTTGTGTACAAATCCTATGGAAATTATTTATTTTCCTAGAATACACAAAACCTTGATTATTTTCCATTCTAACCACTGAAATTATCACATTTTGGGATAAAACTTGTTGGATAATGGTCAATGATTTTTTTCCATAAAAAAACAACAATAAAAACAAAAGTCGAAAAAACAAAGAAATACATAAGAAATTCCAAAAACAAAGAAATACATAAGAAAAATTTGGCTGTCGCAATTTGTTATGTTGCACACCTGTTAATTAAGTCATACATAATATCAATGCACAAAATCAGCCTATTCTGAGCCATATTTAGTGATTTACAGACGAAGAGTGATTTTTTCTGCATAAATTTGCATAATTAATTGATAAAAATAATAGTGTTGCTACCAGAAATCAGCTGTACATCAGGGCTAGAATTGTTCCTGAGACACTTTCGAAACACCCTAAAGTGATAAACCAAATATGTGGGGGGTGTTGCACGAACTCCTTAACTAGGCCTCTTCTGAGAATTGGCTCCCGGACTATACAATCGAAAAGCGTTCCGGGACGCCTTTTACTCGTTTAGTAAATATCTCCATAATTGGAAAACATTTAAAGAAAAAAAACTCAAAACACATTTCATTCGTCTGTTACCATATAAAGCCAATCAACAGTGTAGTGTATACAATACAAATGTAAAAGCTCCAAATGATTTTGGTTGAATTTTGAAAAATGAATGGATCACTTGAACATTCGGTATACCACGGGCGTAGATCCCGGGGGATGGGGGGGGGGGGGGGGGGGGGGGGGGGGGGGGGGGGGGGGGGGGGGGGGGGGGTGGCCCTGTACAAACACCCCCACACTCCTGCAATCAAGGGGTTGAATGTATATATGCTGTATAGCCCCTTGCTCCTTTACCATGCAACGAGACCAAATTCAAAGTTGCCCTCATGTCCAAGTTTAATTAGGGGAATTCCCTTTCTTTCTAGCCTCAAACTAGTCTTTTCACACAATAACGAACCTTCGGAATAACGAACCCGATTTTACTTTCGGACTTACGAACCTTCGATAACGAACCTTCGGAATAACGAACCCGATTGAATAAGATTGTGTCTTTTCAATCTTCTATTTATAGTTCAGACAAACAATGCTGGTTTCAAAGAGAGAAGTCACATTGCCCTACAGACGCATTCTTTGCTTGACTCTTTGTGGACTGGAATGTATAGACTGCAAAGTCTGTATTTTGATTCACAGTTGCAGACCCCATCGTCAGTTAGGTCATTCAGACACAAATCTCGTAATCAATTCAGCCTTTTGATAATAATGGCTGGCAGACAAGCCTAAACATGTAAACAACTGTTCTAAACTTGTGGTTGAATGCAGCACAGCCAGACAGCTCTAGACAAGGATTAGTGTTTCAAGTCATAGATCAGATATTTAAAAAATGGAATTTAAAGTGCTTCTGACAGTGGAAGGTTCAAGTTAGTTTGAAATTACATATTCAATCTAACCTCCCATCATGTTAAGTTTGATTAATTAGTGAGATTTTAGCTAGAAATGTTTTTATGATTTTGGCCAGTCTCATGCACAAACTTATTTACTGCAGCATGCCCTATGACATAGGTGTTAGAGTCCCCCCCCCCCCCCCCCCCCACACTTTTTCAAAGTTAAATCTTTATATAAATGTATAACAACAACAATAATGATAAATATAACGATAATAAAAATGATGATAATAATAATAACCATATAGCTTAGCCTAAAGTGATTATTTGAAACACCAATTTAGACAATTTGTGTGTGTGCGTGGGTGGGTTGTATATATATGTGTGTGCATGGGCGTCAACATGAGCCTACGTGGGGATACATTTGAAAGTGGAGGGGATTGCCCCCCTCCCCCCCTTCGCACATTATGTATGTTTGAATTCATAGCTTGTATACGAAATATAATGTGAAATGTAAGTCTCAGGTACGCACAAAATCGTACAATTTCAAGCCCCAAAATGCAAAAGCTCCCTACGGTTGAAGGGGGACACCCCCTCACATACCCTCCCCAGCTCGGTCGCTCCGCTCCTCGCAAACCCCTCCCACTTTTGAGTAGCTGTTGACGCCCTATTATATCAGTCATGCTTTCTTAAATCTTGCTTATCATATTTCCTTCCAAAGTATGTACCAGATTGCATAATTCGAGTGAAAAAATGCAAAAGCTCCCTTACCCTCCCCGCTCCCTCGCAACCCCCCCCCCCCCCCCACTTTTGAGAAGCTGGCGTGTATGTATATCGGTGTAATCAGTGGGGAAGATTTAAGTTAAGTCACGCTTTCTTATATTCTAGCTTATCATATTTCCTTCCAAATTGTGCACCAGATATGCACAATTTCGAGTGAAAAATTACAAAAAGCTCCCTACCGTGGAGGGGGTTCCCCCTCCCACGTATACCATCCCCCTAGGCGCTTCGCGCCCTCGCGCTTGATCGCTCCGCTCCCTCGCATCATCCCCCACTTCTCAAAACAGATATAATCATTGATGCAGTATGTTTGTGGCAATTGTCATGCATGCAAGCATGTTTCCTGTTTGGTGACATTCTGCTCGATGTGTATAGACAGGTGGCTTAGTGACATTATCGTTATCGGCCGGATACAAGCGTCATTTTGGGCACAGGGCTTCCTTAGGACCTACTGAACAATATTAGAGTAGGAGTCCCGGCAAATATTTCATATAAGCCGCTCTGGTACGGCCGGGTGAGTCTTCAGAGCCCCCACATTAAACATATTTTAATTACATTGAATTCATATACAAGCGCCATGTATGGCTTTCTTAGGACCTTACTTATCAATATTAGGGTAGGAGCCCCCGGCAAAAATTGAATTTAAGTGTGTGTGGGTTGGGGGCGTTGTACCGGAGCCCCACAGTTAATATTACCACTGCAGCTCTATTTCAAATTTGATCTTTATTCCCCACATAAGACATACACTACAATGCCCCTGCCCCCATACACTTTTATTAAATTGTTGTTGGGGCTCCTTCCCTAATATCGTTTAGTAGGTCCTAGGCAGTTAAGTGGCGTAATGAGCAAAAACCTTCTTTTTTTTGTGTTGGGGGGGGGGGGGGGGGGGGGGGGGGCTAAACCAAATCCGTATCACCACCGGATATGCATGTAGCGTAATGACAGGGTTGCCAATGTTGAACATGCGGTGAGTCTGGGACTTTGCGAGGGAGCGAAGCGGCCAATTAAGCCCGAAGGGAGCGAAGCTGTGAGGGGGGGGGGGGGGGGGGGGGGGGGGGGGTGTCCCCCTGCCATGGTAGGGAGCTTTTGCAGTTTTAGACTTGAAACTGTGCCATCTGGTGCATACCTAGGAAGGCAATTCTGACGACATGTAATTGTTTTTATTACGTGCGTCATGATTCTACCGACCGGAAGAGGAGGTGATATTTTGTTTCATGAAGAAAAACAAATAATTATGCACCCCCCAAAAATAATATTCGCAAAGTGACATATACAGTTCAAACAGTGCATCATAAGCCACATTATTTATGATGCAACAACATAACGAAATATTCCAGACGTAGACAAGACCGATTCCCGAGGGAGCGAAGGCGACCGAGAGGGGGAAGGGTGATGGGAGGGTGTGATGGTAGGTGGGCCCCCGCCCGTGCACGGTATATAAGGGTGCTTTTGCAATGTTTGTCTTGAAATTATGCAATCTGGTGCATACTTTATAGGAATTAAATTTGACTTGACATGAAGTAAAATCTGAGTTATCTTGTCTAACGAAATACCTTTTTTGTTCAATCTCTGGTATCGAATTATATATAAGCCATGATTGAAATGTGTGTTTTTTTTTGGGGGGGTGCAAGACCCCCCCCCCCCCCCCCCCCCCCCCCCCCAACCACCACTACGCCAATGACTTAGGGAAGCCCTGTGCAAAAAACTGGCGCTTGTATAATAATGAATCAATGTGATTTTACCTTATATTAAATGTGGGGGCTCCAGTTCTACGCACCCGTCACCCACACATAGATATACAATGCTAACCCCACAATTATTCCAATCTGATATACTTCTGAACCGATTTTGATCAGAAAAGTTGATTCTTTAATCAAAATTGTCTGCTCTTTCAAATTTTACTCTTAGTTTTTCACTACCTCACGAAAAAAAAAAGTATCTTGAAGCGCCCTCTATACCCAAACTGATCTATCCCTTAAAAGCTCAATGCAGTCGAATAATATATGGCACATCAGAGCTAATGAACGACTCCAATTAAAGGTGTCCTTTCTTTCTTGATCCCCGCCGACAGAACAAAAATACTTCATTCCTGACGATGTCGACCACGACAGCGACGAAAAAGGGTCTTTTGGAGCGGCTCGAAGACGGGCCCGTGGTCGGCGATGGGAAGCTTTGTGATTACCCTTGGAGAAGCGAGGCTACGTGCTGGCAGGCAACTGGACACCAGAAGCAGTTGTGCAGTATCCAGACGCAGGGTACGTATGCCTTTTAAAGGGATCTAGTAAACTTTGTTGACATGTGCATAAAAGTGATGAGTGATTAATAAAAATGTGTATTGGTGTGATCTGATATATCAACAAAGTAATGAGAATATTTCGCGTTAATTGGCTGAGATATGAGCAAAAAAGCAAAGTGATATTCACTAACTCATTGCACTTACTTTGTA
>JBAMJV010001015.1:0-93851 GCA_037951105.1 Echinarachnius parma | reverse complement strand
GGTCACAAATGGTCCGGGCGCCGTACGATTTTTCTCCCTACGGCGGATTTTCTACGATTTTGGGAAATTGTGATATCGTACGATGTCTGTGGTATTTTAGAGTAGCAGTCACATATTCTCCGGGCCCCGTACGATGACCTTTGTCTTAAAATAAAACATAAATCGCACGGCCCCCGTGAACACAAACTAAGTGCCCGTACGGGTGCCTTACAGTACCCTTACGGTGACTCCACGGTACCCGTACGATTTGAGTGGCCAAATATTCAGTCTAAAAATCGTACGATATTCGAAAAAAAAGGCTGCGATGTCCGTGCTGTGCCCGTGCGATGCCCTTGAGGTGCCCGTGCGATGCTCTCTACGATGTGTCTACGGGCTTAAGGCAAGTAAAACATCGTACGATGCATTTTATGTTTTAACTCCGCGTTAAAGGGGTAGTACAGTTTTGGTAAGGCTGAACTTTAGTAACCAAACTTGGACAGTAACATTATAAACTAATAGTTATAACTCCACCATGCTCGAAATGTATACAAAATTACAAACAACTAAGTAAAAAGCCCGTTATCATTCAAAAAGAGCCATTAAAACACAAGAGGGCGCTTTCTAAAAAGGCATTGGTTTCAACCATTTTTTTCATTCAAAATTATGCATGTGATGTTTTATTGAAATAATGATTAAATAGAGAGATCATCAACAACTATTTACAAAACACTTTAGACAATTTTTGAAAAAGTGCAAGCATTTTTTAAATTTTTTGAAAAAAATCATCTAATTATTTGGGCCCCAAATAATTATAAGATCAGATATATTAATTGATATTTCAGCCGTTTCTGGGTCGATTTTGACCAAATAAAGTTTATTCTGCCATTAAAATTGCATGTTCTCTCAAATTCGACACTCAGTTTTTCATTACCTCACAAACAAATTGTGATGTGCAGCGCCCTCTCATGCGGGCGGGCGGGCGGGCGCCGTGCGGGCGCCGCAAGATTCCCGCAAGATTTCACCTAAAAGTGGCATCGTGCGGGCGCCGTAGCCCAAATCGGACCATTTGTGACTGTAGCATTAAACAAATTGTTGACATCGTACGGCGAGGAAAAATGCAACGGCGACCGTACGATAGCCACGGCACCCGTGCGGGCGCCGCAAGATTCCCGCAAGATTTCACCTAACAGTGGCATCGTGCGGGCGCCGTAGCCCAAATCGGACCATTTGTGACTGTGGCATTAAACACATTTTTGACATCGTACGGCGAGGAAAAATGCAACGGCGACCGTACGATAGCCACGGCACCCGTGCGGGCGCCGCAAGATTCCCGCAAGATATCACCTACAAGTGGCATCGTACGGGCGCCGTAGCCCAAATCGGACCATTTGTGACCGTAGCATAACGTGCATCGTACGATTGTTTTACTTGCCGTAAGCCCGTAGACTCATCGTAGAGAGCATCGCACCCCAGATAACAATGCGACGTTGGCGGAACTAGTCTATATATAGTCGGCACCGTCGCGGTTGGAAAAACAACGTTTAGCCAACGTTGGCCTACGGTAAATTCACAACCATATTTTTGCAGTCGGCGAGCTGACGTTAAAACAACGTTAAGCCGACGTTGGCTGTTGACTGTTGGCAAACTGGTCGGCAAATGTACGTTGAAACAACGTTGGGTGATAGTTAGACGAACAATCATATTTATATGGTCGAAAAGCAAACGTTGGGCCAACGTTTCGCCTACTACGTTGGATATTGGTTGGCTAGTTGACGTCGTACTAACGTTTGACAAACAACCGCATTACGACGGTAGGCAAGCCAACGTAGGGCCAACGTTCACTTATATAGTCGTATGAACGTTGGGGTTTAGTCGGCTCAATGTTGGCTTGACGTCAGAAATAGCAAAATAAAAGGTTGGGCAAACGTTGGCGCAACATTGGCAATTGACGTTGGCTTATGGGGGTTGGGCCGACGAGGGCCCAGCGGCAAGAATGACGTGGGCAAAACGTCACGTTTTGACGTTGGCCCAACATGACCGCCTACATTGGGCCAACGATGGGCCAACGTAGCATTGTTATTTGGGACGAGCACCGCAAGGGCATCGCACGGGCACAGCACGGACATCGCAGCCTTTTTTTTAAATATCGTACGATTTTGAGACTGAATATTTGGCCACTCAAATCGTACGGGTACCGTGGAGTCACCGTAAGAGTACCGTAAGTCACCCGTACGGGCACTTAGTTTGTGTTCACGGGGGCCGTGCGATTTATGTTTTATTTTAAGACAAAGGTCATCGTACGGGGCCCGGAGAATATGTGACTGCTACTCTAAAATACCAAAGACATCGTACGATATCACGATTTCCCAAAATCGTACAAAATCCGCCGTAGGGAGAAAAATCGGCGCTGTTAAATAATAGTTTCTAATTTTGTTTTACGTGGCTCATACGGTAAGGCTTAACTGTAATTTGTGATGTGGTATATATGTGACTGTGACTCAGATCCGTCTAATAAACCCTGACGAAGCCCTATAGGCGAAAATTCGGAAAACTATGTTTTTATACGGTGTTATTTATTAACGTTTCTTTTGTCTATTTCACCAAACCGACGCAGACCAACTTTTTAATCTTTGTGACTGTGACATATGTCTATTGGTAAAACATGATCTTTTGAATACATTTTTTTCCAGAATATAGTTATACACGGCCGTGTACATGGTTTGTCTGATGCCAATTATCACAAACGTATCATTTACCAATTGATAATAATTTACCATTGATATTTAATTATAAACAAAGAAACTGCCAATATCAATTGAATAAACTACAAGTTTTAAAAAAGAATAATGATTGGGCTGTGATTTGATCATGTGACCCCTGGACACGACTTCTAGACTGGCGCTCTACCAACTGAGCTACAAGGCACCCTATAGCTGGTGGCTCGTTCCTTCAACACTCATTAAATATACAACCTGGCAAGTACAAGAACAACAACTCGAAGTAATATACGTGTAAGGTTTTCCGGAAAGTGATATTCGAGAATTCAAACATATTCCAATAACAGTGTAAGGTTCTTATGAATGATGTGTGATAGTTTCATAGACAGGAAATGTACACTGTTTACCTAGTGAAAAAAAAAACGTACACATTGATGTCAGTAGGTGTATTCTGAAAACTATTATATTGTTAAAATTGTATTGTATCTACGTCATATCTACGTCACTAAAATATATTTTAGCAAATCGCTATTCCTTAAGTACAGTTTCAGAATACCAATTTGGCTTAAATATTTTAGTGACGTAGATAAAATAAATGTTAGCTTAAAGTCGTTTTTAGAATACACCCCCAGATTGTTAGCATCTACTGCCCATTGCTCTAGACTTAAAAAAATAATAATTCTTCTGTACACCATAGGCCATCAAACAATATCAAATAATACTGTGCAAGCTCCAAGTGATTTGGGTTGAATTTGACAAAGGGATAGTACAGTTCAAACTTGATGTTATTAACCAAAACTCGCAGCTAATAGCTATAACTCCACCATGCCCCACAGTAGAAACAACTTCCCAACGGCTAAGTTAGAAGGCTGTTATCATTATTTTAAAAAAGCAGCCATTAAAACACAAGAGCGTGCCCTTTAAAAACAAATTGGTTTCAAATATTTCCTATACAAAAGTTAAAATAATGGTTCAATAGAGAGATCATCAACAAATATTTAAAAACCGTGTTTAGTATATTTTATATACATTTTAGCTTAAATTATTGAATAAATGCGGTCCCCAACATTTATTCCGATCGGATACACTTAGGCCAAAACAAAAAAATTGTTGGATTGGAGTAACGGGCAACCAAACATTAGGGTAGGTAGGTAGGGTTTTTTTTTCTTTTTTTTCAGGATTCGCACAAATACACAAAAACACACATATAACACACAAATAACACATATCGCAATTGGGAAAAGAAAAAAAAGAAGAAAAAAAAAAATTTGATATTTTTTTTAAATTTATAAACAAATCAGAAAAAACCTTTAGGGTCGGGCAGGTTACGCCAATCCAACCATTTATTTTGTATGGCCTTATGGATATTTCAGCTGTTCCTGAACCGATTTGGATCAAACAAAGTTGATGCTGTCTTTGATAGTGTGTGCTCTTTCAGATTTGGCATTTAGATTTTCATTACCTCACAAAAACATTATTTCTCGAAGCACTCTCTAAACCAAACTTGACTATCCCTTTAAATACAACGTTACCTTCTTAATGTATATTCAAGGAAGACATTTGAAACTAAGAGAACAGACACATTATCATACAATCAGTTCAGTTTAAAATCACATACCACACAATCACATGTAAGACTTCAACCGCACAATTACAGTCAAACCTGTCTCGGCGACCACCTGCCTATAGCAGCCTACCTGCCCATAGTGAAAACCAAAATTAGTTCCCCTGCAGAGAACATTTCAATTGGACTTGTCTATAGAGGTCTTGTTCCTCATCGGTGGTCTCTATACACAGGTTAATTTGAATGTACATTTAATACATACTAGTCATTATTAAAGGGATCTAGTAACTTTGTTGACATGTGTGAAAATTCCATGGTAAATGAATGTCATATGACCGAAATGCTTTTTGCTAACGCATTGCACTGACTTTGTACAAAGTTTAAATTCTCCGGTCGGGAGCCACGTCAAATCTGATCGCTTCAATCACAAATTATCTGTTTAATCAAAGAGAAATTTGGAAAATAGAAACCTGTTCCATGCTTGTATTTGTTATGTTACTAGATCCCTTTAAAAATAATCCCTTGGCTTGACTGAATCAAATCAGAATCAATTAAAGAAGGCATAAAACAAAATTGGGCACTTTTTTTAATGTATAAGGCATTTATTTTAGAAAGACGTGTTCTGAGTATAAAATGAGTATTATACAATTCTCGTACTAGATAAAAGATTAAAGATTAAATCTCAAATATACAAACATTTATCAGTATCCGCAGCAGACAATTATAATATTGATGGATGATCACATAATAAGTATACATGAATAATAAAGTGCATGATGATAGTTATAATAACAATAACAATAATAGTAATAACAACAATATTATTAATAACAATACCAATAATATTAATAATACAAACAATAATAATATGAAAAATTATAATACAAATAATAAAAAAAAATAATGCTAATATTAAACAGTAATATAGAAGAGACTATCAATTATTTAAGTTATGATGCAAATGATACAGAGTATGATCAATTTAGTTTATAGTTGGTTTATAGTCTATTGCAATCAAAATGAAATTATGTTCTTGCTAATTCCCTTGTGAACCTTGTATTTACATTATGAATGCTTCCCAAATAATGTGATAATAGGTTATCATTAATTTTACCAATATTTCAAAGCAAATTTACTTCCAAATATTAAATTTCAGTTTATCATTTATTGCCCCTTTTAACGTAAAGTACGTGCTTGTGATGAGAATAATATAGGTTTGAATTAATGTGCAGTAACCATTAAACATATTATATGCTGCATACTCTTTACATGTTCTTGTAACGTTTGCTGAATAGTATCAATTATTTTAAACATATACAGAAACTGTCCAGAAATATATAGTATAAATGAAAAAGAGCAAAGAAAATATAGGGCTTATATGAGATTTGAACTCGAAACCTCCTGATTGCTAGACCAGTGCTCTACCGACTGAGCTATAGAAAGCCCTAGTGCAGTGCTGGTCCCGGAAACCCCTTGTTTTAACAATGCTCGTGATGGTAAAAAGCTATTATAAACCTGACACAAACCCAGCAAGATAAGAAATCAACTTAGGGGTTTCAGGGACGAGCACTGCACAAGGGCTTTCTATAGCTCAGTTGGTAGAGCACCGGTCCAGCAATCTGGATGTCTCGTGTTTGAATCCTGGAGAAAGAAACCCCTTTTTCTTTGCTCTTTTTCATTAGTATAAATTATGGCATACAAATAACATACTTTGAATGTACAAGTTTGAATTGCGCATACATGGAGAAACTGGTGATAATGGAAAGTAGTAATATACATTTGAATTTATAAAAAGTTCTGATTTGATATATAGACGATATATTTTTAATAGATAGATAGACGTAGAATACAAAATGCAACAAGTGTTTGATTTCATCCTTTTTCCCATAACTCACAAGGAATATCCATTGTTCTTTTTTTTTCTAAAAAGCAATGATTTGGGGAAATAATATTCCAATTTGCAGTCTGCACATTAATATACTGCACAGTGTGTCATGTTCATATATAAATACATTTTTTTACAGTGGCACCTAGCTCATTACAAAGAGCTCTAACACAACACTCTTCTAACAAGGAAAATTTGCTGGTTCCAGCTACTTATATTCTTTGGTTTTTTACCCTGATATAAAGTGAAACTTGATAAAGCAAGGTAATTTTCATGGTCCCAAGGACCTCCCTATTAAGATATTCCACTGTACATGGCAAAAAAAAAATGTGTAACCCTCAATCCATGATTAATACATAAATGATGGTTAAAGGTATATGCCAGTTTTGGAAACGCCCTCCTCTCCAAAAATGAAATGGAAGCTCTTATTACCAATCATGTGAAAGAATATGTTTTTACTAATACGGGATACTAATTTTGCCTGGAAACCGCCTACTAATTGATATATTTGGTAAATTATCAAATCGATCCGCTGCGGATAGATATCGCCAACGCAGAATCGCGCATACGCTGCGTGCAATTTGACCACGTGCGTTCGCTATACGGGCTTGTCCCCAGCTTGTCGATATCTCCAGTCCAGCGCTAGCGGCGCGGACAGGTGCGAACGGGCGGTGGATTTATACATTTCACGGGCGGGTATTGGATTTCTTCCGATATTTCTACATTTAACGCATCGTTAGGTTCGGATTTTACCACACAAGCCCTTTTTAGATACTTATTCAACAATATTGATCAATTATAAATGTTTTCTGTAACTTTCCCAAAACTGTTATTCATCTTTAATATAGCAACGTATAAATACATGTAGACAGGCATTATGTACCAATATATCATGTGTGGTAGTCAGTGCAGTTGCAGACAATTGAAGCTTTAATATATCCTACTACAATTCTTATTTCAATGCTATTATAAAATGAATGAAGATATTAATAGTAAATTAATGTGTGTCTAATACTTAATACAAACAGTCTATTTTTCAATGTATCTGTTTATGAAAGTCTCTTTATAATTGGTAAGATTTGTTTTAAACACTGCTGAAAACAACTGTAACATGACCCTGTTTTCTTTAATATCCAGATTATTTAGACTTGTTTGTTCTTGGTTTGGTGTTGATTTAACAAATTACTGTAATAATATTTATTACATCACAGTTAACCTTATGTAGGTATCCCGTTGATTTTTCATAACCGATATGTAAACCAAGTAAAATCATAAATTTTGAAGGTTTACCTGCCCCAATATAAAATGTACTTGCCCTCTTACTTCTCGATGAGATTTAGATGTAAGAAATTACATTACATTGTTCTCTCATAGTTGAACAATTATTCAGTTGCCTGATCAGGCAACCTTAAAGCAAACCAGACAATTTATGACATTTCACTTGCCCGACACCAATTTTTAATTGCCCCGGTCAAGCGGGCAAGTGCTAGTGTCGAGCAATAAACATAAAGACAGAGTATATTGCCCTACATTTCACAGACGGAATGAGTTGAAAATTTGTCAATTAGAATGTTGGGCTTTGCAAGTAAAAATAATAATATTACATTTCATTGAAACTATTACTGGTTTTTTTCAAATTCTTTGGTTATCGGCTTTTACTGAACACTATCAAAAAATAAAATCTGCTGTATTATGCCGAAAATACGACACAATGATGCAATTATAACTTCCATTGAAAAAAAAAAATCATCTTTTCATAATTCATGAACAATATCTAAGAAGCACAAGCTTGAATGGAGATTTGTATTCCTTTTTGTCAGAGCTCTTCTGAATTTCCTGAATTCAAATCCTCTACCTATTCAATGATAATCAATCAGTTCCGGTATCTAGGCTCAAAATAACTTCCATCAAATGTAATAAATATTGAATAATAAATAACATCTGCCGAATGGATTTGAACAAAAATAAACCCCCACGCAAATGCTAAATATCTTCCATACAATGCCTAATCCCACATGATCATACATACGTTGGTGATTTCAGTGCACAAGGCCTTTGGTAATTGTTTTACTTCTCCATTTCTCCATTTCCTGTTATCCTGGAACTTAACTCTATTATAAATTTGTTAACCAAAATGATAGTATCATCACACAATATCATAAGTTAACAAACTCCAAACTATCTAAAAGTTACAACTATAAGGCCTAATAAATCAAATGTACACAATTTCCCATGATTACAATAGTAGCCTATGTATATATACCTAATCCCTTTCTACCTCATCTTCTCACATAAAAAAAAATTAGCATACAAATTAAAGCAACATGTGGCCAGCACATGGAAGTATAATTAAAACAAGATTAGATAATTCAAATGAAGGAATTTTGACATTTTCCACGACATACATGTAGTGTAGTTTCATACTGTCATTTATATCAGTGGTAATACGAAATTATACCAGTGTAAACTTTTTTTTTTTAATCCACCTCCGTCACCCATTCTACTCCTATTGTAAGTAAAGTTAAACAATCATTTCTATTTGAGTTTATGACGATACAATTTGCAAAAGCAAATCTATTAATTGATGAGTTGTATTTCTTTTGATAATTCACAATTCACATTTCGGTGGTCAGGTTGAATGAAAAACTCCTTACAAAAAAAAAAAGTGGAACATTTCAAACAACATCCAACTTACATAATTGTTTATCTTTTGATTGGTGGATAATTTTTCAGTCGTGAGTTTAGGGATTTACAGGAGTTTGACAGTTTGATTTAGAAATATCAATTGACTTCTAGATGGCACCAAACTATCAAACAGAAGTGGAATAGAGTGCACCCGATCTGTTCTATAAGTTCTTGAATAATCAAACCTTTGACCAAATTAAAAGCATTCAAAGGCCCAAAACGTTAACCGGTTTAGGACTAATCATCAATGGTACACTTTCAGTACAACTTCTGAGAAGGAAAAAAACACCATAGAAGTTGGAAATGTCAGTTCAAAAACAGTTAGTAGAATGTGTGAAAATAACATTTTCAAAATCCGTTTTTCAACGAGTTAACCCTGTCAGGACTGGTTCCCAAAACACGTTGGCTGGAGACTGTGGAGAGGGCATTATTTTGATACCAAAATCATACCATCTCCAAATGGGCTAACCCCATTCAGACCAGGGTCCCGTTGCAGAAAGAGATAGGCCTACAATCAATTGTAAGTTACAATTGATTGTAAATCAGAAAATGTGCGCATTTTAAACCAATCAGATTTACGTATCTAGAACACATGATCTGACTTACAACTAATTGCACCTTACTATCGCTCGCATCTCTTTCTGCAACGGGGCCCCTGGTCTCAACAAACATTTGTGTAGGAGACTACTACAGAGAATGCATTTGACACCAACATCATTCCATCTTCAATTAGTTAACCCCATTCACATCTGGTCTGAAACAATATTTGTTTAGGAGTCTATGGAGAATGCATTTTACAACAAAATCATATGGTCTTAAGCGGGTTAACCCACTCATTCAGTAGCTGGTCCCGAAAAAAATTTGGGCTAGGGTTAGGGTTAGGTCTTCAACTCGTTATAGAACTAGATGGATCTTCGACTGCCCGCAGTCGAAAATGATGCCTCCGCCATTGCACGATTTATATATCAATCCCAAATTAACATGCACTGAATTAATTTGTCAACTCAATTTCGATCTGATATATATCACAATTACGAGCAATTTTTGCATATTTATGAGCCGTGACCTTGACCTTTGGCTAATGACCCCAAAATCTTATAAATCTTATAAATCCCCAAGATACAAATAGTTCCCAAGTTTGATGATTATTTTTGTCAAATGGTTCTTGACATAAAGATTCACGATTAATCGTATGATTGACTAATATAACATACAAAATCATACGATCAATCGTCAATGTTACGGGGCCCTGACTGGTCCCCAAAATACTCAGGCTCGGGTCTATGTGACGTTAACATGTTATAGCAAAATCAATTAGTCCTGAATGGTTTAAGTGTAGAATGAGTGACAGGTGGAGAGGCGGTATTTGAACTTAGAAACAAATTACAAAACTAAATCGTTAACAAAATATGCAAAAGTCAATTAAAATCATAATTATAATACAATATAAAAACAAATCACAAAATTAACACAATTATTAACAGCGCCATCTTCAGGCCATCTCATTTACTAAGGCACTGGAAGGGTATACTCTGGGTAAAGTCATAATTAATGATTCTGAGTAAACTTTCAGAAGCAGATTTTAAGGTTCCTTTAAAAATAGGAGCCATTTTTGTTATCATATATAAAACACAATTTCGAACCATTTTGAACATACATTGCATGTATATATATATATATAATACATCACATTACAATGGGCATAAAATTCACCTGGTCCTGTTTGTGTTATAAAGGCCATTTTACTAGCCGTTTCAAAACTAATTCATAAGGCACAATGGCGACAATGTCATTTCTCATCTCGGATCAAAAATAATCTTCCATTATTATTCAAACATACATGTATTTTTTACCCTTTTGAATATATGTGAATAACAAGTAATAAGCGCACTATTGGAAATAGCAGGGATTTTTTGTATCATCATGTTTTCAATATCAAAACAGATCAATTTACAAATCAAACCAGATTCCTCTTGGGACCCAATAGCTAGTTCTAGAATTGGACTAAGTCTTAAAATAACTACGGTATTCAAAGGTAGTTCGGATTCAGATGAACATCGGACATCGGATGCACGGTGCCATCTTGTCAACACATTGCACACTGTGTGTAATGCACACTATAGATCAGCGTTTAACGCAGTGCGCGCAAGCTGGCCTAGTTCAACCCGTTCAGGACTGGTCCCGAAAAAAGAATACCCGTATTTGTCGGTGTATTAACCGCTCCGGTGTATTAACCGCACCCCTAAAAAAAAATTTAAAAAAAAAAAAAAAAAGTGCGGTTAATACGGTTGTGTATTAACCGCACCCCCTTTTTTTTCTTTTTTTTTTGGAAAAAAGGTGCGGTTAATACACCAGCAAATACGGTACTCGGGCTTGGGTCAGTGGAGAATATACATGTTGTAGCAAAATCATTCAGTCTTGAACGGGTTAAAATGGCGACCTGCTGTATACCCACGCTTGATGACCGTTATAAAATGATTTGTGTCAGACCCATCGATTACAACCAAAAATCAACTTGAAGCAAAGAGATATAAAAAGAGCTTGATCAATACAGGGAAACCCCGTTATAACGAGGTAGTCGGGACTATCAAATTTACCTCGTTATAAGCGGTACCTCGTTATAAACGGCCGAATTAATAACAAACATCTAAATGAACGTATGAATCAGGACCAAAGGATTCTCCTCGTAATAAACGGTACCTCGTTATAAGCGAGCTCGTTATAACGGGGTTTCCCTGTAGTATCAAAGGGGAACATCAGGAAAGTCAAAAACATAAAAACAGAAACAGCTTGATGCCATGAAATATGAATATAAATGAATGTTACATTAAAGTTTTTTATCAAAGAGTTTAAAATGATTATTAAAAAAAAAAATATTGAGCTGTCTTGGTCCATTTAGAGCACACCTAACAACACTATTTGTCTAAGGATCATTATTGACAAATATTTATTTTTGAAAGTGCGTTATGACAAAAATGAATATAAAAGTAATACTGGATACATTGTTATACATTTTGTACATTTCTACTCTCTAACTACACAATCAGTTGTATGGGACCGAAAAAGGACTGTTATTTAATAGCATTGAATGCATACAGATACAAAAATAGCCTCAACACACATTGCTATATTCTCAGATTTTCTGGAATGTTTTAAAATGTTTAGGAAAAAATATTGTAACGCTTTATGATTTATGGTTTTAATATTAATCAATAATTTAGACTAAAATCTAATATAAAGGGTACTGCCCACAACGACATAGTGCATTCGTCATATAATCATTAGTGTTAATAAAATATTATTCCTGTACATATAGAAAATACATGAATATAAAAATATCTATTAAACGTCACAGTCATCTTCATAAATTCTCTAAACCGTGATTTTCTTCCCCAATTATTAATATATACAAAACATTGGAAGATAAATAAATGCATGGGACGTCTACACTTGACCCTGATGACTTCTAATAAGTTGTACAACTTTTAAAACAACGAGGGCGCTATTTGCCTATGCTGCTGAGTTGAGTTGATGCTTCCACAAACTAATTACTGTTAGTTTTGATTTGATAATTGAAGCAGACTATAAAATTATGCAGCTCAACCATGAACATTTCATCGAATGTGGAACTTTTCATAACGTGACTATTAAAGCTACTTTTCATACTGTTGTCAGAGATACAGTATTATTCTATACATCATTGATGCTATTATTAATAGCTGCGTATAAACAACATATTGGTAACAAATTACAATTGAAACTAATTACTTTTGATAAAGTTTTGAACATGCAAACTTAATTAATACGCAGCTTGATTGCTCGTAAGCGGACTGAGTTTACTAGATTTGATGATTTACACTATATTATGCAGCGTAAACATGCCATATTATTATTAAGGAGGACTGAGTTATTTGATTTGATAGAACGCACCAATCACGGTTGTCTGGCAAGGATTAAAGGGGGAGATGTTCTTCTAGGATGACTTCTCTACTCAAGTACTACCATTAAATTCTGAAGTTAGGCTCCTTATTTTCCCGAGAACATCTGAAAGTAAAGAAGAAAGAAAGAGAGAAATGCAAATGTAATTGAAAATGTCATAATGGTTTTTATAAATTTGTACAAATCAATCTAATCTTCCTTGATGCTTTATTGATAATAGATTTTTAAAGGGACTTAGTAACATTGTCCCAATCCTCAAAACTTACTTGGAACTCTAGTGTTTCTCTTATACCCTATATTAGCAATAAAAGCACGGGACAGGTTTCATTTTTTCAAATTTCCATTTCGTTCAAACGATATTTACGATTGAAGTGTTCAGATATATGAAATTGTCTACGGGATAATTTCATGCCGTGTAAAAAGTAAGTACAATGAGTTGGTGAATATCACTTTGCAGTTTTGCTCTTATCTCAGCCAAAAAGCATCAAATTAACGTGAAGTGGCAAATAGCATTTATGGATGAAGTGACTTTATTGTTAGTGTGCGTTCAGCCGTTTTTTCATTGGAAAGGGCACTCAATCCGATGAACACAATCATTTTATTACTATATTTTTGGGAAATGGCCCGTTCCGTTTTTTTTTTTTGGGAGGGGCCACCGTGTATATTAAAACAATTTAAAAATCACTACCCACCTTCATTCGATCCGACACTGTCCCTGCGCTGACCTTCTGCCTGTCGGGCGATGCGGCTCTGACCGATACTCTCTTGGTGGTCTGGTTGGCATTCTATGAAAGAGAAGAGACATTATAGTATTAAATTAAATGAAAAAGAGCAAAGAAAATGGGATTCCTCCGGGAATCGAACCGGAGACCTCCGGATTGCATAACCGATGCTCGTCCCTGAAACCCCCCCAGTTTTCAATGCTCTTGGGGTTAGAAGCTACACTTATTATAAACCTGACATAAACCCCAAGGATAAAAATCAACTTGGGGGTATATATGCGAGGGATCACTGAAGTTATGCAGGTCTTTGTATAATTAATTCAAACATAATATAAAGAAACTGACCAGAAATATATCTAGAATAAATGAAAAAAAGAGCAAAGAAAATATTTCTGGTCAGTTTTTTTTTATGTTTGAAAATTAGTATTTAATTATTGTAGTTCGGATTCGTGAATCAGATGCGCGGTGCCATCTCGCGCACAGTGCGCAGCACACACTGGCTCAGTGTTATGCAGTGCGCACAAACTGGCCTACATGTACATGTAGTTCAAAATAGTGGTGTTGAAACTTCCACGCATGAAAATCTTCTGTTATGGCGATGAAAAATATTGGTTGACATTTTTTTGTTCACACTACTTTACTGAATATCCTAGCCTTTGTTTTGCGTCAAACTGTAAATTACAAAGTTGTGATGAAAAAGATGACCCTAAAATTCAGTATTTCATCCCTTGACTCACTGCTTCCATTCATATGATTGCTTCTCCAGCGAAATATCTGCCAATACTGCATTGAAATTCGATAATTCCATAAAGGGTTTTAAAATGCTGCTTAGACTTTTTACAACTAACCCGACTATAACTAACAAAATGTTTAAGCTTATTAAGTAGTAGCCTTTAGTCAAGGCTCTATATGGTTGGGAGTTCGATCTTATATCAAGCTGTGATTGTCCCACTTGTACCACAACATAGGCATATTGATTGGCTGCCATATCGGCTCTATATGGCTGGGAGTTCGATCTTATATCAAGCTGTGATTGTCCCACTTGTACCACAACATAGGCGTATTGATTGGCTGCCATATAGAGTCTTTACTCATTTGAACGTGGTAATGATATTCATGAGCCGAACGTACAGCATGACTAATTCATGAGATGAGATGACGACTAACCAATCGGATCGCAGGATACGGGGGCCTTGACAAAAGGCTAATCAAGTAGGGGAACATATATAATACAGGGTAGCCCCCCAAAAAACGGAACCGGGCACTTCCCAAAATATAGTAATAAAATGATTATTTTCTTCAGATAGGGTGTCTTTTCCAATGAAAAACGATACCAAGAACAGTCATTTTGGTCGTGTAGTTTTTGTTTTTAGGGCACTGTGAGTGACACCATGTTGGGTTCCCATTCTTGTCAATTTTTACCAAGTCAGTGCTTCCTGCACTTCCTGCCCTTCATAGCATCAAACAACTATGCCTATTCTCTCGGCACACAGCTGAATGCACACTAACAATGGCGCGCGTATTGCTCGTTGTTAGATGCTATGGTGGGCAGTAAGTGCGATTTATCAAGCACTGACTTGGTAAAAATTGACAAAAATGGGAACCTGACATGGTGTCACTCACAGCGCCATAAGACAAAAACTACATGACCAAAATGACTGCTCTTGGTATCTTTTTTCATTCAGTTGGAAAAGACACCCTATCCGATGGACATAATCATTTTGTTACTTTATTTAGGGTCCGTTTTTTGGGGGGCCACACTGTATAACAGAATAAAAACAAACTTACTGCATCCTTATCCTTATTATCCTTATTATTATCAAGGGTAGCTTCCTCTATCTGTCGTGAGATCTTGGCCAGTTCTTTGTTTAGATCCGACCATTCCTTCTGGGCGGCATCAAACAGCTGCTTCAGCTCTGCCTTGGCCCCAGGGTCCTCCTCTTGGTGCATCTGGTTCCTGTTCAAATACGAGTCAATTGATTGGCTAACCTCAGTCATGTGATGTTAAAATATTTCATTATGTTACATGGAAGAGCCTGTTCCTGTTCAAATATCATTATGCAATATTAATACGTCTTATGTTATCCGACTTGTTCAAATACGAGTCATTGATTGGCTGACCTCAGTCATGTGATGTTAACATATTGTATTATGTTATACGGAAGAGCCTGTTCCTGTTCAAATATCATTATGCAATAATACGTTTTATGTTATCCGACTTGTTCAAATACGAGTCACTGATTGGCTGACCTCAGTCATGTGATGTTAACATATTTCATTATGTTACACGGAAGAGCCTGTTCCTGTTCAAATATCATTATGCAATAATACGTTTTATGTTATCTGGCTTGTTTAAATACGAGTCATTGATTGGCTGACCTCAGTCATGTGATGTTAAAATATTTGTTATTATATTACACGGAAGAGACATATCAGATAACAACAATATACATTGTATCAACCACTCATCACTTTTTGCACATGTCAGCAAAGTTACTAGATCCCTTTAAGAATTTGATATATATACAAACAAATTTTAAACTCAATACGTTGACTGAATACGTTAATCAAAACGTTGACTAAATAGCTGATCACTATACACAGGTTTGACCGTAAAACATCACAAAGCCTGTCTATACAGGTCACCTGTCTACAGTGGCCACTTTTCTTCATTTCCTTTTAGGTGGCCACTATACACAGGTTTGACTGTTATTCTACCCTGTCGTAATCATACACAGGTTTGCCTGTATTTTCCTTGTCATTATATATCCTGCCCTACCTGAGTTCAGTCTTTTTCTTGGCGCCCTCTTTTACCCTTGTTTCCAGTTCCTTCCTATCCTGCATGAGTTTGTCCTTCAGCATCAGGTGACTGGTTCCAGACTCCTTTCCTAGCTTCAAGGCCGCAGCTAGGGATGACAACAAATAATACTCATTATGATTTCATTATAATTGTCATGACAATTGCTTCTGCTAGAATCCCAAGGCTATGCTCCTAACGGTCTCTCAATGAAAAAAGGATAATACAATAATCATCAGTCTTTCCAATCTTGCGTTAGTTGGTCTTTCAGCATCAGGTGACTGGTTCCAGACTCCTTTCCTATCTTCCAGGCCGTAGCTGGTGATGACAAAGTACATGAATTATCATATTTAAATTGCAATTTGAAGAGAAAAAAAGGGATAGGTAATACAATATCCTTAGTCCATCCAATATTGCACCATTTAGTGCTTATATTTATATTGTAATCATCGGAGGTCTAGGGTTCAATTCCTAGAATTTCACTTTTTTGTTGCTCATTTTCATTTGTCTAATTTCTTTCTACTCAGTTTCCTGATTGTGTGAATTCAAATTATTTTTTTAAATGGATAATATAAATTCATCAGTCTTTTCAATCTTGTTCTTGAACATCCGATGACCAGGGGGGTGTTTCACAAAGATCCTACGTTGAACTTAACTCTAAGTTGGACTTATAAAGTATGGAAAGCCATGTGTAGCCTTGGATTAAAATATACTCAAAAGCAAAAATGCAAGTATTTTAGATTTTTCATAAATTTTACATGAAGAACATGAAATCTCCTTGATAATAGAACAAATTAATGATTTGAAACAACATTGGATGACTTTTAAATTTACTTTTACAATTTGTTTTCAAAGAAACTAACAGCTTTCCATACTTTTTAAGTCCAACTTAGGGTTAGGTTCAACTTAGGATCTTTGTGAAACACCCCCCTGGACCAGATTCCATTCCTACTTTCAAGCATGCAGCTGGATATGAGAAAAACAACAACACATAATTATCATACTTTCATTGCAATTTACAGAAGAAAGAAAAAAAAGGATTAATAAATAATAATCAGTCTTTCTGATCTTTCACAACTTAGTTCATAAACATGGATGCAAATTTAATGATTAACCAGGAGCTTCAATGCCACAGCTAGAATCGACAAAGGAAGGCCTTATTTGATGACCCGTTTCGCGCGATGAGGATGTAGCAGACGATGTCGATGTTGACAGTGGGCCGTTCTCTCCACCTTTAGCCCCTACCATGAATACTGGTGCTCCCAATCCCCTTACTCTGCCGCGCCCACGTCGACATCGACATCAACATCGCCATCGTCGCCCCCATCTCATCTTCACGATTATATCACCAACGCGAGATATTGACTTAGACCCGGACAATGTTTGGTGATTGATAGACACAATGTACATTAGCAAGAGGACATTTTTACATCAATGATGACAACCTTCTTTTGTGCTGATATTAGGCACCATTTTTTCTTTATGTTGTTGTATTATTGAAGGCCCGGTCACATATCACGGATGCCCGATGGAGAGTACAATTTTCAATCCGTATGCATGCGAGATCTCCATTCGTATGCGCTTCTTGTCCGTTCCTTGTCAGGCGATGAACGTTGTTCTATCCGGCGGAATATATTGAGCATGAAGCAATGGAGACGACTTTCACCACTGGATAATTTGATTGTCCAAATTTGTCTATTCGTCGGGCATCCGTTGATGCTATCCGGTGATATGTGACCGGGCCTTAAACAGTTGATTGCATGACACATGTTTTATTGTGGAGGGACCTCATTTACATATTGTGCATTTATATTTGGACAGTACATGGGTTTTAGAAAGAGTGATAACCAAATTTTTTGTTGATACTTGGTCTGGTGCACTCCTGCTTTCCATATTGAAAACTTTGTGCTCTTTCTTGGAGCTTGATTTGTTATTGCATTTTTATGCTAACACATGCCATGCCAGTATGTTATTTGATAGACATAAACCATTTTTAAAATTTTGTACTGTTAATTTTTTTAAAGGGACCGTAGCTCGTTATTTCTATATTCGTGGGAAATATACATGTTTCTTTTTATAGTTATAGGTGGAAGGAAATTAATAGATACAAGAACACAGTCATATTAATTTGTAAACTTATGAATACTTTTAATACCTTAAGATAACATGTCTTAATAATAACAATAAAGCTAATTATAATCGGAAATAACATGGTTTATAGTATTGATTAGATTTCTTTTTTTTACACATTCAAATGAGCGTATGTGCAAATAAGTTTAAGATTTAGTTCAAAGCATATCGATGGAGTTTTGATAATGGCGGACATCATCAGGGTATCATCATCTTATTTTATGGTGTTATGTTGTTGAGGAAAAGCATCATATTTGTTATATCTGTTAGCACATTTAATTTGCTGAGAATGAAGTCAAATCTTCTTAGCAATGTTGACATCTCAAAATGGAATCATTATAGGCAACAGAGTAAGCTTGTAAGTTTTCATGCATTGGTTTATAATGTTTATGAGTTTGTTTAAACTTGAACAGTTTGTCCATGGTATCAAATAATATTCACCAAGAAATAATAATGCATTTTAGATGATCTAATCTTAGTAAATGTTTTGGAATGTAACCTCTGACTGAAAAAAGGAGGAATGTAGCATCCTGGATAAAACAATGTGTTAATTTCACATGCATGCCCATGCATTCTTATATGCTGCCCTCTACTGGCAGCTGACACACATGTTACTTTATACTTGCATATTGTTTGCACTGTTTGTATGCAAAGAATGGTGACAATATTAATATCATTGAAAACAAAAATATTCAGTAATTGAACGCACAGTACAGTAATAAAGAACTGGTAAACATGCAAACTCAGCGGGATATTTTAGTTTCCAACTTTCAGGGTTTTAATCAGTGAATGCCTGATGATGCCTGATTGTGTGGAGCTGCGAATGATAGCAAACAAATGACCATTTAAGGACACCACGCTATAATAATCTACCTCTTCTTGATCCCGAATGCATCAATGCTGTTGTGCAGAAAGCTGTGGAAATTATAAAGACAATGGAGAGAGAAAGGAGAAAGATGAAGGTTGAAATGAAAAGTAGAGAAAGGAGGAAGATGAATGATGAAAATGAAAGCAAAGAGTGGAAGCTGAGGGAGGTACATGTATTTATAAATAGAGCAGAGACTAGAAAGCCGTCATGAGCTGGAAGTGGCGATCGATCGATAGGAAGATTAAACACCTGCAAGGAGCGCAACGATCCTGCGAGTATCAGAGGGAACAGGTGACAGCAGAAGTGACCCTAGACAGAAAAATTCCATCTCGTTCTGGAGGGGTCCTTGAATATTATGACGTCATACTATCCCCTCCATCACGAGATGGAAGTCTATTAAAGCTGTTCAGCTGTTCAGAGTATGGAAGTGGCAATCGAAAGGAAGTTAACCACCTGCAAGAAGCGCAACGATCCTGCGAGTATCAGAGGGAACTACAGGTGACAGCTAGAGCCTAGAGGTGACCCGTGATCTGGATGACCTCCAACAACATTCGCATCTTCGGGCTCCCGGAAAGCGTAGATGAAGACCGATCAACTTGTCTGCAAATTGGCAGAGAATATTGGTGTCAAAATGTTGATATTAATTTCAATGTTTTTCAGCAGACCTATCATAACTTGGCAATAATATTTATATCGTTTTTTGGGCAATAAAATCGATCACTTCCTTTACATAGTTCAAATAACTGTACCTGTTGTTCTCCTCTGTAAGGGAGCATGCCCCTCCTCCTTCTTCTCTGGCTCCGATTTCTCCTTCTCCTCTTGAGATAGAGATCGAGATGGAGATGGAGGGAGTTCTGGAGCAGTAGCTGGAGCTGGAACTGATGGAGGGGGGGAGGCAGGAGCCCCAGCAGCGGCATTCTCCTCCGCCTCCCTGGCTGCTGCCTCCGCTGCCGCCAGTGCCTCCGCTGCCGCCAGCGCCGCCGCAGCCTCCTTCTCCTTCTTCCTCTCCTCTTTCTCCTTCCTCTTCTTCTCCTCCTTCTCCTTCTTCTCCCTCTTCTCCCTCTCCTTGTCTTCCTTCTCCCTCTCTTTCTTCTCCTTCTTCTCCCTGGCTTTCCTCTCCTTCTCCGTCTCCTTCTTCTCTCCTGTTGATGCGTCTAGAAGTGGTGGAGCCGTCTCTTTTTCATCTTTTTTGCCAGTTTTCAATTTCTGAAGAAAAAAAAAATGCAGATTTCAGAAAATTAAAATCAGTTTATAAATGTTCATACATGCTCAACATAAAGCAATGTGACAAAACTACATTTACTTACTTTTTTACATTGTAACACTTTTTTAGAGTAAAATTACTAATAAACATTATAAACTTACATGTATATCATAAAAAATGCAATCCAAAAGTGTTTGCTTCAACCAAATTGTAAGGGGTGTTATTTAAATATATCATATCAAAGACATATATCTTGTTACTTCCATAAATATTAAATGAAAAACCATATCAATTTATCTCAAATGGCTAAGGAGTATCTTTCTTATTTTAGCCATCTTCATAATTATGCAACAAATCATGCATATAAGCTGCGACTTTTAATTGAATATACATTTTCAATGTCCATTTATGAGTTGTATCAATCATTGCTAAACACACATCATGCTTTATATATCTTTAAAAAACAATATGAGAACAATACAAAAGTAAAAGAAACGGCAAATATCAATATGATGGCACACAAATACTAGTATTATATGAAATTGTTAAACATGCATCATGCAAATAGGAATACATACAAATGCAAAGATTGATTTATGGCTGTGTGAGCGATTATATATGTTAGTTTTATTAGTGACAATATGTTAAGGCTGGATAAATATAAATAAAATTGTTTTAGAATTGTATAACATAAACAGAACACACGTATAGTGACAATATGCAAAATATTGCAAGCACCAAGCAAACCTTGAAAATCATTCAAATTAGTTCTTGAGAGAGAAATCTAGGCTGATAATTGTTATTTCTTCAAAATATTGCTATAAATATTTGTAAAGCACATTTAGTTCTCAAACCAGAACGTCAATGACGTAGCGCTCATCCGGCATCTCGCAACATCAAATATCGCAAATTTCATGTGGTACACTTTTCAACTGGTCAAAAAATTAAAATGTGATGCCCTGGAAGGGACATAAAAATTAATTTTAAAAAAATAGAGTGAAAAAAATATAAATTTGACGCCCCAGAAGGGACATGGGAAGAAAAAAAAATAAATAAATAAAAAAAATTTTAAAAATAAATTTAAAAAATAATAAATTTAAAAAAAATAATAATAATAATAAAAAATTAAAAAATAAATAAATAAATAATAAAAATAAATAAATAAATAAATAAATAAATAAATAAATAAAAAAATACCATAGTTAATTCATGGAGAAAAATTTCAAAATTCTGTGTAGAAGTTTAGTGTACCAAAGTTAGCTCTACCAGATAAAGCAAACCAAATCAAAATCGGTGGAGAAATGAAGGAGAAGAAGCATTTTTTGTGATTTTTGGAATAAATTTGCATAAATTACCATAATTAATTAATGGAGAAAAATTTCAAAATTCTGTGTAGAAGTTTAGTGTACCAAAGCTAGCTCTACCAGATAAAGCAAACCAAATCAAAATCGGTCGAGAAATGAAGGAGAAGAAGCATTTTTTGTGATTTTTGGAATAAATTTGCATAAATTACCATAATTAATTAATGGAGAAAAATTGCAAAATTCTGTGTAGAAGTTTAGTGTACCAAAGTTAGCTCTACCAGATAAAGCAAAACAAATCAAAATCGGTCAAGAAATAAAGGAGAAGAAGCATTTTTTGTGATTTCGAATAAATTTGCATAAATTAGCATATATAATGAATTTCACGATTCTGTGTAGAAGTTTTAAATCCCCCTCCTAGCCCTATCTTATGAAACAATCAGAATCAAAATCGGTTGAAAAATAACGAAGAAGAAGCATTTTGAAAACTGTGGACGGACGGACGGACGGACGGACGGAAGGACGGAAGGACGGAAGGACGGAAGGACGGAAGGACGGACGGACGGACGGACGACGGACGCCACGGCATGGCATAAGCTCATCGGGCCCTTCGGGCCGGATGAGCTAAAAAGCAATAAGTTTTAAAGATATTATAGCAGCTCTTTATAACTTGTTTATTAAACCTCAAAAAAATGTGACAGATAATTATTGCAAGTGGCTATTGCTATACACACAGAATTAAAATAACTTTGGAGTCATGGGTATCAGCTAATTATGAAAATAAAGGCTTGAAATAAACAATAAAGATGCACATATTTAACTTGTGGAAGTAAAACAAATGATATGGGTATTGGTATCACTACTAGCTGCAAAAAATTCACAAAAGTTAAGGGGAGGCATCAAAATTATCACTGCTGTCCTACCGCAGGATCCCGCTTGGAACAGTTTTGCCGCACTTAAAATTCGCTCCAAGCGGGAGGCCGCTGCGTCCTGCTCAGCCAGTGTACGCTTAATGCATGTATCGCGGTGATGCAATTGTTCCCTTGCGGTCAGAGCGCATCGCGCATATCGTTCACGCGCGGGCCACTGCGGGATCCGGCTGCCTCCCGCTATATATAATTTTGATGCCTTCCCCAAGTGGGTATACCAGCTACAGCTATGTGTGACATCAACATTAGAACATTTAAGACAAATATAAGGACAACATAAATGTGGATGGACAGACAGACATGTGACAAAATATGTTAAATGTGTTGATATCTCGAGAACTAAAAAACGCAATTGAGTAAAGTTGATAAATATGTGACATATAGCCAAAACAAGTTGGGCTTTGTTGCAAAATGGACCCAAACTAGATTGGTGCTCTCTACACACAATTGCAAAGTGGATATAGATACGTTATGAGGACATTTAAGACCTATCTCTACTAACAAAATGCAATTGAGTAAAGTGTAAAGTGGTTAAACCACCAGCTGTGTGTGCCTTTTAAACATCAATACAAAAATTAGCAAAGCGAAATTGGGCTTCTTTGCGAATTGGCCCCAGAGATTCTAGATGGCTAGATTGGTGCTCTGTCTCTACAAACAATTGCAAAAGGGAAAAGTGGGTATAAATAAGTTATGGGTAAAACAACTATGTGTGACATTTATAAATCAATAAAAATGGGCAAAGAAAACTTGGTTTCTCTGGTATTCAAACGGAGGCCTCTAGATAGCTAAATGGGTGCCCTGGCCATGCCGATAAAATGTGTGGGGACCTCTACACAAACTTGCAAAGGGGCAAGGTGGGTATAAATAAGTTATGGATAAACCAACTATGTGTGACATTTATAAATCATTAAGAATGAGCAAAGAAAATTGGGCTTTTTTAGCAAATTGGAACCAAGGCCTCTACATGGCTAGACTGATGCCCTGGTCATGGGTATACAATGTGTGGGGGAACTCTACACAAACTTGCAAAGGGGCAAAGTGGGTATAAATAATAAGTTATGTGTAAACCAACTATGTGTGTGACATTTAATAAATCAATAAAAAAAGGGCAAAGAAAATTGGGTTTCCCTGGAAGTAAAACAAATGATATGGGTATTGGTATCACTACTAGCTGCAAAAAATTCACAAAAGTTAAGGGGAGGCATCAAAATTATCACTGCTGTCCTACCGCAGGATCCCGCTTGGAACAGTTTTGCCGCACTTAAAATTCGCTCCAAGCGGGAGGCCGCTGCGTCCTGCTCAGCCAGTGTACGCTTAATGCATGTATCGCGGTGATGCAATTGTTCCCTTGCGGTCAGAGCGCATCGCGCATATCGTTCACGCGCGGGCCACTGCGGGATCCGGCTGCCTCCCGCTATATATAATTTTGATGCCTTCCCTTAGTGGGTATACCAGCTACAGCTATGTGTGACATCAACATTAGAACATTTAAGACAAATATAAGGACAACATAAATGTGGATGGACAGACAGACATGTGACAAAATATGTTAAATGTGTTGATATCTCGAGAACTAAAAAACGCAATTGAGTAAAGTTGATAAATATGTGACATATAGCCAAAACAAGTTGGGCTTTGTTGCAAAATGGACCCAAACTAGATTGGTGCTCTCTACACACAATTGCAAAGTGGATATAGATACGTTATGAGGACATTTAAGACCTATCTCTACTAACAAAATGCAATTGAGTAAAGTGTAAAGTGGTTAAACCACCAGCTGTGTGTGCCTTTTAAACATCAATACAAAAATTAGCAAAGCGAAATTGGGCTTCTTTGCGAATTGGCCCCAGAGATTCTAGATGGCTAGATTGGTGCTCTGTCTCTACAAACAATTGCAAAAGGGAAAAGTGGGTATAAATAAGTTATGGGTAAAACAACTATGTGTGACATTTATAAATCAATAAAAATGGGCAAAGAAAACTTGGTTTCCCTGGTATTCAAACGGAGGCCTCTAGATAGCTAAATGGGTGCCCTGGCCATGCCGATAAAATGTGTGGGGACCTCTACACAAACTTGCAAAGGGGCAAGGTGGGTATAAATAAGTTATGGATAAACCAACTATGTGTGACATTTATAAATCATTAAGAATGAGCAAAGAAAATTGGGCTTTTTTAGCAAATTGGAACCAAGGCCTCTACATGGCTAGACTGATGCCCTGGTCATGGGTATACAATGTGTGGGGGAACTCTACACAAACTTGCAAAGGGGCAAAGTGGGTATAAATAATAAGTTATGTGTAAACCAACTATGTGTGTGACATTTAATAAATCAATAAAAAAAGGGCAAAGAAAATTGGGTTTCCCTGGGATTCAAACCCGAGGCCCTTATATAGCTGCAGATTGATGCTCTGTCCATGCATGGGAATACAATTTGTGGAGATCTCTACACAAACTTGCAAAGGGGCAAAGTGAGTATAAATAAGTTTTGGGGACATCTACGACATGGAAATAAATATGTGACCTTACCCCACAAAACGACCAATAAGTCGGGAAAACTGATTTTTCTGATTTTCATATAACATTAAAATAGAAGCCATTACCTTTAAAATGGTATATAATTTGTCATCTTTGGACTAAGCAAACCCTTTTAAAATGAATGCCAAAGATATAGAATATGGCTGAAGCATTTTTTAAATAAGGGAGAAACGGGCCGCTTAAAAGATCAGTGTCTATTCAAGCACTGTTATTAGATCACATTTATTAAATGAAAAATTGATATTTAAAGGCCAAGTTGAGTTTTGGTAATTTCCAAAGTGCCCCCCCAACATCGATTGTAACGGATTTGGTTGATTTCAATTCCATATGAAAGATCATCGAAAAAAACATGGGAAATAATAATAATTTCCATTCAAATGCTCTAATTGTTGTGAAATTTGCTTTCAAAATATCATATAAAAGTGGTTGACGCCCGGGTATCACTTTTTAGAACCGCTAGTGCGAGGCACTAGCGTTCTATGTTCTCCTAATAAAAGACTGAAACCAAATATTTGTGTGCACGCTAATTGTGCTTAACACTATACATATGATACGGTACTTACCAGCAATTTACTCTCCAATATGTGATCCAACTACCGGGTGGATTAAGATTATGATTTTTCCTTCCATTCCGCAAAAAATCAGTGATATATGCGCCTCATGGACCAGTCTCTCCGTGTGTTAGCGCGACTGTGAACGAAAGGCGAACGAATGCGAATGGGGCTTGCGAGTTGCGTCAACGGCAGTGTTGGAGTCATACTTCTATGGTTGCGATACATAATATACACGTACTACTGTATAGTATTACCACACACAGTGACTGCACTACAGTCCCGTATTACCGCACACAGTCCCGTATTAGGACCTACAACGCTAGTGCTTCGCGCCGAGTTAATTTGACACTTCGAGTTGTAACGGCTCTTTTTGAATGATAACGGGTTTTACTTTGTCGTTTGTAATTGTGTATACTTTTCGAGCATGGTGAAGTTATAACTATTAGTTTGTATCGTAATCGTGCAGGTTTTGGTTACTAAAGTTAAGTTGACCAATACTCAACTATCCCTTTAAACATGATTTCCGATGCTCAAAATGTCCCAGAAGGTAGATTAAAATATCCTTATTCAGGAAATACCAAAATCCTAAATCTCATCTTTTGAACAAAAGTTCGACTATTTTAGCTAATAAAAGAGAAACTACCACAGCGACATAACGGTCGTTTTGTGGTGTAAGGTCACATATAATTAAAACAACAGACTGACAGACGTTTACGCAACAGTTGCAAACTTAAAAAGTTATTTATCTGTGACAGTGCACGGGGTGGAGCGGGTCTGAAAGATGCGCACACATAGAAACCTGTAACCAAACTGAATGGGGGTGAAAGCTATGGGTGAACTGGATATAGCTATACAAGAATGTTATGTAAGTGGGCATCACTACATACTGTGGAGAGGAGTTGGTACTTCAGAATACAAAAGATCAAAAGGGTGACGACATGTTCAACATACAAACTTAGCCCATTCAGGATTTTTGGGTGAACTGAATATGTAAGTGGCTATCACTATATACTCTGTGGAGAGGGGTTGGTACCTCGATTGGAATACAATCAATGGGTGACATCTACAATTTTGGGTGAATACAAGACCAACATACAAACTTAGCCCATTCAGGGCTATAATCCCCAAAATACTCTGGCTATGGTTTGAGAATTCATATTATATGTTTAACAAGAATGAAATAGTCCTGAATGGGCGCAAACATTCTTAAATCAAGACTGTTGGGTATAGGAGTCCTTTACAGAGGTGAAAATCAATGCACAAACATGGAATACACACGTAGGTAGGTAGGTAGGTATATAACGTGGAATGGGTCGACAAGCTACGGGTGACGTCTACGGGTGACTCGTGATGCAGCGTTCATATTGATCCCAACTTACAAACTTAAAGTTCTTAATTCGCGACTGAGGGGTGGAGGGTGTTGTAGGCGAGGTGGGGCTTTGCACGCTCTCCGTAGGTGAGGGCAATGCCCCCCCTGAGGGGGGCGTATCCACTGGGGAGGGCGGCTCCGGGGGCGCCTGGGTGGGCAAATCCTCAACCTCCGCAGTTGGTATATTTGGTGCGGGGTCATCTGCCACGACCTCTAGATAGAGATCCTCGAAGCAGGCAGGGACGACGTCCTCGGACTAAAAAATGTTCAGATGGCCAATTAAGTAGGAAAAGGCAAATTAAAATATTTGTTTAGCGCTTTAGATGCTGGGGTGATATAGCTTAATGGGAAAAAAAAGGCAAACAAAGACCCATGGAAGATTCCATTTAGTTCATGTGTTAAGTTTAACACATTACCCACAGGAACCTGGCAGGTCCTGGACTAACTCTACGGGGATTCCAAAATCTAGTAGGGAACGGATTAACACAGTGGGGTACCACCAGCTTTAGTCAATGGGTACAAATTTAAACTTATGTCATGTCCTATGTCACGTTTTAAGCCAGGCTTATATCTTTCATCCTGGGTTCAAGCAAACCTAATCTGTACTGCACCATCAGGGCCCATCAACCTCAAGATTGAAATAAATGGCTCATTCATCTACTATGACATCAATTGATCATACGATATTAATAGTAAGATTAATCAAATATCTTTATGGTAGAGCTAGGTCCAGGACTATGTTTTCACCCTAAAAGTGTTGGGTTAAAGTTAAACTATTAAATGATGTCGTGTAACATGATTTAAGCCATGTTAAATTAAGCCAGGTATGGTCCCAATCTGCACAATAAGGACTTTATGGGTTAACCCAACCCTCAAAGGCTGGGCAGACCATAAATGGCAGCAAAGAATTCCAAGAAATCTGTTAATTTACATCAGAGAAAGCATGATATTATCAAACAAGTAATTAAGAAGACATCACATAGTATCAAAGGATTTAAGATTTATAGGCGTCTGAAGCAGAAGTGGCTAGTTTACCAAACAAGACCCTAGCTAGAAAAGAAATAAAAGTTTAAGTTAATAGTACAGGGGAAATGCAGCTCTTTTTTCTTAAACTTGCAGGTTAAGTAGGAACAACACACATCATGTAATTATTAAGCACTTTACCAAACATAAACCTAGCAAAAAATGAAGGAAATAAAAGTTTAAATTAGTACAGAAGAAATGTACATCTTTAGTGAAACTTGAGGGTTAAGATGACGCAATAAAAAAATGGTGCAATAAAGCATACTAGGCTGAAACAGAAGTTTCTGGTTCACCGAACATAAACCCAGCTAGAAAAGGAAAAAGGGTTTAAATTAGTGCAGAAGAAATTTGCAACTTGAAAGTTAATTAGACAGAAACAATGCAAATCATGTACGTAAGTTAAGCATTAGGGCATGTAACCATTTTTTAAATTTTTGTATTAATGCAAGACATATTTTCACGTTCTGTGAGCAGCAAACCATTTTTTTATTTCTAGCTATGTTAATATACACATACCAATCAATTAAACTACATGCATATGTACATGGCACCTCTAACTTCATTTAATGATAGGGAATACAGTCATATATATATTCTTAATTTGTGTAACCTTTCATAAACATCATCCACTTTATACACCACATGTTACATTAACACAAACACACGCAGCATAGCATTTTTTTCCATTTGATTTCATACACTGATTTTGTTTGTTCTTGCACAATTGCATCTAGACATCATTATGATGCAAATATGCTTTAGAATAACACAGCAATACAGACATCAAATGAAACAAAATATTGTAATGATAAATAGGAGACTGTCTTTAGCTATGTTAATAAAGAAATATTATGAGTACCGTAAAACTCCGTGTATAAGACGCACTTTTTTTCCGTCGGAAAAATTTCAAAGTGGGGGGTGCGTCTTATACACAGGTATAGCAACAACAACAAAAAAATGTTTTTTGGACACCCTGTAGTCATGTTGAATGTGTTAGGGCATGACAAGAGCTTGCTGTCAGTTGTAGCATTCAGCAAGATATACCTTTTTCTCACACAAAAAATATTGGTTACAGATGTAAAAATTGCAAGTTTATTGAGCAGTAATACTGCTGCTAATGAATATTCATACATTCGTGAGCAGCAGTACTAATTAGATATGCAATTTTCTAACCAGTGGTTATAAATTTTGCTCATAATTAAAAATAGTTGTTTTTTTAGTAAGTTTAGAAAATTGCATTATTTTGGCGTAAGTTGGGGGTGCATTTTATACACGGGTGCGTCTTATACACGGAGTTTTACGGTAGATACATGTACATGTATATATCAGAGCAACATAAAAACTACATTATTTTATCAGTGCTAAGATAATGCAATCAGAAAATGCTGCATCTAGCAATGCTTGTTAAAACTGCTTTTAGTAATTACCGGTAGAGGAAATTATACAAAATTCACACCAGAGTATTTGATCAATGTTACATAGAGAGCACAATGTATTACAGGTATGTTAGGCGTTTTTTTTTACATGACAACTTAAGGTAGCACAACAGAAAATTTCATATTAAACACAGCACAACAGAAAATTCATGTAAAATACCAAGAAAAAAAAGCATGCAATACTTTATAGTTAGTTAATGTCCAATATACAAATAGTAGTTATTAGAGGCGATAAAAGTAATAACAGAAGACCGATTCCATGTAGTCAAACTGGTGGGTTTTTTTTTACAAAGATAACTTTTTTTTCTAATCAAGATATACCCCAACAGGAAAAGACACACATTTCACGCTTTGCAGACTGAGCAGCAAAAATTAATTTTGAATAATGATTGAAACTTGGCATCAATTAGTGCAGTGATAGGTGCCTAGACACTTTTTTTTTTTAAATCAATTAAAATGTGACCTAGAACTCACGGCAGGCAGTGTGGCAAATTTCTTCAGGTTTTTTACCGGGCTCGATTTACTCGTAGGCTCTGGAAGGTCGACGTCGTCGTAGATTTCTTCCGGTGCCGGAAGAATCGTATCTTCGTACGTGGGTGTGGGTGTCTTGTCTTCCACGGATGCAGACTTACGAAACCGCTGGAATTTTATTTTCAAAACAATAAATAAATGGGGAGCAAAAGTTTACTGAGATTGCACTTGAATAGTGACCTCCGGGTTAGGGTTAGCGTTACCGGCCTGGCAATACACCAATTTTTTTTTTCCACGACGTTATTTTATGCAATAATATAAAAATCAGTCATCTGGGCTGGTTATGACCGGCCCGGCATTATACCAATTTTTCTGCAATCAATATACAAATCAGTTACAACAAAAATGGATAGTGATATCGAAAATACATTATTTGCACTGGATGTTGGTATGCAAGAAATACAAAGTACAAAATCAAAGATACTTATAATAAAATGAATAAAAGGAAATAGGCTGAGCCAGTACGTTATATAATCAAAGCAGGCAATGGTCTCCGTTATGAGCAAAAGCTTGATCAGACAGTCAACCAAGCTCAAATATAAAGAGTTGTATAAAATATTGGCAAAGTAATCCAGAATGAACTCACAATGTTATATCTGGAACTTTAGAATAAAACTTGACTGGAATTTAACCAGCCCAATGCTACTAACCCATCCAGTGCTATACCACCTGAGCTTACATGTATATGCATGCATATACAGGGCACTTGCACTAGCACTAGCACTTGCACTAGCACTAGCACTGGCACTGGCACTTGCACTAGCACTAGCACTAGCACTAGCACTAGCACTAGCACTAGCACTTGCACTAGCACTTGCACTAGCACTTGCACTTGCACTTGCACTTGCACTTGCACTTGCACTAGCACTAGCACTAGCACTTGCACTTGCACTAGCACTAGCACTAGCACTAGCACTAGCACTAGCACTAGCACTAGCACTAGCACTAGCACTAGCACTAGCACTAGCACTTACACTTACACTTACACTTACACTTACACTTGCACTTGCACTAGCACTAGCACTAGCACTTGTCCTATTGCCTGGGGCAAGTAACATCATATAAATTGTCTAGTTTGGTTGCCTGATCGGGCAATTAACATTTTTTTTGGTAGAGAAAGTGTTATTCCTAATGTATGAATCTCATCTAGAAGTACATGTAATTACGTAAGTGGACAAGTACAATTTCTGTACGGGCAAGTAGAATTGGACAAATTGTATGTGTTACTTGCCTGAATGGGTCAGTTGAGAAAAAAACATAGATAGGAGGATTATCATACATGTATAATATACATTTATACTTTAAATATGCTGATATTAAAGAAAACAATTTGAAAACATCGATCACCTCAGATATTATAGTGTTCAACTGCGAGTACATACTGTATATATTCGATTAAAAGAGCTGGTCACAACACACTTTTTTAAATAAAGATAATATTATGGACTAGAAAATTGACTCGGTACATTTTTTATCTTGCATATTGTACAAATAAGAATTATTAAAAACAATAATAGCATAAACTTTTAAAGACATATATATATCTATACACATCTACATAAGCCACAAAAGATCATATTTTCCATCGCCTCACCTTTATAGGGGGAACAAAGCAGTTTAACAAATCATAAAAAGAAAAGTTTATAGAAATATTTGCAAATAAAGTAAGTTTAAAGGATTTTTTGTTTAAAGCTGCATGTGCACAAAATAAAATATTTGGTTCAGGAAAACATGAAATTACTTTGAAAACATTAATTTCTTTGAATCTACATGTATGTCTAATTCCAGACATACATGTAGAACAAATCTTTCAATTTATCACTAGAGCGTGATTTAAAAAAAAAATAAACAGTCAAACCTGTGTATAGTGACCACCCAAGGGAAACAAGAAAAGTGGCCACAGTAGGCAGGTGAAATCTACAGACAAGTTCCATAACATTGACTTTCTCTGTAGGGATCACAATATGATGGCCACTATAGGCAAGCTGGCCGTTATAGACAAGCTGGCTGCTATAGGCAAGCTGGCTGCTATAGGCAAGCTGGCTGCTATAGGCAAGCTGGCTGCCATAGACAAATTGTCACTGAGACAGGTTTGACTGTATCACCATAATGCAAGTATAGAAAGAAAGTCACATACACTAAAATAATACACATATAAATATACAAACAACTGTGAGAACCTGAGAAAATATTATGTAGTACCAAAAGTACCAAATAAAAACTTTTAGATTGAACATTACACAATTTATTAACAAAAACAAGAAGCTTGCCTTCAATAACATTGACAAATATATACATTTTACCCAAACAAGGTTTGCCATGGTTCAAAAGAAAAAAGAAAACAAATTAAGAATATTTTTTTAACAGTAACATACATAATGAATTTTTTGCAGCAGAAAAAAAGCATTAAGAACAGCCTGCGGATATAGAAATGCTTGCTTTAAAAATTACTTAGCTGCAACAAAAAATATGTGCACACTTTAAAAAAAAATACAAACTATCAACAACAAAAATCCTCAAATTATGACTGGTTCTATGGGACGGACATTACAAATGTATTTTAAATAGCTAAAGGCATGCGGGACTGGTCCCAAAAATAATGAGGCTGTCATTTCTGAAAATGCATGTAATGCTAAAATCTAATAGACTTAAATATAGAGTATACATTTGTGAGCTGCAAAAAATAATAATGCACTTTTAAACAAAAACTCACAAATATTAATCACAGATTATATCTAGTTTTTAGCACACAAAACCATTAAAAAGTTACAGTTTGTCTCGTAACACTATTATTATTATTATTATTATTAGGCATTTAGCTACGCTATTCATAGTAAACTATATCACAGCGCTTACAATAATATGCAGTATAACAACAAAATATTGACAAACCAAAGAAAACAAAATAATAGTAAATCAAGTAGGAAATAAGTACGTTTAAAGGGATTGACACTAGCACTTGCCCTATCGCCCGGGCAAGTACAAATTATGTCTCAGTAAAATTTCATAAATGGTCTAGTTTGGTTGCATGATCAAGCAAACAACATTAACGTTTACTATGAGAGAAAATTGTAATTCCTGAATGAAGTGTAACGTTTTATCCAGAAACAAGAGAGGAGTTTGCCAAGCAGATTTGAGCTACCTAGCACAAGTGATCATTGTTTGTTCTTTTTTCACATAGTTTTTATGGGGGGGCAAGTCAACTTTTTGCTTGGGCAAAATGAGAAAATTCAAGATTTTACTGGCCCAAACAGGGCAATTAAAGAAGAAAAAAAATAGTGCGGAGGCTTCACTGTATAATGCACAGCAAAGAGGGAAAGAAATGCTTGCCAAAGAAAATTGTCAAAGCTGCAAAAGAAATTTCTGCAAAATCTGCGCCAATAGTGCGACACAAAATGAAAACTCACAAAAACTTCCCCGAGACTATGCCTATTGGACGAGTGCCCCTGGTGAGGTAGGGTCATCGAATTATTCTCGTATAATTCCTCTTGAGGAGGGGCTGCTTGCCCGGAAGATTCAATATCATCGTACAACATATCTTCCTGAACGACGCCCATCTTTGAAAGGCTCAGCATTGACTCGCGTCGTTTGTCCTATTTTAAAAGTGAGCATCAACAAATTATCATTATATCACAATCAAACTATTAAAATGATATCATACTTTGAAGTTGCTGCTACTAATAAAATATTTTATCAATCATAAATATTAATATAATTGTACAAACATCTTCTTGAACGATGCTCATCCTTGAAAGGCTCATCGGTGACCCACGTTGTTTATGCTATTTTTAAAGCGAGCATCAACAAATAATCATTATATCACAATCAAACTATTTAAAATGATATCATACTTTGAAGTTGCTGCTACTAATAGGGATCTAGTAACTTTGTTGACATGTGCAAAAAGTGATGAATGGTTGATACAATGTATATTGTTGTTATCTGATATGTCCACAGGGTATTGTGTGAAAATTTCAAGTCAAATGGACGAGAAATGAGCAAAAATGCAAAGCGAACCGCTAGAATTCCAAATGGATTTTGAGGATTTGGACAATGTTACTAAGTCCCTTTAAAGGAATCAACAAATAACGAGTCTGAAATCAATCTATATTACACTATTATACTTTGGAAATAACTAATGATGATATTACATATTCTTAATTAGAAACTTGAATATCATAAAATACAAAATATATTCTTCAATGGCTGTCAACGCTTCTTGTGATGAAAGGCTCATCATTGACTTACACAGTTTATCCTAATTATTTTTAAGGGAGCATCAACAAATAGTGGTAATTGATTTTCTTAAATATAAACTTTAATATAATTTCCCCCCACAGATCTAGTATACAAGATACACCAGGTTCCACTCTTCACTATGGCCTTTGTCTGATACAATCCTGCCAATAAATTTAACATCTGGGGGTGTTGCATAAAGAGTAGCGATCAATCGCAAAACATGGGATTAATCGCAAGTCAGAAAATGCGCCTAAATGAGCAAATCCTATTGGCTAAAATGCCATATTTACTGACTTGCGATTATTCACAAAAATTGAGATTGGTCGCAACTTTTTTATGCCACTTTAATAAAAAAAAATCATGTATTTCATCCACTTCCTGAGGAGCATTCAAGCAGGTGATGCACATTTTCCCTCTCCAGTAAACAAACACACCAACTGACCATAAAACATTAAACACACACACACACACACATGAATACACACAAAATATATTCTGAAAATATGCTTATCAACATAATGGATGCACAGTGCACTACAATCCATGAAAGAAAAACTAGTATTACATGTTCTTAATTAAACCTTTTATCATCATCATCACCACCATCATCATCATCGTCATTATTAAACGGCCGGTTACTAAAGCTGTAGGAAACATGCATAGACGTTCGACACATTACAAAACTAGTCTACTGCGGGTATGCTTATCTTGTTTTATAAAAATAACAAGCAATTCTTGTTTTAAAAATGCTAACATCACAGCACATGCAACAAAAAAGGGGGTGGGGGACAAATCATGCCATGCCTTCCATCATGTATAAACTACCAACCTTATTGCATTGACAGTTTGCCCGATTCCCTTTCCTGAACTATATATATATGGTTCAAACAGATCACGGGGAGGTATATCATTATTGCAGATAGTTGTTTTTAAAAAATTTTAAAAACAAGGAACTATATATAATATATATTAATACCAGTATTATATGGGTCCTGCTTAAAATAGCTATTGTCCACTCTACAGTTTATAGTTAGCTGTAGTAAAAAGCCACTATATACTATATATTAAGGAATTCATCATAAACTGACTGTGACATTTACTTGCAAAAGTTACATAAGGAACACATACCTATAGCATATATGTTTATATATACATCAGCAGAAACAATTCTGGAGGAGCTTTAATTCACTCTCCCTTGATATCATAACAAACATATCACATGGGACTTTAATTCTTTTCGCATTTTAAACATTAATATCAATAAACCGCACACCAAAAAAAAAACACAATTGAGTCACAGAATCAATGTAAACTTGCACTGCGCAAAAATGGAAATTCATAATTAAATGGTGCCACCTGAAGGGAATAAAAAACTTTATATTCATGGTTAGTAATATAAATACCATCTAAGTTTGTAAATTAAAATAATACAAACCAATGATATCAACATTAATAACACTGAAATGTTCGTATAATGTTCTATGAAATTAGACCACATATTAAATTAAATGGAATTTTCCAATGCATAAGATGGACCGGGTAGTTAACTTTAAAAAAAAAAAACATTTCTCAAATGTGCCAATGCAAAAGGGTTAAACTAGAATTAAATGACCCATATCAATATTTGGTAAGACAAATTAAAATAACCAAAATAAACAATGAATTAACAAAAATATTTATAAATGTTCAAAATAAACACCACCATGAAAAAATATACATGTGTATACATAATCCATCACATGATTATAAACAAGGAATTTCTACAAGTATGTAATTAATGATTTTTTTTTTTTTAAAACCCAATCAATTCCAACTCACATTTTTTAAAGGTAAAAAATCAGTCTGACAAGGACAACGACCTGTCCATAACTCTCATAATAGAAATTATGAAATATATATATACTGTGGAACCGCGTTATAAAGGGCTCTGATATAACAAAATCCATTTAAAATATACCCAAGGTAACTTTGCTGGTCCTAGCCCTCAAGATTTGTTTTTTGTATCTGTTATATAAACAAGATACCTGATCATATAACAAGGTAATGTTCATAGTCCAAACAACCTCGTCATGAAAAGGTTCCACTGTACATCCAAAGTAAATGCAAATTATAACCCCTAAAATGGAACCAAAACAAATACAATTTATATATAGAAAACATGCAAACAGAACTAACCTGGCCCCCAACGCCGCCGTTGACGCTGCCACTGCCGCCGCCGCCAACATTTCCGCCATCCGTGGTATCGCCTGGCGTACTCTCAAAGTTGGCCATGAGTCTGGCCACGATGCCCTCAGTGGCCGCCTTCTTCTGTTCGGGTTCCGGCATGGGACTGGGGGCGCTCTTTGAAGTCCGGTCCGGCTTTTTCTCCATAATTTCGACGAGTTTCTTGAGGAGCATTCCTGCGTCAACCTTGTTGAGAGCCTATAAAATAGACATCAGGGGCAAAACATCAAATATCTTGTTAAAAATACTCTATCAAAGGAAAGTTACATAAACATTTAGTTTTGCAGTGATATCTAAACCGGTTTCTTCTCCATGATTTTGACGAGTTTCTTGAGAAGCATTCCTGCCATCCACCTTGTTTGGAGCCTAACAAGAGATGGGACAGAACATTTTAGATCTTGTTTTTGATAATACTCCATCAAAAAAAAATGTCCATGTACAATGGTTTTGGGGGGCTGTTTGGGTTCTAATCCAGTCTCCACTCCATGGTTTCTATGAGTTTCTTGAGAAGCATTCCTGCATCCTGCATTCCTTGTTTGGAGCCTGGGAAGAGAATGTTCATCAAGTTTCTTGTTAAAAATACTCAAATCAAATGAAAGTTACATAAACATTGGTTTTGAGGTGATGGTCAGGGTCGGATCCAGTTTCTCTTCTATACTATGATTTCAACAAGTTTTTGATAACCATGCCTGCATTATTAAACCTTGTTTGGAGCCTAACATCAAATATCTTGTTAAAAATGCTCTATTAAAACAAAGTTATCTGTACAGGGGGTTTTGATCGGGGGGGGGGGGGGGGGGTTCTCCATGATTTTAACAAGTTTCGTGGGATGCATTCTTGCATCCACCTTGTTTGGAGCCTAGCTAGGAGGACGGACACAATATTAAAGATCTTAAAGTACTGGAGTTTTGGGCTCTATTTGGGTTTCGTATTTTGTTTTTCTTCAGAATTCACCTGTAAGATCTAAATAAGGGCACATCATTATCTTTGGTAAATATTTGGCTAGAATGCTCTCTGGGCAATTAGAATTATATCTAAAGGGTGCAACATAGCCGCAGAGCTACCAACATTAACATTCAACAATCAGGAAGATTTAGGGAAATTTCATCAGAAATCAGGGAGATATCGATCAAATGCATACAAACCCAATGACAATTATGTTGCAATAATCAGGAAGATTTAGATCAATTTCATCAGAAATCAGGGAGATATCTATAAAATACATACATTTACCACCCAATGACAATAATGTTTCAATAATCAGGAAGATTTACGGAAATTTCATCAGAAATCAGGGAGATATCTAATCTATCAAATGCATACTCCCCAATGACACTAATCTTTCAATAATCAGAGAGATTGGCTGATAGGATGAAATCCGATGCAGTAATTTGGGTCTACTTTAAGTGAGTCCCCTGCAAAAACAGGGAGACTTGGCAGCCCTGCATAAGGCTTGAAATTGTTTAATTTTTTTTAAATTCTTATCGGACTACATTTATAAACCTACCTCAATGTAGAGCAGCACTTCGTTGTCCCTCGAAATTTTAAACGCGTTCTTCATCTTCGCCTCTTTCTTGTCGGCAGTGTCGACGGTGATGCCCGCCATGCCGAAACTGAAGGTGGTCTGCTCGTCTCTGCTCGGCGCACACGCGAATGCGTTACCCTGTATCGTGATCCACTTTCGTTTGACTTTCGGTTCTCCGTACCGGGCACCAACAATGCTCACATACCCTAGAGAAAAATGAAGGCATACCAACAGTTATATTTTGGATCTGCCTATTAAAAGAGAGCCAATAAGAAAAAAATTGAGGACAATTTACAAGGGAAGCCTAAAGCTGCCCTTCCATTAGAGCGAATTTCCGCGGCGAATTTTTTTTTTCGCAGCAAATTATTGAAAAAATCGGTCTGAGGAGCGATTAAAAAAATTCGCTTGCAATTATTCGCCATGTAATAAGAATAATATATGAATAATACTGATTTGGTCCGTGCGAATGTTCGCGGCGGAAATTCGCAGCGGAAATTCGCTCTAATGGGAACGCAGCTTAACCCTAATCCCACTGGGTTATTTTGGTCACTTGAGTCCACTGGGGGGGGGGCCGTTTTGGCCCCCCCCTCCAATCTCGGCAACGAATGGACCGATCGACTTGAAAATTGGCACATACGTACAACAAGTCAAGTAGAATAAGAATTTGACGGAAAAAAAAAAATTAGACGATTATTTTTTTTTTTTATAATTAATTAAAATTTTGAATATGCAAATTTTTGACGAATTTGGGGGAAAATTGGGATTTTCATCTAAAATCAAGAGAAATTACAGGATTTCTTCAGGTTTTCTGTAAAAATACTTTCAAATGATGCAATTCATCACATCCATGTTTTTTATGGTGATAAAATATATCACTAATTTGCATAAATATGCAAATTAGTATTCCCGGATTTACCCACATTGTTTTCATTCTTATGTATTTTATTGTTTTTTTGTTGTTTTTGTTTTGTTTTTTTAAGAAGAATTTATCTCTGAAGTGTATGAATTCAACTAATAAAAGAAATAATCCAAATTATAATTCAAAGTAACAATTATAACCGATTTGGAGTTTACATGGCATCGGATAATAGGAATTACATAGAAACCTGTACAAAAATTACATTTTTTTGTGACGGTCGAGCAATTATCGACCTCTAAAATCGGTTCTACATGTCCGACCGGGGTGAATTATATATCAAAACATGCGGGAGACTTGAGAGAAAATAGTCATGAAGTTTGAACGTGAAATTCCAAACGGTCTAGATGCACGTCGAAAAAAAACGACAGGGGGGGGCCAAAATGGCCCCCCCCCAGTGGGATTAGGGTTAAAGCTGGCATTTGTATAATCTTTTACTGATAAGTGCATACTTCCTTTCACTTCTAGTTGGATGTTTCCAATGACATGATAATAAAAAGTGGAATTCTCACCTGATAAGTTGTCCTGTTCATCGATGTTGACCTGTTGGAGGCTGTCCTTATCCTTCTTGCCTAAGTGGAAGAAGCCACCTGGGAGAGAAGATATCAATATCGTCAAGTGAGGGTGAGAAGGTTGTTAAAGGGATCTAGTAACTTTGTTGAGATGTGCAAAAACTGATGAATGGTTGATGCAATGTATACTGTTGTTATCTCATATGTCCACAGGGTATTGTGTGAAAATTTCAAGTCAAATGGACATTGTATGGCCAAGTAATGAGCGAAAATGCAAAGTGATATTCAGTAACTCACTGCACTCACTTTGTACACGGAAGAAAAACTCGCCCGGAGTTTTTCTTATCTGAATACTTCAATCATACATATCTTTGTAACGAAAGGGAAATTTGAAAAACCGAAACCTGTCCCATGATTTTATTGTTAATATGAATACAACAAGGTATAAGGGAACCCCTAGAATTAAAATTTTATTTTGAGGATTTGGAAAATGTTACTAAGTCCCTTTAAGTCATTTGTTTTACTAATTTGAGTTCTGTATACCATCTTGTACATATGTGACCTTACACCACAAACCGACCAATAAGTCTGGAAAAATGATTGTGCTAATTTTTACATGACATTAAAGTAGAAGTCATTACCCTTAAATGTATATAATAGGTCATATTTGGACTAAGCAAACCATCTCATAATAAGCGCCCAAGATTTGGAACATGGCTGAATCAGTTTTAAAGTTAGGGAGAAAACGGGCCGCTTCAAAGATCGGCGTCCATTCAAACACTGTTATCTGATCATTTTTGTTTGATTAAAAATCATATTTAAACATGATTTCTGGCTCTCAAAATTTTTCAAAATGTAGATTAAGATACTCTTATATACCAAAATCCTGAATTTTATATTTTAAACAAAATTTGACTATTATCAGCTAATAACAGACAAACTACCACGGCGACATAACGGTCATTTTGTGGTGTGAGGTCACATATAGTTCAGAGCCTTCTCTATGTACTGCCAAATTTTCAGATAATAGTAATTTCGGTAATGAATTATTGCAAAGCAAATAGAGATCGGATGTTATTTCATATTATGCGCTATATAAATAATACTTATTATTATAATTTCTAATTTTTGGAATATTTTTAGCAAATAAAAAGAGAGCTAAATTGGGTCTCTACAAGGCTCTCAATCTTCTAACATGAGTATCTAAGAAATTATACAAACAACGACTTAGCTCAATTCTTTTTCTATACCGTAATATTGAGATCTGGTATATATACCTTTTACTCATGAATTATTTCAAAACATCAAAAAATCATGCAATCAAATTGTCATCACTGTAAATAATAAAAACCTAAACTATATTCTTCTATTTTTTGGTTCTGCTACTGAATATATACAAAAGAAAAAGGACTGTTATTAAGAACCATTGTTCATACTGGAAAATACTGCAAATTCTAAATTAGCTATTAATTATTGAAGTACAGTACATTGGTCTCATATTTTGATTAACCCTTGGGTGCTCAAGACTATCATCTGGCAAAGATGTCACAACACAATGATAGCAATAAATGGGTATTTCTGAAATTTGTTTTAAATCTTCGATGTTACCAGGCACTTTCTGAGAGCCATCGCACATTTCTTAAGTTCTGTGCATTTCAAACAAATATTTGTGTTCAACTTAAACAATGATGAAACAGCTTGGCGCAGAAAATTGTACTTATTCCCTAATAAATTTGGCAAATCCCTATAATGTTAATACAGGGCCCACCAGGTTCTCACATCACATGGTTTAAAGTAAGGAGTGATTTGAAACCCTCATGACATCCATGTAATTTATGTATGTGATTCAATTTCTTTTTTCCTTCTCAATTATTTCTTTTAAATGTGCATCTTTTTTTCAATATTTTGAATTGTGCTGGATCAAGGTTTCTCAAATGGGATGGTTTATATAAAGTAAAATACAGTTTCTGTATAAAAAATGCATCTTTATTTCAAAGAATTGTTGCAGGTGGACAAAAATAAAAGTGTAGCATGGTGTAACAAAGATTTTGATATGTGAACTTGAATGCTACAATTTATATACAAATTTTAGCAGTGGCAGAAATAAAATGTGATTTGGATGTACATATTGCAGTGCTGGAGTAATTAACTTTTGTTGCCCAACTTACGTTTCTTTGTTTCTAGAACAAATAAATAATGAACAAATCGTCAAATGTATTTAAAAGGCAATTGCACCTCGGAACAGAATATCATGGCGTCATATAAATGCCTAAATATATATTTGACCATTATTATTGTTAACTAAAGAATGCTCTTACGTTTATCTAACGTATATTAATAATCTACATGTACATCAGTTTGTCTCTGTCGATTCTGGGGGGTGTTTCACAAAGATCCTATTAGTTGAACTAAAATACATCGCATTATCATTAACTATTATCAAGGAGATTTAATATTCTAAATGTCAAATTTATTACAAATCTCAAATATGTGCAATTTTGTTCTTGAATATCTCTTGTTCATTCCGAGGCTACAAATGGCTTTCAATAACTGTAAGTCCAACCTTAATTTAAGTTCAACTTAAAATCTTTATGAAACACCCCCAGGTGAAGTAAATGCAATTATAACAGTTTGAATAAATCTTATAAAAGCTGGTTCAGATTTGTTACAAATCAGATGCACAGTGAGTAGTACACACTGGCTCACTGGCCCATGAACTAGCCTAGTAACAAATAAATCAGGCTGGCATCAGGCTACTCCCGAACGCCCTCTTTGTCCCCACACATGACAATCTTTAAATTCTTGATACTCTGCAAAGAATCCGCTAGCTACTCCTAATAAGTTGGACGCCCTTTTAACAAATATTGAATATAATTACGATATTAAAAATTATCACAATTATTTTTGTTTTACCTTTCTTGGACGTCCCTCCGTCGTCTTGTTCCTCTGGGTCTATGGTATAACCTGAAGTTGGCACGATTGTGTGGTCTATCGTTGCATATCGAGATAGAACCTATGTGGGGAACGAAGCAAAAAAAAACATTTCAGACTAGTGAGAAAGCACCTCTTACAAGAACTTTTAAAATTTGGAACTAGTGAGAAAGCACCTCTTGCAAAAACTTTTAAAATGTGATGAAAACTGGAAATGCCATCCAAACATGAATCAAATATGTTCTTTTAATGAATATTTGTAACCATGTACGACGTACTTCATGATCATATTCATCATGAATGTGTTTGTGTGTGTTTTTGTTTTTGTCCATATCTCGCTAGGTTTTGTATTCTTCAGATATTTATCTAAGCTATTTTCTATTAAATACCATCCCATGTAATGTTTGGGTTTAATTAATGGGTATAATTATGTGGTCTACCTTCAATAAGTTACCGGGAGGGGGAAGCGTGAGGTGGTGGCGGGAGGTGGTGGTGGGAGGTGGTGGCGGGAGGTGGTGGCGGGAGGTGGTGGCGGGAGGTGGTGGCGGGAGGTGGTGGTGGCGGGAGGTGGTGGTGGCGGGAGGTGGTGGCGGGAGGTGGTGGTGGCGGGAGGTGGTGGCGGGAGGTGGTAGCGGGAGGTGGTGGTGGCAGGATGTGGTGGTGGCGGGAGGTGGTGGCGGGAGGTGGTGGCGGGAGGTGGTGGCGGGAGGTGGTGGTGGCGGGAGGTGGTGATGAGGTGGGGGGGAACCGAGAAGGGGATAGTGCATAGTCCTGAATGGTTGAAAGAGTTACAGTTAAGAACAAACAAACATGTTGAAACAATATTTGTTTAAGAAATGCGACTTACCGAAACCCATTTCTCAGAATCCAGTCTGGATTCTGCGGCAAAGAGCAAGGGATGTTTCATACTACTGTGGTTGATCCTGAAGACGTGGTCCCGATTACACTGCTGTCCCAGTAGATAGACCTCGTACCCCATCAGGGGCATTTTCTGGGGTTTCTTATCCTGAAAAAAAAGGAAAAATAGTAATAATATAAATTAAATTCATAATGAAAACAATCAATATTTTCAATAAGAGTTACACTTCTACATAGAATATTACTGTGGTTGATTCTAAAGACGTGTTCCCGATTACACTGCTGTCCCAGTAGATAGACCTCGTAACCCATCAGGGGCATTCTCTGGGGCTTCTTATCCTGAAAAAGAAAGACAAATAGTAATAATATAAATTAAATTCAGTACGAAAACAGTCAATATTTTCAATAAGAGTTACACTTCTACATAGAATATTACTGCACGGTTGATTCTAAAGACGTGGTCCCGATTACACTGTTGTCCCAGTAGGTAGACCTCGTAACCCATCAGGGGCATTCTCTGGGGTTTCTTATCCTGAACAAATGGAACAAAATCCAAATTAATAAAAAAAGGAAGCACAATCGATAGTTACATTCATATTTCATTCAACAAGAAAAAACCCTCTTCTCTCCCCTCCCCCTCCCCCTTTCTTCCCCTCTCTCTCCTACTCATACATTGTATGATTCCCTCGCGATGCAGTACCGCTTCTCCCATTTAGCCAAGAAGTTTACCCCCCTCCAATCCCCTCCCCTCCCTCCTCCTCTTCTCCCCTCCTACTCTCCCCTCCTCCTCTCCCCTCCTCCTCAGTCCATTCTCCGTCTCCCCTCCCCATCCTGCTAAACAATTGTTTTTTTATATATGTACATTACCTTGTATGATTTGTAGAGTAAAAGTTCCAAATCCCTTGCGATGCAGTATCGCTTCTTCCATTCAGCCAAGAAGTTTCCCTCTCTCCTTCCCCCCACCCCTTCCCCCACTCCCCCTTTATCCCCCCCCCCCCCCCCTCCTGCTAACCAATATAAATGTATGTACAGTATAAATTCTCATAGCTTGTATGATTTGTAGAGTATGAGTTTCATGTCCCTTGCGATGCAGTATCGGTTCTCCCATTTGGCCAAGAAGTTTCCCTCTCTCCTCCCCCCCTACCTCTCCCTCCCCTCCCCTCCCCCTTGCCTCCCCCTTTCACCCCTCCCTCTCCTAGCTGGTAACCGATATGAATCTAGCTACAATATTAATGGTACCCATCATACCTTGTATGATTTGTAGAGTAAAAAGTTCCATGTCCCTCGCGATGCAGTAACGCTTCTCCCATTTGGCCAAGAAGTTTCCCTCTCTCCCTCCCTACCCCCCCCCCCCTCCCTCCTCCCTCTCCTCCCACCTCCTCCCTTCTCCCCTCCATCTTCTGCTAACCAATATGAATAAATGTAACTCATACCTTGTATGATTTGTAGAGTAAGAGTTCCATATCTCTCGCGATGCAGTATCGCTTCTCCCATTTGGCCAAGAAGTTTCCAGCTTTCATTGTGCCGATGAAGTTGCCGTAGGAGTAGAGTAAGCCGATCAAGTCGCGGTCATCGTGCATCTTCTTAAATTCCTCAAGTTTGTTTATCTTTGGCTTCTTTTGCTTCTCGCTGTTGGAAAAGAAAATAATAAGTTGGATAAGTTAAAACTTTAAAGGGAATAATGAATAATGAAACTGCTTGCAAACAAAATATTGTTTAAAGAGTTATTCCAGAAAGATGTTTCACTAAAATCAATTTTAGCACCGGTTCAAGGGAACAGCATTAATAAAAGTCGATGCTTAAAGGTTAAGTGTCAGATATTGCCCAAAATTACATTTGAGGCTTCAATCCTATACCAAAAGCATTGTAAGATATGTCCGAATGATGTGTGAAAGTTTTATTGAAAGAGAACACTGCTTTCCTGGTTAAAATAGCAAAAATTTGCGTCAGCTTTTACAACGAATTACTGTATAGAGTACAGAAGCTATGACGTCATAAAAACCTATTTTAGAATTTTCAAATTTAAAGTCATCTTCCGAAAGAACATCAAAAATAATGTCCAAATACCGAAAATCAATTGAATATGTTAAGTATTGGCTTAGATAATATGCCCATCGAACAAATTTTACTTCAATGGGGAATCAGTGTTATAGTGCTCTGGTTCATAACTTTATGAACCAGAGCACTATAACACTGAGTGCCTATTGCCAAACAAATTAATTTGGATGGGCATATCTCAGCCAATACTGACCATATTCAATTTGTTTTCGGTATTTGGACATTATTTTGTATGTTCTTTCGGAAAATGAAGTTCAAATTTGAAAATTCTAAACATAGATTTTTGACGTCACATTTTGACGTCACACTTCACCATTCTATAACGCGTCAGAGGTAAATGACCGTTCGTTAACGCTCTTGAGCTGAATGATTATCAATGATAGATAGCGTCATACTAAAAGGCATTTGAAAAAAATCTAACCCTTTGTTATTCTTCTCTTACCATAAGACAAACAACACGGTAGAAGAGAAATGTGGAAGCTCAAATCAGTTTTTATGGAGTTAGACACTTTACAGGTGCACCTTTAAATTTGACTTTGACATTAACTCACATGATTTTGCCGCCTGGAATGTCTTCATCTATGTCTTCGTAATCTGTTGATCCCTCGCTGTCATAGTCATCGAAACTTCCTGTGGGTCAAAATCATAATGTAAAAAGTATATTACAATAGAGTGGTGAAGTGTGACGTCATTAAAAATCTATTTTTATAATTTTAAAATTTGAACTTCATTTTCCAAAAGAGCATACAAATAATGTCAAAATACCAAAAATCAATTAAATATGTTAGGTATTGGCTGAGATATGCCCATCCGAATGAATTTTATTTCAATAGGCAATCAGTGTTTATAGTGCTCTGGTTCATAAAGTTATGAACCAGAGCACTATAACACTCATGGGCGTAAATCTGTCATTGATACCCATTCAACAGGGGGGGATGATCTATTCAGTCATCCCCCCCTGATGAATAGGTGTTACGTATTTTAGTATTTACGCCCATGATAACACTGATTGCCCATTGACGAAAAATTCATTCGGATGGGCATATCTCAGCCAATACTTAACATATTCAATTGATTTTTGGTATTTTGACATTATTTTTATGCTCTTTCGGAAAATGAAGTTCAAATTTGAAAACTTAAAAAATAGATTTGTATAACGTCATAGCTTCTGTACACTATACTCTCCATAGTCATTGTAACTGTCTGCGGGTCAAAATTTTAGAATGAAAAAGTATCTAATTAAAATAATCTCCTTGACAACTTGATGATGACTGGTATTAGTGCTGCAATGAAACGGTTATATCTGCACGGTAACAAACGTTCGGATGGATACCGTTTTTTGTCATTGTAACTGTCAACATAATAGAATGTAAAAAAGTACATAATTACAATAATCTCCTCTACAACTTGATGATTGGTATCGATGAATATATAATGGCAATTGACTATGATAATGGTGCAATCAAAAGCTTAATTATCAATTATTAAGGTTAATATGAAGCACTAGCTGATTTTGGAATTTTCCACTTAACCCGTTGCTTACGGGAACCGGGTGGGCTATGTACAAAGTCTATGGGGATTACATAATCTCGTAGTGACCGGGTTAACCCACTGCCTATTAAAGTGAGCCTGGTGGTCCCTGTATTAACTCTATAGGAATTGCATAATATAATCAGGATTAGCTTACATTTATAATTATATATATTATATGACCTATAAAGATACTGGTGTGCGATTGGTCAAAATGCTGTCACGTGACCATCGCTACAAGGATGAGAAGCGTTATATTGACCGGTAAATTACGTCACCGGTCAATATAACGGCGTTATATTGACCGGTGACGTAATTTACGTCACAATGGGTGTGTGAAGATGAACAATGTGCGCGTATTAGCATCCTGGCACGCGCAGCGTTGCTAAGCTTTCTACGGAGATTGCGCGATCCGAAAGTAAATTTGAAAGGAAACTCGAATAAAGAAGCATTTTGCGCAGCATTTCGATGATAACACGTCTGTTCTACTGGAAGGATTTCGATTTAATCTAATGATTTTCCCTTGTCCATAATTTTATTTCAACACCAAATTTATATTTATCTTGATTTGTATGTATATAGGTCATGATAATATAACAGATATTGACTTTTTCCTTCGGGAACCATATAACATTTCATTTCCCTTGGGGGAGTTATATTTTTGTCTCGGAATACTATATTTTTCCTCAGCGCTACGCGCTTCGGAAAAATATAATGTCCCTCGACACAAATATAACTTCCCTCGAGGATCTCAAATGTTATATTGCCCCTCAAGACAGTCAATATCTGTATAATATATACCAGAAATGATGTTCTCCATGGGTGTCTATGGGAGTTTCGACCTGGGAAATGTCTATGGGTCCCATAGGAAACTCATAGGGACAACTCATAGGACAATCCTATGGGTTTCCTATGGGTTTGTATGGGAATTTCGACTTGGGTGTTGATGGCTTACCGTTACCAGACTGCTGCTGGAAGATGAACGAACCCCCACTCCCTTCATCACTGACTGAACCAGGAGCCATCGAACCCTGTCAAAGAAAAACAAAAAAAATCGTTTGGTGAGAGTGAGAAGGGCCAGTGGCATAGCTATGGGGGGGGGGGGGGGGGACATGCCCCCCCCCCCCCCCCAAAAAAAAAAAAAACACAATAATAATAATAATAAATACAAATAAATATATTTTTAAAAATATTTAAAAAATAATAATAAATAAATACAAATTGTTTTATTTTTTATTTTAACTAAAACAAAAGAAAACAAAAATAGAAGACAAAAGAAGAAATACATAAGGCTTGCCCCCCCAATAAGTCTGACCATGCTCTACCACTGAGAAGGGTGTAAAGTCAATGTTTGCTAAATTGTAGGTCAGAGCCATGTCTATGTTATGTCAAATTTTTAGATAATTATTCTTCTTATTTTGGAATATTTGGGTTGAATCGTGCAAATATATGTTGATATTTCATCAGTATTCCTGAAAGCTATACATGTACATCATTTGTCTTTATACTTGACAAGGCTAAACCAGTACTCTCTATTATCTTTATCCAGTACCTTTAAGAATATAAATGTCCCATAAACAATTTGTGTGCTGGATTGGTTGCAGTGTGTATCCGATGATCAAGTAATAATGATACGCCGCGAGAGTCAAAAGATGGAACGTGCGCTATACAAGTAGCCACCATTATTATTATTATTTAAACCAAATAAAAGTAATTCCCCAAAAATAAGAAACATAGATAATATATAATACGTACCATTCCCCGTTTCAACTCCTCAAAATAAATGAATACAAACGAATCTTCTATGTTCATACTTTTCAAGGCACTTTTATATAATTCTCCCAAAGTTATGTCCTCTATGATATAATTCCTCCAGTAATCTGTAGTTTTATGAACACTATGGATACGTTTTTCTGCACTTTCGTTTTTTTAAGATCTGTCAAAGAAATAACAAGTATACATCAAACTAGCTCATGTTATGTATTCATTTATTTCTAGTAATGTGCGAAACAAGAAAGGAAATGCATAGGCAAAAACCAGGGACCAACTGCACAACTACAGCCATTAACTGAATCAAAGTAAAAGTATATGAATAGTCAATGCTGATTGGTTGAAAACTAGCTTTTGCTATAAATCCCATCAGGTGTACCCTGTTTGAGCAGCATGGCCCAGGTAACTTGCTATTATTTTTGTTATGCAACTTCCTTCTTTTTTTGTACAATCGATGTTTGGGTTTTACTGATGTCACATCTAGCAAGTGGTTGGTATCATCAGGTGAGAGTAAGAAGGGCATTAAGTCAACGTTGGCTTAATTGAGCTCTGCACACCATCTTTTAGGTCGCAGCCTCCCCAATGTCATGCCAAATTTTCAGAAACAATTATTTCAATTTGTTATTAATATTTATCAAAAATAAAAACAATATTAACAAAACAGAGCTCCCAAACTTTACACACGATTATCTCTGATGTACCAAAAAGTTAACAGCGCCATAATTCCTTTATTCCTTTGCTAAACCGACGATATCATCTTGATTAAAGGGATAGTATAGTTCTGGTCAAGCTACATCTTAATGACTAAGAGTGGTATTCTAAAATTTATCCCAAATCTCTTCCTAAGTTCTTGCCTTAGTCAGGAAGTTGGGAAGTGCTTAAGAAGTGCTTAAGAAGTGCAAAAATTGTTATTCCAATATGTCGACTTAAGGTAGGCCTTGGTCTTACGGTGCCTTGGTCTTGCGAAGGGCTGCAACAAGCTGCTATGGGTCAATCAATCATTTCTTCTTGTTATTAAACTAGTACTAATTTTTGTAAATTTAAAGAGCAAAAAAAAATGATATCAATACTGTGATATATCCATCTTCGATCAGCCCTCAGCGAGAATCCCCGCAATCGATCACCGGGATAGTCGGCTTGAAGTCGGTGTAGCATACTGCTTAGCCGTAAACCGGGGTGACTTTGGCCGCCGGGGTGACTTTTGCCACTTTTTTAGATGAATGTACTTTCATCAAGCCTCACTTTTTAGAACAAATTTCTTCTTGTTATAAATATATCCTAATACGGTAATGTATAGAATCAGATATTAGTTCTAAAGAGTGAAAAGTGATGAAAATATAGCCTTATCAAAAAGTGGCCAAAGTCGGCTGCCAAAGTTACCCCAGTTTATGGTAGCTGAATGTAAACATCGTTAGATGCCATCGTTTATTTATATTTTTATTTATGTGCCCGTTTCCAATTTGTAAGATATTGATATAGTTATAACATATTTACCGAAATGTATCAATAAATGCCGATTCTAGGTTGGTAAATGACTCCTCGTCCTTCGAAGGCTTCGTCGTAACACTCTCCATGGTTCTGACAAGCTTCAAATCACTGGAAATCATGCTGAAAATACTGTATGATGATAGCGACCACTGTGACATATGTGAATAGCGCACTTGTCACACATGTACACATGCACACACCATTCATGTAAATACATGTATACAGCCACTCGGCTGATTCACTACGGCGATCAAAGTTAATAGGTTTGCTTGAATAATCCTGATGTCAGTTTGCATGAATAAGCTAGGCCATTTTCAAACATTTCAGGGTGAGTTGCAACCAATGAAAGACCATTCCCGCACTACAAGACTACGCCATCACCATATGTGACCGGCTCTGGCAAAACCAGCAACTTTGACACAAAATGTAAAATTGAGCTTTTGATATGATGTTGTTGTGTGGATTTGTTTTCATTATTTTGAGACCATTTCTATGCCGATCAGACAAATATTGACGAAGTTATAATTATTTTTTTGTTTTTTCTTATTCTGCTAAAACAATGGAGATAATTGAGGTTAAAGTTCAACACTCAGTTCAAAGTACATGTAATTCTTGATTTTATCCTAAGATATAGCCATTTTCCCGATTATATTTCGGAATTTTGCATATCTCATTAGAAACTAGAAAAGTTGCTCAACAATAATATGATACTAAAATGTCCATTTCGTCCCTGAGGTCAATTTTGTACCTTTTCAGGCCATCTACGCAAAATCGTAAATGCGGTGCATGAAGTTGCTGGTTTTGCCATAGCCGGTCTCATATACTATTTTTCTTCCATTGTTTTGATTGCAATGGATTTTGAACAACTTCAAAACCCTGCCATGAGACTTGCGATGAGAAGAGAACGCACAATCTTGTTGCAGCCCATCACAAGCACCGTGAGACCAAGGCCGGATTAGGAAGATCTTAATGCAAATTAGTAAGCGTTAGACCACGCCCACAGGGCAGCTGTGAGCCAATGAATGATGTTGTTTTATTTACAATCATCCAATCAGAAAGGAGAGGGAGGCCATAGCTAGCTACAACTCTCATTAAAGACATTTTTGCTTGAGAGCTGTGCAAATGTGCTTGCTGCATTGTCTTTGATCTGCGCCATGAAAGCGCAGTGCGCGCTAATTTATCTGCGCTTAGTTAACCCGCTCTGCAATGGTTTGGTACTTCACACTATGTTTTGTACACAACAAATGGGAGTTAGGAAAGGATGATAATTAAGACCTACCCTCCCTGATTCAGTTGTACTATCCTCTGGGTTCTCGTAGACTTGCATATCCTCCGGAGTTACGATTCTCTTGATTGGCGGTCTGTTGACAACAGGGGGCAGTGGCGGCAGTGCAGGTCGATCCTCTTGGATGGGTGTCTCGTAAACGTCCCTGTGAATAGAAATGTGTACCGTATTTGCTGGTGTATTAACCGCACCTTTTTTCAAAAAAAACTTGCAAAAAAAAGGGGGGGTGCGGTTAATACACAGGTGCAGTTTATACACCGGCAAATACGGTAGCTCCATAGTATCTTTGTTTATTTTCAAATGTATATGTTAATTATTTATCATTGGTCAATTTCTTCCATTGAAGAGTTTGTATATATATAACATTAAAACAAATCTGATACAATTACAGCTATTTTGGTAAAGTGTTGAAAATATCAAGAAAAATACGAATGTTTGATCAAACCTTCCCCTTTTAACAAGTGTACCCCTTTACTGTACTGTTATACTAATGCATGAAGTGAGTTTTGATATCATCCTAAAATGTTGTTAAAGACAATAATATTGTAACATTATTCCTTGCAAAGTGTTGGGCATCTATTTGATATCACACAACGGTACCAAAACATATAATTATGTGTTGTTCTTTGCCTGGTGGTCCCCTTTAACCCATTGCCTACAGGAACCTGGTGGGTCCTGCATTAGCTCTATAGGGATTGTGTTATCTGGAAGGGAACAGGTTAAAATGGATTTCATGGTTCATATAAGATGGCTTAATCCTTGATTTGCCAGAATATATATTCTATATCAAGGCTCGACACTAGCACTTGTCCTCTTGCCCAGGGCAAGTATAAATTGATGACAGGCAAGTAAACTGATCTAATATGGTTGCCCAACATTTCTGTTCAACTACGAGAGTTAAAAGTAAATTTTTCTTCTGTGCATTCTAATCTCATCTACAAACAAGTGAGAAATTTGCCGAGCATTTATTAACTTTCCTCTTTTTTCACAATTTTTGTTGGGGGCGGGCAATTCAATTTTCTGTTTCGGGCAAATCAAATATGAAAGATAATAAATTCACTTGGCCGAGGTGGCAAAGAGAAAAAAGTTTGTGTGGAGGCTTGCATCATGACTTACATATCTTCGATTGCATCTGTGTTTTGGTAGTTGTTCTGTAGAGATAGGAAATCAGAATAAACAGTTGGTAAAAAATGTTGGTAAAAATGTACAAAATAATATATACCAGATGAAATAATCATAACTATGATTATAATGATTTATTTTTACATTATACAGATGTTGGTAGAGGGAATATCACAGAATGTTTCTCCCTCAATATCATTCCAGACATCAAGGGAACATGCCATGACGTTCCAACAACAAAGTTGACATCTGTTTATATGTTATATGACTTACTTGATGTACCAAAATACCAAATCTTTACACATTTAGCTTCTGAGCTCGATTAGAAATTGTGGCTTTTCGAAGTGATAAGTAGACAAGTAATTGGGATGTCATAAAAGAATCTCTCTTTGGATGTGATTATTGTTAGCGTCGCACGCGTACACCCACATTTTAATACAAACATTATTTCTAGCATGGAACATAACATCTACAATCGAGAGCATGCCATAGGTCTAAACAAAAATTCTCCTGTATCGATATATCGCGGCTATGAGGGGTGTGACATTCCGAGCCTCCGTGGTACATACTGAATTAAATTGAAATCACATGACTATGTTTAGCCAATCAGTGACTTGTATTTGACATTCTGATCTTCCGTGGTACATACTGAATTAAATTGAAATCACGTGACTGTGTTTAGCCAATCAGTGACTTGTATTTGACTATATAAGCCATATAACATAACTATGTAATTTACCTCTGGTGCTTTGCTGTTCCTCCATGCCTGCTTCCTAAGTTCTTCCACATTGATAGTTGGTACTGAAACAAATATGACAAATTGGAAAATAAAGGGAACATAAATAATTAACTGGAAAACGTGCGTAATAGAAGAAAATGGGGCTGAAAAGTTCCGCCATTTCCTGCTTTCTCAGTTCTTCTACACCAATAGGACTGTGAGTTGGTGCTGTAACAAATATGACAAATTGGAAAATAAAGAGAACATAAATAAGTATTACATCACTGGTATTATGCATATATTACAAGAAAATGGGGCTGAAAAGTTCCGCCATTTCCTGCTTTCTCAGTTCTTCTACACCAATAGGACTGTGAGTTGGTGCTGAAACAAATGTGACAAATTGGAAAATAAAGAGAACATAAATAATTAACTGGAAAACGTGCGTAGTAGAAGAAAATGGGGCTGAAAAGTTCCGCCATTTCCTGCTTTCTCAGTTCTTCTACACCAATAGGACTGTGAGTTGGTGCTGAAACAATTATGACAAATTGGAAAATAAAGAGAAAATAAATAAGTATTTAATACATCACTAGTAATATGCATAGTACAAGAAAATGGAGCTGAAAAGTTTCGCCATTCCTGCTTTCTCAGTTCTTCTACATCGATGACAGGGCTATGACTCGATGGTACGGATACAAAAATGATAAATAGTGATATGCATCTAAGGAGAAAAGAATGTGGCTGAAAAAGAATACAACGCCATGGTCAGACAGATATCAATCTTTTTTTTTGTGCGCGCCGGGTCCATAAAAGTATCTTGTACATGTATATGGCCCTTTCCGCATTCTATTTAAATGCAAAAGTAAATGGGTTAAATCAATTTGTTTTACACTCAGAGCACATACTGTACAAGTAAACACACATACAAACTCATACTCAAACACACACATGGACACACACAAACACACACACACACACAACACAAACCACCACACAGTTAAAAAGAAACCAGTCAATTCAATGTACAGTATATAACATTCAATACAGTACCAACAATTATTTTGTTTGAAAGTAGTGTTTCTGTACGTACATGTGTACATGTGTGTGTATGCTTGTGAATGTTTGTTTTAGAGTATTTAAGTACAAAATTAAAGGTAAAATAGTCATCTGCAAGCTAAAACAATTTTCTGAAAGACAGATCAATCGCAAACCTGACAGCGAGCTGAAGATATGGTAGATTTGCGCCTAATGAGCAGAAGTATCAATTTCCTGATTGAATTAGACGACCTGATAAATGATTGGCACAATTAGATGATCGTTGTCAGAATCACACTGTACATGCTTCTTTTGTTAATCATTAGTACATGTTTATATAACAGACATAGTACATTTTTATATAAAATAGAAAGTACATTAATAATACATAACCGAGTGCAAAACTATATTCATTATTTGCAAGCTAACGCAAAAGTTGCATTTTTTCCTCAAATATTTGTTGACAATACTCATTTACTATACACCTATTTCATGTCACCTTAAAATATCTCTCTAAAAATCATTAAACTTCCTCCCTTTCTCTATCTCTCTTTCTCTTCCCCAATCATTTTTGTATTAATTTCCCTTAAATTCTTCTCTGCAATGTTCCCACTTGCTCCTCATTATCTCCCTTCTCCTCTTCCAACTCCTTCACCTCTTCCTCCTCCTCCTTCACCTGTTTCTCCTTCTCTTCCTCCTCCATTTCTTCCTCCTCCTTCGCTTTCTCCTCTTCTCTCTCTTCCTTCTTCCCCACCTTCTCTTCCTTCTCCTCTTCCTCCTCCTCCTTCACCTGTGTCTCCTTCTCTTCCTCCTCCATTTCTTCCTCCTCTTCTTCCTCCTTCGCTTTCTCCTCTTCTCTCTCTTCCTCCTCTTCTTCCTTCTTCCCCACCTTCTCTTCCTTCCCCTCTTCCTCCTCCTTCACCTCTTCCTCCTCCTCCTTCACCTGTTTCTCCTTCTCTTTCTCTTCCATTTCTTTCTCCTCTTCCTCCTACTTCGCTTTCTCCTCTTCTCTCTCTCTCTCTTCCTCCTCTTCTTCCTTCTTCCCCACCTTCTCTTCCTTCTCCTCTTCCAACTCCTTCACCTGTTTCTCCTTCTCTTCCATTTCTTCCTCCTCTTCCTCCTACTTCACTTTCTCCTCTTCTCTCTCTCTCTTCCTCCTCTTCTTCCTTCTTCCCCACCTTCTCTTCCTTCTCCTCTTCCAACTCCTTCACCTCTTCCTCCTCCTCCTCTTCCACCTTCTCCTTCTCTTCCTCCTCCTTTTCATATTTCTCTTTCTACCATTCCTTCCATCAATTTTTCTCATCCATATTTTTCCTTCTTCTCCTTTTTGCATAAAACTCTTCAAGGAACAGAAACTTGTCATACTATAAGAAAAAGGCATTATTAAATACAGAGAGCAATTATGTACCCCAAAACTCTGATCTGGGCAAAGATCTAATAATACATTACATTAAGTTACATTTTATGGATATATATAGGCCTTAAATATATATATTTTAAAAGTATCAACACAAATACTTCCCAAGATGTAGGATGTTGGGAAATCCTTTGGCTTGAAAATATGACCAAAATAACCAAAGTTTTATCCTGTGATTAGTGACCCGTAATAACACTTAAATCAAATATTTGAGAGGAAGTAATTAATTTATTTAAAGTATATTAATATTTTAACCTAAATCTAATAAAGACAGCTTCATTGTGGTAAACCACATTTCCCATACAGCGTATTAAACCCAGGATTATTTTTATTTTATTTTTTATTTATTTATTTATTTTTATTTTTTGTATAAATAGCTCTACATGTAATATGTATCATTTAAACTCGATGCTAATCACATGAACAGATGATATCTTGCACCGTTTGACTAATTCATGCTTGAGTTGAACATGCTAAGGCATACAATGCAATGCATTTTCCATCTCCTTACTTTAGAAACCTTTCCTTTTGCATGTTTAATGGAAAAGAAAGAATATAGAGGTAGCAAAAAATACTATCAAGTTGAAATCACTAGAAAAGTTTGACTTTGACATTGTACGTAAAAGTAAAATTCAGAGTCAGTATCAGCAGCCTAGCTTTTGATCCTAGCAGAATTTTTGTCAGGGCAAAAATGACTAAAAAGTCAAAGAATTATAAGAAATTATATACAAATGTGTTTACCTTTCATTTGCTGTATCTCCTCCTCATCTGAGTCAGTGAAGTCATCAATGGTCTCACCAGTATACTCTCCAACCTCCACCTCCTCCTCCTCCTCAATGTCATTTACTCCGACCCCCTCTCCTCCATTTCCAACAACCTTGTCCTCCTCCAATTCCTCACCCTCTTCCGGTAACACCGCATTGTTGACATTATCCAAAGAGGGAATCTTCATCACCTTCTTAAGATTTGTCCTGCTGCTGAACACTCGATGGATCTCCTGGACGACCACGTCCTGGCCAAAGGTCACCATCTTCCGCTTGTCGACATCCTCTTCATCAAAGGACGGCTGTTTGTCCTGCTGTTGTTTGTTGTTGTTGCTGTTCATGAAGACACCCTTGATGCTCTTGGCAAGGCTGTTGTTGCCTCTCCGGATGCCTCCCACTATTCCCCCTCCACCTCCTCCTTTGTCTCCTCCTCTCCTGTCTCCTTCTCCTCCTCCATCACCCGATTCTCCTCCCTTTCCGCCTTTGCTGCTCATATCTAGAGAAGCCTTCCTTGCAGTCTCTATCGATCCATTCTCCTTGGGATGTAGTGCAGACCCATACTTCTCTGTCTCTATGACAACCGTATCCAGTTTGGCGTCCATAGCATCAACTTTCTTCTTCAGCTCCAGCATCTCCAGTCTACTCCTGTCCAGCTTGTTGTTGATGTGCCACTTCATCTGCTCCAGGAACTCCTTGATCTCCTCATTGGTTACCGTGGAAACAGGTGTGGCCGACATTGACACAGATGATGAAGATACCGACATGGATGATGCAGATGAATTAGTGGTGTGCAATGGGGATCTTGATAGCTGGTGCGAACTCTCGACATCCCCATCAGAGTTATTGTTGAATGAAGGGCAGTCGAGAATGTCGAAGACAGCATATTCCGTTGCCGGCTTGGACATGCACAATAAATTCTCCATCTTGGGTTGTTGGTACAGTCACTCAGTCTGTCAAGGGCTACTTGATTATGTAATTTGTCATTTGCAGGATTCCATGAGCGCTTGCGCAGTTCAATATTAAGTCATCATGATGAATCATGCGCGTTACATGTATGTTCAATCTTTGCCTGTCTTATAAACATGTTGCACTCTAGATCGAGAAGGGGAACAAATATACATAACTAGATTGAACTCTGCCTGCCTCACTCATGCAGAGCTCTGAATGAAATGAATACATTTTGACCAAATGTGCTGTGAACTTATCACTTTACAACATTTGTATCAAATGTATTTAATTCTTGTATTTAAGAATCGCTCGCAATCGAAATGTGTCACCGACACATGTATCAGGCTCTGGATTAGGAAGGCGTTTCAACTTTCTCCAATTAGCCGTCGTCACCTTGCCGAAGGATTAGGTTTCTTGATAACTCTCTCAAATTTACGCGCAAGCTACTTTAATCCTTGATCAATACTAAATCCAGTATCAGTCACTCATACGTCAAAGACATCTAAACAAACATTTGAGAAATGTTCTCTACGACTCTTAAACAAATAATCCAGACTGATCTCCTTTGATGTATCCATTGGAAAAAACATGATCGGCGACACTCTACAAATCCCCACCAAATTTATCTGAAATCATTAAAGATATTTAACGAGGTCCCGTTGAAATTCACAAACTAAATCATTTAAATGAGAATTAAATGCTTGAATGCAGACTTTTAAATGACAAAATAGAGTATGTCTTTTCTTTTCATTAAGATCTTGTCTTTAAAATTGTACAAAATCAAACATTTGATTAGAAATTGGAGACAACTCATGACAAAAAATTTCTTCTAAGATTGCACGATATGCAAGATGACTCAACTAACACACAAATTAAAGCATATATAGGCCAACAGATAAAGAGGTTCCTCCGAAAGAGAACAAGAATTCATTATCGAAACATATTTATTTCTTCTAAGATCGATCAAGATATAAAAGAGAAAGAACTAACAAACCATGTTATATCAACATTAAAGCCAAGGCCGACAGAAAGATATCTCCAAAAAGCCTCCAATGCAACTTCAGCATTTTAAAGAAACAAAAAACTTTCAACAAACAAAACAACAAGAAATATGATTCATTCAAGTTTATAAGTAGAGGAGCTTCCATATCCAACAAAATAACATTTCAAATTAAAAGTTGTTAAGTTTGGCAATCAATCAGCAAGAAGATATATCTCCTCCTGAATTACAAACTGGTCTTGATGCAATATCCACAACAACTGTCTTGAATGAAGATTTCAGGAACTTAATCATTGCAACCAAATGTTAAGGACATGGCACTTGTGTACACATTTCCTGGTTGAAACGTGAGGATAAAATGAAAAGAGATGTCCAAATGGCATGTGAGTAAATGGAAAGAGACTGAAAATGGTTCGTTCATTCACATAAATTGTGTCGCCTATTACAGCCCTAAATATTCCAAATAGCTTCAACACACAACTTGCAAAACTGACAACTGTATAGAAATATGACATATAAAAATATGTAAAAATATGGCATGTGGGTTTAAAATGCAAAGCGACTGACAAATGCTTCATTCTTGGTGCAAATAATGTGGCCTAAATCCCAAAATATTTCAAATGACCTCAAACACACGACTAGCAAAACCGACAACTCTGGCTAGAACATGAACTTCTGTGTAAAAATGGCATGTGAGAAAATCGAAAGAGACTGACAAATCCCAAAATATTCCAAATGACTTCAAACGCACAACTTGCAAAACTGACGACGACGCATATCACCCTGCATTTAGGGCTCAAAATTAGAAGTGGCTCCCTGGCCCACGGCCACTAAAAATGAGCTTTGAGTCCCGGACAGAATATTTGTAATGTTCTCTTGGTTTTGGCCAGCCCTAGGAGCCCTATTATAAAGACAAAGAACACTAGATAATTCTTTATTTAGTTGTCTGAGAAAGCCATCATGGACAATTACAATTTCTTGCCAGCATAAATGCAGACAAATTAAGTCAAAACTAGAAACAAGTACAGGATCAGTTTTAATTAGAACCTAGAGCAATCACTAAAATACTGCTTACGCAGGAGAGAAATCAACTGAAATTATCTCATGTCAAAAATCAGTCATGAATATTTTTTTTTAAATGTTGAACATGACCAACTTCTCTTAATAGCCCGGTCACATATCAACGGATTGCGCAAACGTGTGTCAAACGGAGAGCTAAATTTTTCATCCGTTCTATGCGTTTCTTGTCCGTTCCTTGTCCGGTGATGTACGTTGTTCTATGTTTTGTACATGAAGCAATGGAGACGACTTTCATCACCGGATAATTTAATTTCGCAAATTGTCTATTCGTTGGGCATACGTTTCCGCTATCCGTTGATATCTGACCGAGCCATTAGGCTTGACTTACTCTAATCAATCTGAAACTGAATGATTCATAATTTCGTCTAAAGAGGCACACCAAATTAGAAATGAAAAGAAACGGAAGCCAAATTACATAATCAGTGGTTTGAGAAAGTCTTCTTGCGATCTAAAATAACTGCTGATCCAACTGACCCATTCCCTTTGAGATTCTGGAATCCCCAAAGACTTTGTACACAGCCTACCCCAGTTCCCGTAGTCAAGGGGTTAAAACTATACAGGCCATAGAGACTGACATCCTGATTATGTAATCATGCTGATGGAATGAATCAGTCAGCAATGAAATATCTATATTATAATAAGAGGACGGGGTTGGTGTCCGTGTGTTGCTGTCCGTCACGGTAGTTTTCGCGTATATTTTTAGCTGGGCGATGGATCTGACGTTTGTACGCAAGCTGTGCGATATCCTTTTTAACTATATTTCGCGATATATCAGAAAATTTCGCTGGTCCACTAAACGGGATGGACGGGATCTGTTTTGCATTGGTATATAGTACTGCGTACAGACATGCTGGGTACAGCCAGGTTCTGTGGCGGAATTATACATCGCATTGATGTCTTACATGCTCAGACAATCTACGGTAACGCTACATTCCAAAAGCGAAAGCGACCGTCGGGCGGAGAATTTGCATAGACTATATACAGAGTAGCGGAATATTGTAGGTCCGGCATCTGTGCATTGTCAACGCACAATCTACTACATTGTACGCACATGCGTGTCATTGTACATGTCCGTATATATATGCATGACTGAATTTGATCGGTGATTTTTGTTCACATTTTCAACACGATATTCGCAAAATTGGCAAAACAGGGTATACGGCTACCAAAATAGGTTTCTCTCTGTCACTGGTTTAATTTTCTGAATAAAGGCTAATTGTAAATGTTTACTCGAAGTGCATACTTTGTTGTACTCAAGTATAACAAATGTGTGCTTTTTGTAAATAATGTGTAAACAAGAAGAGCAAGGAATTAGGGTTATTGATCTACTTGACAACGATTTAATTAATACTGTTTATTGTTTGACATGTGATCGCTGGCAGCATACCTAGGGTTTTTACAAGGGGGGGGGGGGGGGGGGTTAGGGGGGGGGGGGTTATTGCGTCAACCAAAATTTTCCAGGGGCTGGGTGTCGGTCAAGTATTTCGAGGGGGGTGTCGGTCAAGTAATTCGAGGGGGTGTCGGTCAAGTATTTCGAGGGGGGTGTCGGTGAAGAATTTTCGAGGGTGGTGTCGGTCAAATATTTCGTGGGGGGGGGGGGGGCAGTGAAGAATTTTCGAGGGGGGTGTCGATGACAATTTTTTTCAAGAGGGGGTACCGGTGAAGACTCTTTCGAAGGGGGGAGGGATGTTGGTGAAGAATCTCGAAGGGGGGTGGGGGATTTTTCGAGGGGGGTGTCAGTGAAGATTTTTTAGAGAGGGGGGGGGGGTGGTTATTTCCTCAACCAACATTTTTGAGGGGTCGGGTGTCGGTCAAGTATTTCGAGTGGGGAGGGGGGGGGGGGCTGTCGGTAAAGAATTTTCGAGGGAGAGTGTCGGTGAAGAATTTGTAAGGGGGGGGTGGTGTCCGTGAATATTTTTTGAGGGGGATTTGAACCACACCCTCCCCCCACCCCCCCCTCCCCCCCCCACCCGGGGTACCCATATGCCTGTGAATATGAGATTGAATCACCACCGGGGGGGGGGGGGGGGTGTCTGTGAAGATTTTTTCGAGGGGGGGTTGTCGGTGAAGAATTTTCTAGGGGGGTGTCGGTAAAGATTTTTTCGAGAGGGGGTAACAGTGAAGATTCTTTCGAAGGGGGGTGGTGGGGGTGTAGGAGAAGATTTTTAGAGGGGGGGGGGGTTGTCGGTGAATATTTTTCGACGCAGAGGGGGGTGTCGATGAAGATTTTCTCGAGAGGGGGTACTGGTGAAGATTCTTTCAAAGGGGGCGGGGGTGTCGGTGAAGAATTTGTGAGGGGGGTTCATGGTGTCCGTGAATATGTTTTTGAGGGGGGGGGGAACCCCAAACAGCCCTTTTTCATCAAAGTGGAATTTGAACCCCCACCCCCCCCCCCCGTGTACGCATATGTCTGTGAATATGAGATTGTATTTTTAATTATACACTTATTAAATCATATCATAACCATTCAAACAGAGATTCCATTAATTGACCAAATGTTTTTTACAGGACAGATACAAAAAATAACGAAATACAAAAATACAACATACAACATTATCTTACTCAAAGATCTGGTGACGGGTAATTTGCTAGTAATTTATTATATATGGGGCCTATTAATGCTAAAATATGTGAGTGGACAACCACAATGGAGAATTTATAACTAACTACACTCATATACCTAAACTCAATATTTATGTCTTATGTATTTCAGTGGGGTAGTGTGGTCTGGGGGGGGGGGGGGGGAGGGTGGGGGCACACATTATGTATTTCTTTGTATTGTTTTAACGTTCCCTTATGTTTGTTTTTTGTTTTTTCAAAATGATTGGGGGGCACGTACAGGCCCGCTGCATACAGTGGAATGAAAAGTAGTATAATGATACTGTTAATATCATTCTTTGTAGGTAATGTACTGCTGCTCTCTATGTATAAATGTTGCCACGAAAACTGGAAAATTAATTCATGCCAAGAAAAGTCTGTAACATCACCAGAAAGGGATATCAACACACATGTGGCTCGGCAAATTGAGTTTGTCCACAAGAGCAAAAATATGACAATCCTTTCCTCTGCGCATGACGAAAAAGGAAGCATTCAAGCCCAGATATATGTCTCTGGTGAACTTCCACTATGTACTCTGACTCTTAAAATATGACTCTATCCAAGATTCACTAGCTAAATAACACTGTAATCTTAATGGTGGGTGCATACACAGTTGAGTGAAATGTTTGGGGGGCGAAAAAAAGAAAGAAATTCAAGTCAAGATAACTGTCTATGATGGACTTCCACCGTGCACTCTGACTTTTTAAAGATTACTCTATCCAAGACTCCCTAGCAATATAACAAATTCTTAACGATGGATGCATAAATTAGTGAAAACTTTGGGTGGCGGAAAAAAGAAAGAAATTCAAGCCAAGATATCTGTCTACGACAAACTTCCACCATGCACTCTTTGAAGATTACTCTATTCAAAATGCAATATAAACCCCTCAAAAAAAGTTCGGAAACTCAAGTTTGATCCATCATATCTCTCGTATTTTTTAATAAGAATACTCGAAATCGGTGTCACAATAAAGCCTCATTATATACCTTTCAAACGGTGCATTATGTGTAGTGATTATGCAATTGGGGCGATTGCAGTAGCCCAGAGAATAGGGGGAGGCAGGAAGTGAAATCTCGCAAAATGGCCCCAATGCATTCAATTTACGAGTGCATGACTGTGTTGATCAGTTTTCTAAAGGTTAACATTCTATTGAATACTGCCACCCTTTCCATTCATCAAAATTGTTGAATTGGATACCATTTTAATGGAAATTATATCTTCATTACGATGGCATATTAATCGTAAGGATTATGCAAATGGAGTGTGTGCAGCGAACCGGAATATGGAGATGGGTCGAGTGTGAAATCAGACAAAAAGATATGGAGTTGACAAAAAATCAGAGCGTTGCATTTTTTTCGAGCTTTTGGGAGGATTTTTTAGCATTTCAAATAAAATATTCATGATCAAATATGATATCAACGGAAAGCCCAACAACTCTTCTGTATGAAAATGTGAAATTTATAATGATTTTTGTAAAGGGCGGCTGCAGGGAGATGAATGGGAGGGAGCCTCAAAAGTGACCCATTTTGAAACGCTGATTTCAAGGCACTATTCATGCGTTTTCAATTGAATTCCTCTCATTCATGGCCAACTCATTCAAGTCGCATTACATCCTCTACACAATGGTATACAGATACCGACACCAAATCAGAGCGTTTTGAAATGGGTCACTTTTGAGGCTCCCCCACATTCATCTCCCTGCAGCCGCCCTTTACAAAAATCATTATAAATGTCACATTTTCATACAGAAGAGTTGTTGGGCTTTCCGTTGATATCAATTTAAATCATGAATATTTTATTTGAAATGCTAAAAAATCCTCCCAAAAGCTCCAAAAAAATGCAACGCTCTGATTTTTTGTCAACTCCATATCTGTTTGTCTGATTTCACACTCGACCCATCTCCATATTCCGGTTCGCTGCACACACCCCATTTGCATAATCCTTACGATTAATATGCCATCGTAAGGAAGAGATAATTTCCATTAAAATGGTATCAAATTCAACAATTTTGATGAATGGAAAGGGTGGCAGCATTCAATAGAATGTTAACCTTTAGAAAACTGGTCAACACAGTCTTGCACTCGTAAATTGAATGCATTGGGGCAATTTTGCGAGATTTCACTTCCTGCCTCCCCCTATTCTCTGGGCTACTGCAATCGCCCCAATTGCATACTCACTACACATAATGCATCGTTTGAAAGGTATATAATGAAGGCTTTATTGTGACACCGATTTTGAGTATTCTTATTAAAAAATACGAGAGATATGATCGATGAAACTTGAGTTTCCGAACTTTTTTTGAGGGGTTTACATGTAGCTGAATAACACAGTCTTAATGATGGGTGAATTGTTAAAAATGAGTAGCGGGTTTGGGAGGCAAAAAAAGAAAGAAATTCAAGCCAAGATAACTGTCTATGACAAACTTTTGATACTAAAAGGGAAATTTCAGTTTATGAGCCAAGATATCTACAGTCCCTTATGAACGTTATTATCCAGGCCTACTGAGAATTAAAATATTACTATAAACTCACTAGCTGAATACCAAATTCTTAATGATGGGTGCATATACAACTCTGGATAGGGAAAAGGAAAAAATCAAGTCAAATTATCTGCATATTTCTCTGATAAAACTGTTATCATGTACTCTGACTCTACAAAGATTATTCCAGCCATGGCTCACTAGCTTACGAGCAGAAACTTTTTTTCAATTATGAATTTTACACAGGGAAATTATCCAAATGAATATAAGTCAGTATGTGGTGCTGATTGCTATATATGCTAACTGCAATGCTAGAAATTAACTTATTTGGCTTGTGGCCCCATGAGGCAAGATTTTTCTCATTCTAGTGGCCGAAACTTGTATCTGGTGGCCCCAAACAAAGGGAAAACATTAACAACTGTGTTATATTTGGTTGCCCATTCGGGCCAGTGGAATTCAGGATTCGGTGGCCCAAAGCTAATTTTCAGTGCTGTTTTATAAAACATTTTCTTCATTCGGGCTCACATTTTGCTTTGCGTCACACCAGTTCACTAATGAACTCATGACGGGGGCAGGCATGCGCGACTTAATCCGCAACCTTTCATCACCGCAGCTAGGATTTTCCCCCCTGATCATCCCCAATGAGATATAATCCGCTATTAGCTGCGAGTTAAGCTGCCGCTCCACAACTGCGGACTCATGGTGAAATCCCGCAGAGCGTGACACATTGCCCACTCCATTTGCCATAGTCCAATGATGTCTTTAAAGACCATCAAGCGTGGGGATGCTCAGCTACACCGCAGATCGCCATTTTGAACACGGCTAGTTTGTGTGTGCACTGCACAACGTACATTGAGCCGATGTGTAGCACAAGCTGCCCACTGTTTGCAAGATGGCGCTGCCTATCTGGGCCTGGGTATATTCAATTCCATACTTTAGTCAAAATTTAGCTTTTAAATAAATTACTTGGTAGCCAAAATTGAGATTTGATTAATTCATCAACTAATAGATCTTTAAAAAATGTTGATGTCATTATGTCTTCAAATATTAGATTTAGAATTTGTTTTACTGAATTAAAAGTATAAAAAAAGATTTTCATACAAGTTCTCAGCCTAGAAAATGCTATTAAAGTAAATTTCTTACTTAATCGAAGTATTGAATTGAATACCAGTCCAGGGCCCTGTTTCATAAAACTTTTCCACTTGCTGTAAATGTCCAATTATTGTAACTAACATGTCAACATCCTATCAAAATGGAGCATTGTAGTTATTTCTATGGTAGTTACAATAATTGGACCGGACAACAATTGGAAAAGATTTATTAAAACAAGGCCCAGATCTATGAATTCAAACGACATTTAACCTTTTCACAACAGAGCACAATCTAAATAATTAGAGCCGGTCAGAGTTTATGAAATATTTGGGTTCTGAGGCAGGGCTTGAATACTAGCACTAGCTGGCCCATACTTGGCCACCAATAATGCGCCTTGAATTACGTAAATTCTTAATTTTACTTTCCCCAAGTGCGTCATAAAGAAATTGAATTAAATTAAATCAAATTGAATTGAATTGAATTTCTCAAGAACAAAACAAAATAAAAAAAGATATTTATAATTAACGCATTTATTACAGACATATAAACTAGGCTATAACCTAATTGAAAGAATAACTTTCCATTGTGTGTCACTGGACTAACAATGTGGATGGCCTTACAATAACCTTCAAAATGCTAAATCGAATTTCCTTGAATGATACTTTAAAGAAACAAGTCATTCAAGAATAAAACATTACTCAGAACATCTTGAAGGCTAAATATATATATACTTGTTTAAAAATATCCATTCATATTATGTCATCATATCATAATTTGATATAATAAATGAAAAAGATCTATTGAAGATTCTTTTATATAACAAATTGAATTTCTCAGAAGAAAAATTATACATGGTCAGTAAAGAAAAAAGAAAAAAGTAAGAGTGTTGACCTTATTACATTTTTAGAACATTTTCAACATGATGTAATAGTTGTGATATTGCATGCTATATACTGTACATCCTGCTTTAACACTAGAGTGCCAGGGATTGTACAGCTCTATGGCATTTCTGTGCACTGTGCGGTGCAAATATGTGATACCAGCATTCGATGAGTTAATACATTGCTATTCACTTCATGCCCTGGCATAATAATAGGGGAGGACCATCATGTCAATATTAATGCCTTGCAGTGCATGAGACGTCAAAAAACGGACATGGTTGGAACATGAATTTATGATTCACGCTAAAACCATTTTAAAGAAAAAAATCCCTTGGTTTAAGAGATCGGCTGGGAAGCAGTAGATAAGTAAGCTTAATTAATGACCCTCTCTCATTTAGAATGTTAAATAAAAAACAAAAATTGTTAGTCATGGCGGTATGTATGACACGAGGTTGTGTATCATACCATTTTAGGTACTTTTTAGGATTATAGGGTAAGGGTTACCATTTTAGGCACTTATATAATAGCAAATAAATGTACAATTCCAAAATTGTTGAAATTGAAGGTGAATTATTCATTTAATTTCAAATTAATTTTTCAGCTGTTACAATTTGAATATTTTCTGCCTGTAAACAAAATAATTCAAAATCTTGTGAGGTTTTCTTTTGGACTTTAATATGCCTGCTGCAAAAATTCTATTTAACAGATAATTATAACAAAAAGCTTTTGTCTTGATTCAAACCTGCCAGCTTCTAGACCTAACAAAAAATTGGCAGAGGTTATTTATTTGGGATTGACGTCACATTTTCGCATGAACAATTCAAAAATCTATGTTTCAAACAAATATAATCGCAGCCTCCAGTCCATGCTGTACATTATGAATGGGATTAGCCCAGACTTCGGATTTGATGCTCCACCCTTGCTCACAGGACAAATGTTGTAATTGGAAATATTAGCATGAAATTCTGTTTTAATGTGTACGGAACTTCTATCAAAAGTAAATTGAAGGTGGAGAAACATCTCCTTTAAAGCCAAATAACAGTATTGGGAAATGTCCCACACACAAAAAATTGAAAATATGCTTTTATCAAAAACCACGTGAAAGATTATATCACGACTTATCTGTTAATATCTAAGATTTGGACAAAAACTGCGTTGAAATTGATTATTTGAGCAAAAAAATATTTGAAATTTAAAAATATCTATGCACAGAATAAATTAAGCTGCATGTTCACTGCATGCAAAACCTATGGCAAATGCTACCACGTGCCACATGCGAATGAGCATATAGATACAGCCAGCGTAGTCGGGTTGAAGTGGCGGTGAATTTAGGCCCAATGTCAGCGGCATACTAAGCATACCAAGGTTCTGATTTTCCACACAAGCCCTTTTTTTTATACTTTATCAACGATAGAGCCCCTGAAAGTGTGCATAGAGTTAGATGCAAATCAAATTTTGGAGTGTTATTTTCATGCAGGCAAATTTGTAGCCCCCGAAATATGAATTTGAATTGTTTCCCTGGGGTTAAACAGTATCCCAGATATTATACTTTCCAGGAAATGTGAGTAAGTATATGACATCTTGGGCAGAGATAGGTCACACATCTATGGTTAAAGCCCAGGGGGGGAGTATCAAATAACAAACATGGAAATGGAAATGGCACCACCAATGGAAATGATGCAAACATCACAGTAAATCCCTACACATTACGTTTAAGTGACCTATTAACTATTTTTCAAGTCGTGATATATGAGACTTCAATCATGAATGATGTGTGATATATAGTGTCATAAAAATAGAAAATGTGACAATTGATGTCACATTTCATCACCTTATACTGCACATTTCTTTTTACTGCAGTCCGTCAGTCGAAAAGCATTCCTGGAACGTTTTTCAATAATAAATATCTCAAAAATTAGGTGGACACTTTAAAAATCAGAACCCATTTCATTCTTCTGTTAATACCATAAGCCAAACAACCAGAAACGTGAAAGCTCGAAGTGATTGAATTTGACAAAGCTAATGGAAAACTTTTATAGCTTCTAACAATGTTCTCCACCCTTTCCCTTGGGGCCGGCCTTTAAAAGAAGGATGTTTTTAATAGATTAAAATTAAAAGTCACTTCATGATCTTGACCGCAGACAATTCACTCATCTACCACTTGACCACCATTTAAAGGTAAAGGCCAGTTTTGGAAACGCCCCCCTCTCAAAAAAATGAAATGGAAGCTCTTATTACCAATAATGTGAATGAATATAATTGTACTAATATAGGATTATCCAAATTTGGCCAAGAAACCACCTACTAATTGATATATTTGCAAAATTATAACTTGATCTGCTGCAGATAGAGATCGCCAACTCCGGAATCGCCCATACGCTACGTACAATGACCACGTGCGAGTACACAAGGTGTTCGTTTTTACGGGCTTGTCCCCAGCTTGTCGATATCTCCCCCAGCGCTAGCGGCGTGGACAGGTCCGAACTGGCGGTGGATTTATAAATTTCACAGGCGGATATTGGATTTCTTCCGATATTTCTGTATTTAACGATGCTTAGGTTCCGATTTTAACACACAAGCCCTATTTCAATACTTATTCAACAATAATGATCAATATAGATGTATTCGGCTTCTTTCCCAAAACTGGAATTCATCTTTAACAAAGTAGGGTTTGTGTATAATTAAAACAAAGAAATCTGCCTACAGGCAGTAAAAATAATAACTAAGTGAAGTTACGTACCTATGTTCTTTTTGTCAATTTGGGACCCAACCCTGTCTTGAGTAGGAGTTCATTTCAAAAGGATGTTTTTCATCTATGACTGTCTGAACATGCCATTGACCAATGACAATTAAATTATTATCAACTAGACCCTTTTAATTAAAATAATTGTTGATGGCCTGAGAGAGAAGTAGTTACATACATGTAGGTCTAAATCAGCAGGATAGTCATACAGGCTATGTATACAGCAACCATGTGTTCTAAAGAGGTGGATCGTGAATTATATCATCGATTGCTTATTCCTATTCATTTAAAGGGGACCACCAGGCAAAGAACAATGTCACATAATTATATGTTTTGGTACCATTTTGTGATATCAAATAGATACCCAACATTTTGCAAAGGGTTGTGTAATGCATAAACAAAGCAATTAATTACCACCACTTACGGAACCACTATTATTTCCTGGTTCCAATTATTTTTGTTCTTTTCTAAAAACATATTTTTGTGAACTTGTTGACGGAATGGACTACTTAAGATGTTACCTTTCATGTATAAGAATATCATTTTTGGGTGGTGGTACCCTTATAACAATTTTGACCTATGGCAATTTAAACATCAACCACTACTACACCACTTAATCAATTTTTAACCCTTAGGAGGCTTGATAACATGACATGCTTATAAATTGTATATAGACCCTACATGTACATACAGATATATCTTGAACACAGTCTTCAATGAGGTTACAATTTAAAAGCAAAGTTAGAAAAAAGTAAAACCAGTCAAGAAGGTTTGATTTTGATATTTATAACTTGCATTCTTCACAGACCTCAGCCAGAGCACTTTCTGAACCAGTCCTATAAATAGGAAAATAGATTACAAAAGTATCGACATTCAAAAATATATTGTAATATATAAATAATAAAGGTGGTCTCAGAAATCTTGTGAATTGTTTTTGTCTGAGATAACAAAGAACAGCTGGGAGACATGAGGCAACTAATACAGGTAGTTTTAGAAATCTTGTGATTTTTTTTGTCTGAACTCACAAAGAGAAGCTGGAAGACACGAGGCAACTAATATATTTCAAAAACCAACGGAAACCATGGAAACTAAAGTAGAACTTTTCCCTGGGGATGAGTAAACTATGACGTACTACAACTTCCCGTTGCAATATAACGGGAAGTCGTGAACAATGGCCACCGATGCAAGTTTTGAACATTGTGGGGAACAGTCTACGTTCCCCCCCCCCCCCCCTCCCCTTACCCTTTCCCCCCGCAACTCTCAACAGACTACGTATGGGTTTTCCTGCGGATAATTTTCATCATTCACTTCCTCGTTATTAACCCCTTGCCTGCGGAAACCCGGTGGGCTACGTACAAAAGTCTATGGGGATTTCAAAATCTTGAAGGGAGCGGGTTAACCCGTTGCCTAGCGGGAACCTGGTGGGCTATGTACAAAGTTTACACAGGGATTTCAGAATCTTGAAGGGAACGGGTTTACCACTTGACTACATGAGCCTGGTGTGCTATGAACAAAGTCTACAAGAGGATTTCAGAATCTTTAAAGGAACAGGTTAACCCATTGCCTACGGGAACCTGGTGGGCTATGAACAAAGTCTACATGAGGATTTCAGAATCTTGAAGGGAACGGGTTAACCCCTTGCCTACGGGAACCTGGTGGGCTATATACAAAGTCTACGGGGATTTCAGAATCTTGAAGGGAGCGGGTTAACCCGTTGCCTAGCGGGAACCTGGTGGGCTACATATAAAAGTCTACGGGGATTTCAAAATCTCGAAGGGAACGGGTCAACCCATTCAGGACTGGTCCACGAGACAACTCAGTCTGAGGTTTATGGAGAATGCATACGTTACACCAAAATTCAATCATCTTGAACAAGTTATCCCTTACAAAAATGTCCTGTGGTAATTCCTGTGGTAACTGATTTTACCACACAAAATTCCTGTGGTAACTGTTTTTACCACACAAAATACCACAGGAATAAAAGTACCACAGGAATTTGTGTGGTAATGTCACGAGATTCTTGTGGTATATTTCAAGGGCTTGCTATGGTAATTGAGTATGTCCTGTGGTAATTGATGTTACCATACAAAATACCACAGGAATAAAAGTACCACAGGAATTTGTGTGGTAATGTCACGAGATTCTTGTGGTATATTTCAAGGGCTTGCTATGGTAATTGAGTATGTCCTGTGGTAATTGATGTTACCACACAAAATACCATAGGAATAAAAGTACCACAGGAATTTGTGTGGTAATGTCACTTGATTCTTGTGGTATATTTCAAGGGCTTGCTATGGTTATTGAGTATGTCCTGTGGTAATTGATGTTACCACACAAAATACCACAGGAATATCAAGTACCACAGGAACCGTTGAGGTAATCACAAAGACTCATTTGGTAATATCAGCAGCTTGCTGTGGTATGTAATTCCTGTGGTAACTGGCGTGTGGCAACTAGTTTATATAACTGGATTACCACACGCCAGTTACCACAGGACTACCACCAGTTACCACATGATTACCAAATTCCAGTTACCACAGGAATTACTACAGTATTTGCTCAGGCCAGTTACCACATAATTATAATACACATGTCAGTTATCGCATAGCCACATTTTCATGTACAAAATATATATTTTTAACAATTATTTTGCCCAGCTTTGAGAAATTATATGCATGGAAACAAATATAAGTTTGTATTTAACAAATATAACAGTGCATTCAAGATAATGAGGTTGGTCTCATTAATAACGACAGTTATTGTTTCACACTGCATTGTGGTCATGAACAAATACTAACATGAAATATGAAATGAATGTAGGAATAATTACTATTGACTGGGTTATATGTGACATATAATGCTATGTTCACTGTGGGTCTCAATGAAGCCATACCTTCTAAATCTTGAATACACTATCATATTTGTTATGCAAACTGAATATTTCTTTTAATCATACCATTTCTGAAAGTTTGGCAAAATAATATGAAATAACAATATTGTACATGTACATGTATTAATTATTATTCCTTATATTATTTATAGACTAAACTTTTGCATCCAGATGTGTGTATTTAATCAGTTATTTAAGTATTATTGTGGTACTCCCATTCCATAATATATACATGTATATATTGAAGTTAACTGTTTTATTGGTTGCAATAATAAACCATTCAAATCAAAATCAGAGGAATATAGAAGTACCACATACTGAATTCAAATCACACAACTTGCTTTTATGCATAATACATCACCACACGGCAGCCTTTACTGCATGATAATCAGTCGCCATACACGATCCATTTCATATATGTGTTTGGTATACATCTCTCGTTTGTTTGTATTGATGATTGCTTTGGTTGTGTATGAAATCGTGTTAGATGTGTATTGTGAAAATAATGTATGCAGTTATTTTGAATCATCACAACTTAAAATACATATCACAAAGAGGAAGTGGGTTCAGTTTTAAAGAAAAATTGATTTTTTTATTTTTATTTTTGATTACCAAATCACTAATCAATCACCATGATACTGTCGACAATGTGTTTATAAGTTTGTTTTACTTTTTCTTAAAACACGAAGTTTTTGTTTTGAAGTACAAAATCACAAAAATAGCACATAAATCATCTTGTCTTGAATTTAAGTCATACATGTCATCACTAGAATTTTCCATTTACAAATCATATTGAAGCTAGTTGTTTTTCAAGTAAAAAAACATTAAATACAAAATATAAAAATATAAAACTACTATTTTCTCGTAGTATACATTTTACAGTGTATACATTTTCTCAAAGAAATATTAATTGAACTCTGCACTACAGTAAGAATAGTCATCTAGATATGTACAATTATGCAGTTCTAGCCCAATTGCAAACTTGAACTACAAATAATTGTATACATTATAACACGCTTCAATATTTTCATTTAAAATTGTAATGTTACACTACAGACATAAATACAATGCTAAAGAAAACAACTGAATATCATAAGTTTACAATTGCAGGGGCCGCAGAAAGTTTTGAAACCACATTTAGGTTGTTATATTTATTATTTTGTTCTTATGTATTCCACAGCACCTGAAATATATGTGTATAAAGTCTCTGTATATGTCTTACCTGGAAATATACCCTGCGAGTCATATTAAAGAGGATCTTGATATATTTCATTTATGCTTTTTCTATTGGGGACAACCAATTGCATGTTTCTTTTAAACTCTAACCTTCCTATGTACATACAATAAGAATAGGCATATTTTATACAACATGATGAACATTTAACATTAGTATTGAGCATATATGCTAGCTCTTAAACATGGCAATGTACAAATCTATACAGTGCAATGAAAGACTTAAGATTTCAACACAATATTACTTAAAGGGCATGCAACAAGTTTGTCCTACTTTATACATCATAAGTAGAACTAATCATAATATGCTGGTTTAATAAACGCAACATTAATCTGACTCGGATTTCTGCTTTGGAAGAATATGTGAAAACACTTGGTTACACAATTATTCACAGTGGCCGCGGCCATTATTAGGCATGTGTGGATTACAGTTAATGATATGCATTTCTGCATGTTAATAGCACCAATTCAAACCAATTGTTGGATTATTTGTAGATGCTTTAACTAGTCTGCAAATCAATGAAAAGCTTTTTGTCTGCCCTAAAAGCACATTCGTCACGAGTTTGCTGGGTTGTCCTCTTAAAGCGACATGCAAAGAACACATTATTATGTTTTAGTTCCATTTTTTTTTTATATCAAATCAAGTAACATTGTGTTGTGAGGTTTTTTATTGGTTTTGCATCCAAGACTTTTAAATCAAATTGATTCCCTCCAAGTTTGGAGGCATCATGACTAAGTCAAAATACAAAGTCTATATGGATCAAGTATAAATACAAAGTCTATATGGATCAAGTATAAATACAAAGGCTATATGGATCAAGTACGTATCAATACAAAGTCCATGTGGATCAAGTATAAATATCAAGTCTAGGTGGATATAAATATTTCAACAGTACTTCAAGGCTGTACAGCATGTTTATTTTCAAATGTACACACCTCAACTAATACCTAAGTACATCTTTGACTTTCCACTTAAAATATGCTATTATCTCTAGTGGAATGGTACATGTGAGCATGCTTCCACAAATTTAACATGCATTAGATCATCTTCTTTTTCTAAAACAATTTTCTTACTTACAGAAATATATCAGTTGTTTGAATGAACATTTAGGCCTTACATATCTCGCATGATTCATAAAATAAAATAAAGAGAATTTGTTTTCCTAAAAAATGCTCAGGTTCAACGTCGGACACATGACCAATGATAGTTTACCTATGTCGATCTGTGGATTACACCTGAAAGACTTCCAACATAATATGACAGTCATATATAAAGTTCACATCATAATAACTAGTACTTAACACTTATTTTTAAACTTTTCATATTGATCAAGATAGGCCCCAGTTGCATGTGGGTCACTTTTGGTGAATTTCTGGTGTCATGACTGAAGTCAAGCCCAATGATGTTGACAATGGGTGAACATGGCCTAACTGTGACATAACAGTCCATTAGTAAGAAATCCCTACATGTACAGCCTCATCAAAGAAGCTAAAGGCACCACGATCACCACTATCCAATACTAAATAAAAACAATTTGAACTGACCTGGGCTGTCCAATTACGAACTTGTTTCTCCCTGCATTATGTGACATTATATAATGCAAACATTTGGTTAATTTGTCATGCTAAACACAGTTTTGGGCTCTCAGGCCATGCAGACATGTTAATTTGTAGTGCCCAGATAGCAGAGGCCTGATTACCGACCAGTGACGTTTTTCATGGTAATTATTATCATTGACTCTAACTCAGTGATGTAAATTTACAAGAATTACATACAAATCCACAGAACGAAGCAGAGCACACATACCACATTTGCTCATTTAACTATGAAAGGATTACACAATAATATCAGTGGAACTTGGGCTGGTCCTGGATTATGGTCATGCTATCAGTCACAGAAGCTGCCAGACTTTTTAGCGTTACTGAACACTGTATTTAACTGACAGCTAAGACAGTATGACAGCTAAGATAGCTAAGACAGTAGTTATGCATATACATGTACATGCACGATGACAGGTTATAATGTGCACTCCATGTCACAGAAATGAAGAGAGCTATTTACACTTATTTGAATAATCATCTTTCTCTCTAATGCAGCATGATGGGATCTTAGTACATGTTCTTGTATAAATTAGCCTTTAAAATTCTCCTGCATCCATGAACTTTGGCTACATCCACATAAATTCACTTATACATATTTTGCATGTACAGTAACAGTATTGAATCTACGCTCTCATTACAGTGTGCCTTCTAGTCGGTTTCAAATGTATTGCACAATGGAGAAATGTATGTTTTCCTGTCATCATGAATTATCATACATTTTCGCTTGATGTCTGCAGCCAAACAGCACTTTGTTTCCAGTCCCTGTCTAACCTCATGAATCAACCCTGTTGAGTTCATACCTATCTGACCATCTCGAAAAACATGAGTATTTTGTTTCACCAGTGAAGTACAAGCAACAATTATGCTTTGTTGGCACTGACAAAATACATCTGCAGGGCAATCGCAATACAGCTTACACACAATTATATGGTCAAGCATACCGAACGAGCTATCCCTAAATTGCACGCCACTATCAATTCTGCGATTTGAGCGTCGATAAGACTGACAACAGTACATGCTTCCATTTATACGTATCCGCTTGTAAAATAGACCCTTCCTGTTGAAAATGTCAATACCGAGCTGATGCCTGATGGCTGCTATGATACGCAAGGGTATTTGTTGTGCTGAATAACTACCGAACAACACTGCATATCCAAACTTAACAGCACTTACAGGCAAGGTACCACTGCACATCCACAATCTTTCGACATAGCATTTTACATGCAGGGGTGCATCATATAGAGCATGGAGAAACTTTGGAATACTTCGCCAAAGGAGAAATGTAGCTGATATTTGTTGTGGTACATACTGAGTACCATGAAAAAACTTCAACAGCTTTCCATTATTGGCCTCGAAGGAAAATGCTGAAGCTGCCCACAATGGGCCCCAATCACTCACAGAATCAGGTAAGTGGGTCAGGAGATGAACATTGAAACTAACAAACTCCTTGCCATACAATGTTTCAACACCTATAACAAACTTTTTCAGAGATACTTCAGCCTGGTCAATCATTCTTGTAGAAACTTTGTTTTGCAACAAAACATGGATTCCAAACACCAGTAAACACCAATGTTTAAAGTACTGTACTGGCAACAGTTCACAAAGCACAAATGGGGAATAATAAAGCAGAAAAGACTTCCACTCTGAGGCTTTCCAATAGTTCCGAGTGGCTATTGATCTCGGAGCTCTACTCAATTCTCTGGGTGGCTTCATATTGAGCAATTTGCGATCAAAGTGTTGTGTTCTGGTGCCTAAGTACCACGGCTTGTTGTGGTAGCTCGAATCCAGCCAAAGTTTGGAAAACTGCCTCACCACACCCAGCAAAACACAGTGCATGTAATCAGGCACAAATCCTGTTATAATGCTGAACAGGGGAAGGAAGAGAAGTAATGAAGGCCCTTTCACACCACGTCTTGGATTTGCAGGAGATGCTTGGGAAACATCATCTTCCCACTGTGCTTGAGAACGGGGTTCTGGTTCTGGGTCAGTATCAGGAAAACACCGGACAGTACCCGCTCCCTTTTCTACCACTTGACCGGGATGTAAACACCAATCGCACCCATACAGACCATTGAACTGCATGCAGTTTCTCATGGCTGGCCGAGCAACAGAGTCGCAAGCAGATGTGAGGAAAAATACCTTTGAGTGTATTGTCTCCGCAGAATTCTCATCGACCCAGTCGAACCCTTCTTCAGCCAAGTGTTCTGCTTCCCTTACCATAGGCGTGAAGAAGGTGTCCATTTGTGGTTTGTTTGGCCCAAACCACAGCCCACAGAACAGAACATGCTTGCTTCTCATCTCTGGGGGTAACTCATTGATGACTACCTGAATTGGCCAAATAGAAAAGCCGGATGATTTGAACACAGGGACCCCATCACAGTTCCACAAAAGTGTGAAGTCGTTTGCCGTAATTTTCCCTTCACTAAGGAGTTTTTGCATGCAACTCCCATCAAAAATGTCTCCCACAAAGTCATCCCTTCTCATTCCTTTTTCAACCCGAGCCTTTGCTATTTCTTTCCTTTCAAAAAGATCTCTCAGTTGTGATTCAATTGGTATGTACAACATGAAACTACCATTTTTTCTGTTTTCAGAGGCATCAAATTGTTCCCTACATGCTTCGTTTGAACAGTTAGCAACATTCTCATCCTGACCTATGTATGTGGAACATGATTTGCAATAATAGTGAATTTCTATCTGCCCCTTGATGTCACTGAAGCACTTGTTGAATAAGTACTTTGTTGAAGGTGATAATCCCGGGACAAACTTGTTGAGCATTGTAAGCAAGTCTTGTAAAGCCTCACCAGTGAGGTTATGCCGTAAAACGTATGTGAGAATCATGAGTAAAGCTTGGTCCTGAGTGATATCTTCGTTGAGGTGTGCTTCACCATCAGGGGGGTCATCGTCACTGTCGCGAGGTTCAACATCAGGAGGGTCATCGTCTCCGTCACTATAAAAAAAATGAATGAATGAATAACTTTATTACCAAAAGGTTCAAATATATAACAATCATACATGTACAGTGAAGCCAAAAATTATTTGGACACCCTAAAAAACAAAGAAATCATGATATTCATTCAGAAAAGACTTAATTCAGACTGAATCATAAAGGTGACAAACTTCCAAATTAGGAATATGAAAATTTAATACTTCAATGGCCTAGTGTTCCTATTGTTCTCAGTTTGTCATATATTGAGGTTATTTGGTCACCTACCATTTTCAGTAATATGGTGGAGAGCATACCCAGGAGGACTCGAGCTGCCAAGGGAGGACCAACGAAGTATTAAGCAGGACTAAAAACTGGCTGAGTTACCATAAACTAATAGATTTCCAAATAACCTCAAAACATAAAACTTGAGAACAATAGGCCATTGAAATATGAAATTTTCATGTTACTAACAATTGATACAGCTTAAACACATCTAATATACCTAAAATCTGAGGGTTCCATATCGTCTTCTCCGTCAAGATTCTCACTCTCCGAGGGTTCCACATCGTCGTCTCCAGCAAGATTCTCACTCTCCGAGGGTTCCACATCGTCGTCTCCAGCAAGATTCTCACTCTCTGAGGGTTCCCCATCGTCTTCCCCGTCAAGATTCTCACTCTCTGAGGGTTCCCAATCGTCTTCTCCAGCAAGATTCTCACTCTCTGAGGGTTCCCCATTGTCTTCTCCGTCAAGATTCTCACTCTCTGAGGGTTCCCCATCGTCTTCTCCAGCAAGATTCTCACTCTCTGAGGGTTCCCCATTGTCTTCTCCGTCAAGATTCTCACTCTCTGAGGGTTCCCCATTGTCTTCTCCGTCAAGATTCTCACTCTCTGAGGGTTCCCCATCGTCTTCTCCGTCAAGATTCTCACTCTCTGAGGGTTCCCCATTGTCTTCTTCGTCAAGATTCTCACTCTCTGAGGGTTCCCCATTGTCTTCTTCGTCAAGATTCTCACTCTCTGAGGGTTCCCCATCGTCTTCTCCGTCAAGATTCTCACTCTCTGAGGGTTCCCCATCGTCTTCTCCGTCAAGATTCTCACTCTCTGAGGGTTCCCCATCGTCTTCTCCGTCAAGATTCTCACTCTCTGAGGGTTCCCCATCGTCTTCTCCGTCAAGATTCTCACTCTCTGAGGGTTCCCCATTGTCTTCTCCGTCAAGATTCTCACTCTCTGAGGGTTCCCCATCGTCTTCTCCGTCAAGATTCTCACTCTCTGAGGGTTCCCCATTGTCTTCTTCGTCAAGATTCTCACTCTCTGAAGGTTCCCCATTGTCTTCTTCGTCAAGATTCTCACTCTCCGAGGGTTCCACATCGTCGTCTCTGTCGAGATATGCTTCACCATCAGGATCGATAGGCTGGGAAATAGAGAAGAAAATACAAACAAAAAATGCTTTTAAACAATGAAGATATAAACAGCAGCTCTGACGATTTCCCCCAATTTAAGGCAATTAGTGATAGAGGATTTGAATATGCAAACATTTTTACTCATCAGAAGTTGGATTTTGTTTTCCCCCCTGTGTAGCAGGTTGAGTCTCTTTCTTTCAAAAACTTCCTACCCCTTTGAAGTCAAACTAATGTTGCGTCCCCTACCGATGTAATTCCGTTACCGATGTAATTCCGTTACCATGTAATTTCGTTACCGATGTTTTCATAGAAATGGGTGAAGACATTAAGGAATTTGGTGTTTGGGATTTCAAGGACACATATTTTAGCATTGGATTTACAATTACAGAATAATTCATCAATATTAAAGTTCTTTAAAAAAACTTTCTTGGAATTTCGGTAACGGAATTACATACAAATCAGAGTAGATTTGGTCATTCTGTCCAGCAAATATTGGTTCCGGTTGGAACAAGTGCTTTACAAAATAAGAAGATTATGCACATACTAGTATAACTGCAAAGTATACAGAGTTCAGGGATCAATTATTTATTGATTTGGTATTGAATTTAGTCATTTTTTCAATTCTGAAGCCTCAAAAACCCTAAAAGTTCAAACACTGCTTTCAGAAAAACGGATTAAGTTATTCACAAACCGTTTTCTATCCACTAATACATGTATATATAGGACGTTGTCCTCCTAAAACATGCTTTGTAATTGCATTTCATAAACTTTTAAATTTTCCATTTTTGGCCTCTCTCATCCGGAATTGCCCATATATTACAGTACACCTTTTCATCAAAATGAAGCACACAATTCTTGGACATTAACATTTGGTGCCAATTTTCTTGGAGTATATACTACTACCAAGTATGTCCTTTAGATTGGGGCATTTCCACGGGAAAGTGGACATGAAATGAAAAAAAAAAACAATTGGCTCTATTTCAAATCCTATTAATTTGTTTGGATCATTTTTTCATAAAACATGATCCATTAATTATATCTTTCAGTTCACATAGGAGACACTGAAACCATACACAAAAATCCACATATGGGACTACCCTGTGCAAATTTCAGGAAAATCTTTATATCACATATATTTTTTGGCATTTCGATCATTTAAATCACAAAATTGGATGACTAATAATCACAGTATCTTTTCAGATTAAAATTTCAGTCTTTTGAGTGCTGTAATTAGGTATATATTTTTAGGAATCAAAACCTCTGCACAAACCATAACGCGAGTTACCAATGTTTCTGCATCCTACAATTTATTCCCAAATTGTTTGGAAATTTTGTCTATTACTAACTCATAGGACACATTTTTTTTTTGTTATGCGAGTTACCGAACAGGATTCTTCCTCAAAGTTTCTTAAAGGTAGCTCTGTCAGTCTTTTGGGGGTTTTCTAGTTAGTTCACATGATCTACTTAACCCTAACCAGGCTGGGGGGGGGGGGGGGGGGCTGAATCCACCCCCTCGACTTTTTTCGCGATAATTCTGCAACGTGCGCAGTTATCGCCGCGCGACTTCATGACTTTTATCATTGAAGTATTGCGCAACTTTTGAGACCAAATTCGCAATGACCAGGTACACCATTCTAAAGTCACATGTCACATGACCTTTAGTAAGTGAGGGTCTGCCCGAAAATCGTTAGTATTTGCGATTTGTGTACAAATCTGATGGATATTGATTTTTATCTAGAAATAGACAAAACCTTCATTATTTTGTCATTCCTATTACTGCAATCATTTAGTCATATTATACACTCCATCATGTGTCTTGTTAATTTTTAGTGGTTACAAAGAGAAAAATCTACATGAAAAACAGGTGAAAATGTGGATTTGGGGCAGACTAAAGCATCTAAATCTTATTAAATCATCATGTATTTTGATGATTTTGTTTAATTTACATGATCTAAACGAATAATAATAAATATATAGTATTAAAAAAATGCACCAATTTATCAATTTTGTGTTCACAATTAACCCATGTAACGTCCGAAACACATTTATTTACATTTAAGTTGATCTCAAACGTTTGTTTTGGCAATTAAAGGGATAGTTTAGTTTTGGTAAGGAGAGTACAGTTTTGGTGAAACTGAATTTTGGGTCAATCCACGTCAAATCAACCGGTGGGTGTTACCCGACCCCCTTCAATTTTGTTAAAATTCGCACCAATTGTTCTTCCAAGTGTCTGACGGAAAACCCCAAATTTGTTTGCCCCAAAGTCATTCGGTTACGGGCTTACGGCCGCCCCTAGCAACCAATGCGCGGTCAAACCATTTCTTCCTGAAAAAATTGGCCATTTTTTATCATCTGCTGTAGCCTTATTTGAAAAGCCAGAGCTCTCATTTTCTGGAAATTGGAAGAACTTTGTCATCTCTACAAGATGTGTTGTTTACATCCCGGGTCGATTTTTCGTTTTCGCGTACGAGGTCACCGAAAATGGCTTTAAGCGAAAAATTCAATTTTTTGAAAACATTTTTGGATGCGCACAGCTTAAAAAAAGTTTACTAAATATTTTGCTCTATTCTTTTACAGTAGTAATGACCTTCAGTCCCTTTACAGATTGAAAAAAAAAATGAGCGTGATGGTCAAGTCATTTTTTAGTAAAGCGCCCTCAAAGTTGGGTTTTTTCAAAAATGCACCAAGTTCAAAGGTCAAAGGTCACGTGAAGTCCAACTGTGAGCGTTACCAATTTTTGTGTACTTAGAGAGATATTTTCAGGGGTTAAAAGGAAATTTTGCTAAATTAATGTTTAATGGTTTAATTATGCTAACGAAAATGGTCGTAAACAACCCAAATTTGCTCAAAATTGCTTAAGGGCATATTTCAAATCTCTCTCACACGCAGTATAAAAATTTATGAATGTACTTCATGGAATTGGCAGACATTCACCTATTTTTTCAGAGGTTAGCAAAAAAAAAATTCAACCGGCACGTTTAACGGCTTATTTACACTGACGAAATAAACATTTCGGGGTTTTTCGTCAGACACTTGGGGGAAAAATTGGTGCAAATTTTAACAAAATCGAAGGGGGTCGGGTGACAAAATGTCTGAAAATTGGTTGATTCGACGTGGATTGACCCTTTTCCTAACATTACAAACCAACAGTTAAAACTAGAAAGGAACACAAAATTACAAATGACGTAGTTAAGACCATTCAAAAAGAGCCGTTAAAACGCAAACACTCATCAATTTCAACCATTTTGAATAAAATATTGTGCATGTGATGCTTTGTTGAAATAGTGATTAGATTTAGATAGAGTAATAACCAACAAGTAATTAAATACCTATTTTGTAACTTTTTAAAAAGAGAAAGCATTTTTTGAATTGTTAACAGCTGGTTCAAAATTCACTAATTGTAATAAACCTAGGGCCCCAGGTAAATTACAAGTTGTTATATTCATAGATATTTCAGCCGTCTCTGAACGAATTTTAATCAAAGAAAGATGATTGTATTAGTTAAATATTGCTCTTTCAAATTTTACACAAAAATTTTTACAAAAATAAATAGTATAGCACCTACCAAAACTCAACTATTCCTTTAACTGTGGAGCCCTGCTAATTAGGGGACAGGTCATATTTTTCTTACAATTTACCTTATCTTCATATGGTGCTTTTCTTAGTTTTCTTTCCAAAAATGCAGGCTGCACACATGTATTAGCAGTATATTCCAAAGTTTGTCTTTGTCATCATACTTCAATTGAGTCAGAAAAATTCCATTCTCTTTGATGTTTGTGATTGTGCTTCAAAATATTCTTACCTGCGAGTTTGCACCATCAGACTCATCCGAGCATTGCTCCTCTTCAAGTGACTGAGGCTATAGGAATAAATGTGGAATTAATAGAAAAAATAGTTATTTGTTTGCACCTTTTAACCCTAATACCAATGGAGAGGGGCCCTTTTAGCCCCCCCCCCCCCCCCCACCTTGTTGTTTTGTTTGTTGTGAATCTAGACTGCTTGGCATTTTGCGGTCAAAATTCTTGACTATTTTCTCTAGTCTCCCGCATGTTTTGAGATATAATTCACCCCGATCGGACCTGTAGAACTGATTTCAGAGGTCAATAATTGCTCTTCCATCTCATTCCTATATCTCATGTTGCAAACTCCAGATCCGTTATATAATTGTTGCTTTTAATTATAATATGGATTATTTCTTTGTTATTACTTAAAGTCAAACTCTTCAGAGATAAATTCTTCCAAAAAAGAAAAATAAATAAATAAAATACATAATACAAGAATGAAAACAATGACGACAAATCCGGGAATACTTATTTGAATATTTATGCAAATTAGTGATATATTTCGGCATTCTTTTTGCAGATGTGCCCAAGACTTGGTATGCATGACTAAAAGAACACATGCTCTATGCAATTTGTAATACTGCATCGGTTCTTTCAGTCATGCATGACAAGTCTTGGGCACATCTGCAAATAGAATGCCTATAATATATCCTATCACCATAAACACATGGACATGATGGATATGATGAATAACATCATTTGAAAGAATTTTTACAGAAAACTGAAGAAATCCTGTAATTTCGATTTGAGATGAAAATCCAAAATTTTCCCCAAATCGTAAGATTAGAAATTGGCATATACTCAAATTTTGTCTTCAAATTCTTAAATCTTATTCTACTCGACTTGTTATACCTGTGTGCCAATTTTTGAGTCGATCAGCCCATTCATTGCCGAGATTTGAGGGGGGGGGGGGCCTAAAAAAAAGCGCGCCCCCCCCCCCCCCCCCCCCCCCGAGTGGACTCAAGTGACAAAAATAACCCAGTGAGATTAGGGTTATTAAAAAATGTAATTATGTAAAATAATATAAACCTCTTAGTCTTACGAATTCCCCTAATTGAACTTTTGAAGGAAATTAGCAAAAAATATAGATCTAAAGTATAAAAAAAATACATGTCATGATCATGCATAGACTCAGTGGCGTAGCCGTAGCTACCGGGGGGGGGGGGGGGGGGCCCAATAATAAAAAAAAAAAAACAATAGAAAACACAAGGTGCCATTTTTTGAACAAAGAAATACACAAGGCAAGCCCCCCCCCCCCCCAATAATTTTTATGCCCCCCACCCAAATCAGTCCGACCACGGCCACGCTACGCCACCACTGCATAGACTACAGACAGTTCAGTCTTGGTATAGAAGCCAATAGTACGTACGCAAAATTACTGTTTGAGAACATAAAATGACACTGTTAAAGGGATAGTTGAGTATTGGTCAAACTTAACTTTAGTAACCAAAACCTGCACGATTACGATACAAACTAATAGTTATAACTTCACCATGCTCGAAAAGTATACACAATTACAAACGACAAAGTAAAACCCCTGTTATCATTCAAAAAGAGCCGTTACAACTCGAAGTGTCAAATTAACTCCGCGCGAAGCACTAGCGTTGTAGGTCCTAATACGGGACTGTATAGTGCAGTGTGCGGTAATACGGGACTGTACATAGTGCAGTCACTGTGTGCGGTAATACTATACAGTAGTACGTGTATATTATGTATCGCAACCATAGAAGTATGACTCCAACACTGCCGTTGACGCAACTCGCAAGCCCATTCGCATTCGTTCGCCTTTCGTTCACAGTCGCGCTAACACACGGAGAGACTGGTCCATGAGGCGCATATATCACTGATTGTTTGCGGAATGGAAGGAAAAATCATAATCTTAATCCACCCGGTAGTTGGATCACATATTGGAGAGTAAATTGCTGGTCCGTATCATATGTATAGTTTTAAGCACAATTAGCGTGCACACAAATATTTGGTTTCAGTCTTTTATTAGGAGAACATAGAACGCTAGTGCCTCGCACTAGCGGTTCTAAAAAGTGATACCCGGGCGTCAACCACTTTTATATGATATTTTGAAAGCAAATTTCACAACAATTAGAGCATTGGAATGGAAATTATTAGTATTTCCCATGTTTTTTTCGATGATCTTTCATATGGAATTGAAATCAACCAAATCCGTTACAATCGATGTTGGGGGGGCACTTTGGAAATTACCAAAACTCAACTTGGCCTTTAAATCGGAAAGAACATTACAACTTACAGCCCCCCCCCCCCTTCATGCTCAAGTAGAACTAGTCTTATCATTATTTATGTAGACGAAAGTTTCAACTTACATGTCCATCAGTCTCACTCTCAGACTTCTCTGCCTCTGGGTCAATGAAGTCTGCTCCTTCTTGCGTTTGTTTCCACTTGATCCAGTTGTGCACTGTTTGTCGTGGTACTTTAGCATTTTTATCTCTCAAATATGTCATGTATCTGTCATGTCTGTGTCTCCGTTTATCTTTCTTCCTTCTGGCGCGGGTACTTTTTGTGGAGCTTTCCATGTCACAAGACTGCTGATCGCTCTGCTCATGTTGTCTTTTCCAGTTGAAAACTGACTGTCGAGGAACTTTTACATTTGAGTCGCTCAAATAGGTCATGTATTCGTTACGTTTCCGTTTTTTCGCCATTTTCCGTGAGGTGAACTGAACCCGGCCATGTGTAGAAGAACCACTTGGACGTGCACAACATAAACAAAGAAATATCAACGTCCACTGCAGCACTGCATGCACTTATATAATGCAGTGCTGCAGTGGACGTTGATATTTCTTTGTTTATGTTGTGCACGTCCAAGTGGTTCTTCTACACATGGCCGGGTTCAGTTCACCTCACGGAAAATGGCGAAAAAACGGAAACGTAACGAATACATGACCTATTTGAGCGACTCAAATGTAAAAGTTCCTCGACAGTCAGTTTTCAACTGGAAAAGACAACATGAGCAGAGCGATCAGCAGTCTTGTGACATGGAAAGCTCCACAAAAAGTACCCGCGCCAGAAGGAAGAAAGATAAACGGAGACACAGACATGACAGATACATGACATATTTGAGAGATAAAAATGCTAAAGTACCACGACAAACAGTGCACAACTGGATCAAGTGGAAACAAACGCAAGAAGGAGCAGACTTCATTGACCCAGAGGCAGAGAAGTCTGAGAGTGAGACTGATGGACATGTAAGTTGAAACTTTCGTCTACATAAATAATGATAAGACTAGTTCTACTTGAGCATGAAGGGGGGGGGGGGCTGTAAGTTGTAATGTTCTTTCCGATTTAAAGGCCAAGTTGAGTTTTGGTAATTTCCAAAGTGCCCCCCCAACATCGATTGTAACGGATTTGGTTGATTCAATTCCATATGAAAGATCATCGAAAAAAACATGGGAAATACTAATAATTTCCATTCCAATGCTCTAATTGTTGTGAAATTTGCTTTCAAAATATCATATAAAAGTGGTTGACGCCCGGGTATCACTTTTTAGAACCGCTAGTGCGAGGCACTAGCGTTCTATGTTCTCCTAATAAAAGACTGAAACCAAATATTTGTGTGCACGCTAATTGTGCTTAAAACTATACATATGATACGGACCAGCAATTTACTCTCCAATATGTGATCCAACTACCGGGTGGATTAAGATTATGATTTTTCCTTCCATTCCGCAAACAATCAGTGATATATGCGCCTCATGGACCAGTCTCTCCGTGTGTTAGCGCGACTGTGAACGAAAGGCGAACGAATGCGAATGGGCTTGCGAGTTGCGTCAACGGCAGTGTTGGAGTCATACTTCTATGGTTGCGATACATAATATACACGTACTACTGTATAGTATTACCGCACACAGTGACTGCACTATGTACAGTCCCGTATTACCGCACACTGCACTATACAGTCCCGTATTAGGACCTACAACGCTAGTGCTTCGCGCGGAGTTAATTTGACACTTCGAGTTGTAACGGCTCTTTTTGAATGATAACAGGGGTTTTACTTTGTCGTTTGTAATTGTGTATACTTTTCGAGCATGGTGAAGTTATAACTATTAGTTTGTATCGTAATCGTGCAGGTTTTGGTTACTAAAGTTAAGTTTGACCAATACTCAACTATCCCTTTAACAGTGTCATTTTATGTTCTCAAACAGTAATTTTGCGTACGTACTATTGGCTTCTATACCAAGACTGAACTGTCTGTAGTCTATGCAGTGGTGGCGTAGCGTGGCCGTGGTCGGACTGATTTGGGTGGGGGGCATAAAAATTATTGGGGGGGGGGGGGGGCTTGCCTTGTGTATTTCTTTGTTCAAAAAATGGCACCTTGTGTTTTCTATTGTTTTTTTTTTTTTTATTATTGGGCCCCCCCCCCCCCCCGGTAGCTACGGCTACGCCACTGAGTCTATGCATGATCATGACATGTATTTTTTTTATACTTTAGATCTATATTTTTTGCTAATTTCCTTCAAAAGTTCAATTAGGGGAATTCGTAAGACTAAGAGGTTTATATTATTTTACATAATTACATTTTTTAATAACCCTAATCTCACTGGGTTATTTTTGTCACTTGAGTCCACTCGGGGGGGGGGGGGGGGGGGGGGGGGGCGCGCTTTTTTTTTAGGCCCCCCCCCCCCCTCAAATCTCGGCAATGAATGGGCTGATCGACTCAAAAATTGGCACACAGGTATAACAAGTCGAGTAGAATAAGATTTAAGAATTTGAAGACAAAATTTGAGTATATGCCAATTTCTAATCTTACGATTTGGGGAAAATTTTGGATTTTCATCTCAAATCGAAATTACAGGATTTCTTCAGTTTTCTGTAAAAATTCTTTCAAATGATGTTATTCATCATATCCATCATGTCCATGTGTTTATGGTGATAGGATATATTATAGGCATTCTATTTGCAGATGTGCCCAAGACTTGTCATGCATGACTGAAAGAACCGATGCAGTATTACAAATTGCATAGAGCATGTGTTCTTTTAGTCATGCATACCAAGTCTTGGGCACATCTGCAAAAAGAATGCCGAAATATATCACTAATTTGCATAAATATTCAAATAAGTATTCCCGGATTTGTCGTCATTGTTTTCATTCTTGTATTATGTATTTTATTTATTTATTTTTCTTTTTTGGAAGAATTTATCTCTGAAGAGTTTGACTTTAAGTAATAACAAAGAAATAATCCATATTATAATTAAAAGCAACAATTATATAACGGATCTGGAGTTTGCAACATGAGATATAGGAATGAGATGGAAGAGCAATTATTGACCTCTGAAATCAGTTCTACAGGTCCGATCGGGGTGAATTATATCTCAAAACATGCGGGAGACTAGAGAAAATAGTCAAGAATTTTGACCGCAAAATGCCAAGCAGTCTAGATTCACAACAAACAAAACAACAAGGTGGGGGGGGGGGGGGGGGCTAAAAGGGCCCCTCTCCATTGGTATTAGGGTTAAAAGGTGCAAACAAATAACTATTTTTTCTATTAATTCCACATTTATTCCTATAGCCTCAGTCACTTGAAGAGGAGCAATGCTCGGATGAGTCTGATGGTGCAAACTCGCAGGTAAGAATATTTTGAAGCACAATCACAAACATCAAAGAGAATGGAATTTTTCTGACTCAATTGAAGTATGATGACAAAGACAAACTTTGGAATATACTGCTAATACATGTGTGCAGCCTGCATTTTTGGAAAGAAAACTAAGAAAAGCACCATATGAAGATAAGGTAAATTGTAAGAAAAATATGACCTGTCCCCTAATTAGCAGGGCTCCACAGTTAAAGGAATAGTTGAGTTTTGGTAGGTGCTATACTATTTATTTTTGTAAAAATTTTTGTGTAAAATTTGAAAGAGCAATATTTAACTAATACAATCATCTTTCTTTGATTAAAATTCGTTCAGAGACGGCTGAAATATCTATGAATATAACAACTTGTAATTTACCTGGGGCCCTAGGTTTATTACAATTAGTGAATTTTGAACCAGCTGTTAACAATTCAAAAAATGCTTTCTCTTTTTAAAAAGTTACAAAATAGGTATTTAATTACTTGTTGGTTATTACTCTATCTAAATCTAATCACTATTTCAACAAAGCATCACATGCACAATATTTTATTCAAAATGGTTGAAATTGATGAGTGTTTGCGTTTTAACGGCTCTTTTTGAATGGTCTTAACTACGTCATTTGTAATTTTGTGTTCCTTTCTAGTTTTAACTGTTGGTTTGTAATGTTAGGAAAAGGGTCAATCCACGTCGAATCAACCAATTTTCAGACATTTTGTCACCCGACCCCCTTCGATTTTGTTAAAATTTGCACCAATTTTTCCCCAAGTGTCTGACGAAAAACCCCCGAAATGTTTATTTCGTCAGTGTAAATAAGCCGTTAAACGTGCCGGTTGAATTTTTTTTTTGCTAACCTCTGAAAAAATAGGTGAATGTCTGCCAATTCCATGAAGTACATTCATAAATTTTTATACTGCGTGTGAGAGAGATTTGAAATATGCCCTTAAGCAATTTTGAGCAAATTTGGGTTGTTTACGACCATTTTCGTTAGCATAATTAAACCATTAAACATTAATTTAGCAAAATTTCCTTTTAACCCCTGAAAATATCTCTCTAAGTACACAAAAATTGGTAACGCTCACAGTTGGACTTCACGTGACCTTTGACCTTTGAACTTGGTGCATTTTTGAAAAAACCCAACTTTGAGGGCGCTTTACTAAAAAATGACTTGACCATCACGCTCATTTTTTTTTTCAATCTGTAAAGGGACTGAAGGTCATTACTACTGTAAAAGAATAGAGCAAAATATTTAGTAAACTTTTTTTAAGCTGTGCGCATCCAAAAATGTTTCAAAAAAATGCAATTTTCGCTTAAAGCCATTATCGGTGACTCGTCCACGCGAAAACCGAATCGTACCCACCGAAATAACCAACCACTCCTCCTGTAGAGAGACAACAGCTTCTTCCAATTCCAGAAAACACTGAGAGCTCAATGGCCATTTCAAAAAAGGCTACAGCAGATGATAAAAAATGGCCAATTTTTTCAGGAAAGAAATGGTTTGACCCGCGCAAACAAATTGGGTATTCCGTCAGACACTTGGAAGAACAATTGGTGCGAATTTTAACAAAAATGAAGGGGGTCGGGTAACACCACCGGTCTGATTTGACGTGGACTTGACCCCCAAAATCAGTTTCACCAAACTGTACTCTCCCCTTACCAACTAAACTAACCCATAATCCCAAACCCACCTTGCCAAAACAAACCTTGAACCAAAACTCACCAACTGTTCCATGGACCACATAAATTGAACACAAATTGTACATGACAATTTATTACAACTACTAATAATATTATTATTATTCGTATAGATCATGTAAATTAACAAAATCATCAAAATACATGATGATTTAATAAAATCTTAGAAGCCTTTAGACTGCCCCACAATCCACATTTTCAACTGTTTTTCATGTAGATTTACTTCTTCCTCTGTAACCACTAAACATTAACAAGACACCTGATGGAGTGTATAATATGACCTAAATGATCTGCAGTAATAGAATGACAAAATAATGAAGTCTGTCTACTTCAAGCAAATAATCTAAAATACACAATCAACTATCCACAACATCGCAAATACCTCCACGTACTCGGCAGACCTCAACTTCCTACGCATACCCTCAACTAGAATGTGACATGGACTGAGAACTGACTTAAATTGTACCATTGCGCAATTCAAAAGTTGCGCAATACTTCAATGATAAAAGTCCATGACAGTCGCGCGGCGATAACTGCGCACGTTGCAGAATTATCCGCGAAAAAACAGCATCGAAGGGGGTGGATTCAGCCCCCCCCCCCCCCCCCCCCCCAGCCTGGTTAGGGTTAAGTAGATCACTGTGAACAACTATACCCCCCCCCCCCAGACTGCCATCCATCCTAAAACCTCCACTGAACTACCAACGGTAACTCCACGCCAAAACCGCAAACAACAAATGAAGCTTATCTAAGATAGAACATAGACCACACTTTCCTACCCAACAAATTTGTCAACCAATAGAGCTAATGTCAGTAAACAATGTCAACACTCGCGCTTAAGAAAATATCAAGTTAAATCAAACAACCAAAAACACCACCAACCCTCCACCCCCCTCAATCCCAAAACCACACCCACTAACATATCAACGAAACTACAACCCAAAATATCAACACCCAATCACTCCCATCCCCCCCACTAAAAATATCAACTCAACTAAAAACAGATATCAGAAATATCGACGTTTAACGTCCCAAATATTCAAAAATATACATTAACCTATACAACATATCCATCAGACTCAAACCAACACATTCACAAGAAACATACAAACCCAATAACCAACCCCCAACCACTTCAAATCCCCACTCTCACAATAAAAAAAAAACCAAACATACGACCAAACTATCCCAATCCCCAACAACTTGCCCAACCAATTACTACTAACACACCTCCCCAAATTGCCCCCAATAACATAACTCAATATATAACCAAAATCATCCCCTTATACCATACCAAACATTTCCCAATTCATCTCTCTTCCCCCACATTCCCCCAAACCCCATAAACATCCCATCCCAACCCCTCCATAAAACTTCTTCCCTAACACACACCATACAAACTATTCACTCCACCCTTAAATATCCACCAACCACTAAAAAATCCCTCCTATAAATCACAAAACTTTAAAAATCTTAACTCCAATCCACACCCATCACCCAACAACCCCACCACACACCCACCAATCACATCACAATACCACCAAATCCTAACACAACTACATATCCACCAAAAACAAAATACCCATCCAATAAACCCCCTTCCCCCAACAAATATTCCTCATCCCCAACAACAATCTAATACATACCAACTAACCTCCCAACCACTCCCTAAAAAACCCCTCCCAAACCACAATCATCCAACAAATACCAATACAACCCCATACCCAACATATACCAATCCCAACCCCCCACCCCAAACAACCATACAACCCCCAAAACATCACCCACTTACCTCCCCAACCATTACCCTTCACAACCCACTTACCCTTCCAACCCACTTACTATTTCCTACCACAACTAAATCCAACCCCCTTTTACTTCATAAAAATCCCTCCCCCTCTCAACCATACCCCTTTTTTCCCCCCCCACCCCCAAACTCATCTACCCCCCATAAATCACAACCCCAAACACCACCAATCACCCCAATTTTTCCCACTACCTCTATATAAACACACAACAATAAACCCCCTCAAAAAATAAATACAAAAAAACACAACCTCACATCAATCAATTATCCTCACAATCCTCTCTCCTCATATTCCACTTCTCTATCTCCAAATCCTCCTCCTCCCATTTTCCAACCTCTCTATCTCCAAATCCCTCCTCCTCCATTTTCCACTCTCTATCTCCAAATCCTTCTCTCCTCCTCATTTTCCCACTCTCTATCTCCAAATCTTCTCCTCCCATTTTCCACCTCTCTAATCTCAAATCTTCTCCTCTCATTTTCCACTCTCTATCTCCACAATCCTTCTCCTCTCATTTTCCCACTCTCTATCTCAAATCCTTCTCCCTCTCATTTTCCCACTCTCTATCTCCAAATCTTCTCCTCTCATTTTCCACTCTCTATCTCCAAATTCCTCCTCCATTTTCCACTCTCTAATCTCAAATCCTCTCCCTCCCCATTTTCCACTCTCTATCTCCAAATCCTTCTCTCCTCATTTTCCACTCTCCTACTAACTCCAAATCCTTCTCCTCCCATTTTCCCACTCTCTATCTCCAAATCCTTCTCCTCCCATTTTCCACTCTCTATCTCCAAATATTCTCCTCCTCATTATCCACTCTATATCTCCACAATCCTTCTCTCTCCCAATTTTCCCACCTCTCAATCTACCAATATTCTCCTCCTCAATTTCCCACTTCATCTATTCCAAATCCTTTTCCTCCTCATTTTCCCCCCTCTATCTCCACAATATTCTCCTCTCATATTCCACTTCTCTATCTCCAAATATTCTCCTCTCATATTCCACTTCTCTATCTCACAATCTTCTCATCCATCACCATTCCACCTCAAAACTTACACAACTCATATAAACTCATACACCAATAACAACCCATCCCCAAACCACAAACACTTCCACAATAACACTAAAACATAAAATCTTAACAATTCCCCACACAACTAAACATTACCACCTCCTAAAAACTAATAACACAACCACTAATACAAATTCCTCAACTACAATTACAAACAACCCCACAACCATCCCCATACTTATCCCCCCCACCACCCAAATCCCATCCCCCACTCCCTTCCCACTTCCAATCTACAACCCAAAACACAACCCAAATTCCTAAATACCAAACAACCTAATCCCAACCTACCAAAAATCCATCACACATCAAAAAATAAAAAACTTTATACCCACAAAACATCAAACCATACAAAACCAATAACACCAAATCCCAAATTACCACCCCTAACAACAACAACAAAAAAAACACTCACAACACCAACAAAA